>NDXB01011667.1:0-34069 GCA_002631895.1 Agapornis roseicollis | reverse complement strand
AAAAAAAAAAAAAAAAAAAAAAAAGGGGGACCCTCTCCCCACCCCCAAAATACAGGCAGTAAAATACCAATAATTCAATACTTCACAATGCATAGGTACACAGTACTGGGCTTGACTACACCTTTATAGATATAGTAATACCTAAATAAGCACATGCTCTTACCTAGGTGTGTCTGCAGAATGCATGGTGAAGATAAAGGTATACTGATAGAACAACATGGCAGAGAGTGATGGAAGGCAGGAAGATGTATTATCTGAGCCATTTGCGGGTCTGATCCTTATGGGAGCAATCACCTGAATCTCTCTGAAGGTCAGGCTTTTCTGCCAAACATACATATAACCAGGGAAAGATAGGGCAATTCCACAAGCTTTATTCCACTGATATGGAAGCAGCAGTAGGATAGATACAGAGAACACTAAAAAACAGATGAAAACTGGTATGTTCTCTTGAACTTGTCAATAAAAAAGACACAGGCTAGTCTGAATGGACTCATAGCTCCATAAATGAGAATAAAGAAGCATATATATAACTTTAGTAATGACATTATATTTACATTATATAAATATAGGCAATGTGTGTTTGTTTAAATCAACTGAGGAAAAAAGATAAGTTTCCAATGATTACAAAATGTAAAATTACATCACTTTTAGGGATACTTTTCAGAAGAGGGGTCCCAATGTATACAATGTGTCAACCTCACCACTGACTTGCCCCTTTCACCATCCCCTTTAATTACAGGGTTTTCTTGGTGTAAATCACAGGAGGTTCAAAAGTTGCCAATTAGTCAAAACCAATAAGCAAACTGGTTTGATCTGAGGTATATTACTGCAATTTCTGTATTTTCTGCTATTCTTGTCCAGTGTTGTACAGGGCTTAAAGGGGTTTCTGATGGGGAAAACCTGAAAGACTGCAGTTATGCTGTTTCTATGGCTTTCCACTCTTTCTCCTACCTCTTTTTTTTTTCCTCCCTGTCAGATAGGAGAATAGGGCTTTGCAGACCTGGACCATTTGACTGTGCAAGCCTCTGACTTCTGTACAACACATGAGAGCATGTCTCACTGACACACAGGATCTCAGTATGAGAATCCAGCCTTTGCCCAGAAGGCTACACTTATCCTAAATCACTGGCAGCAGTGAGGCTGCACTATGGTTTCATTCTGTGGCGATCCAGCCTGTAGGAGTATGTCCAGATCAAGCACAAGTAACAATGTGAAATGCACTTCAGAAGGTTCTTCCTTTAGAAACTCAGACAAAGCAGCCAACACAAGAGTCTGCGAAGAAGGCCTGGCAGCTGGGATTAACACTAGTGCCTTATATCTTTCGTAGATGAAGCTTTCTGGAGTCACAATACAGTGTATGAAACCCACAGGAGGAGATTAAAAGCAAAGCCTGTGGTTGAGTATCCATTCTTTTAAGGTTTTTCTATCTGATGGGAAAAATCCCCACCCCACAAATGTCCCCTGTTCATCTTATGCATGAGATTTATTCTACTCATAAGCAGGAAAGACAAAATATGGGGCTGAAGAAAAATATCACATAGCTTTTGTAAGCCTAATACCATAAGAAATTGTTTTATTAGGACTCACACTGGAAATAATTGAGCACACCTATCAATAGGTTATTCACATTTCTTCTTGAAGAGGACTAAATCATACAAATATACTTTACACATTAAACAACAAACCCCAACCTGAGTAGGGATTTCCCCAAATAAAGAGCTACAAAAACCAACCTGTTCTATTTGAACATGCTTCAAGAATATTTGTGTGCTATACATAATATATAGACTACTGCCCTATTAGCAAAAACAGCATCCCCATTCCACAGGATTTTATTCTTTCCTGTTGCTTATCTAGAAGTGAATTTTACTCACAGAGTGAGCTAATTACTGGTATTAGACAAAACTGATATACTTTTCTGGTCCTATTTTGCAGGCATAAGTAGGACAACAAAAGATGCAGAAACCTTGCATTGGCTATCTGCACAAACATGAACTGAGCCCAACAGAGCCTTATATGATAAATCATTATCTGTACCCAGTAATTTACTCACAGAACTATAATCCAAGAGAGGCACAAGGAGTATCTTGCTAAGGTTCCCACATTATTTTAAGATCTAACCTCCTTTCACAGCAGCATCTTGAGGTAGCGGCTACACACCAATTGGGAAACTGAGGCAGAAGAAGTTTAAATTACTTACAGACTCGGCATAAGCCAGCAAAACAATCTAAATATCTTGAGGGTTCTTTTGTTTGCACAGATGCTTCTTCAGTGACCACAAAATACTCTTTTCTCCCTAATGCAAAATGCTGTAGGGGAGAGGAGCATCCTGCCTGGGTCCTCTACACCATGCTCTGAGCTGGTAAAGGAGGCAGACACAGCTCTGCTCCAGAAGCTGTGTGCCTGCATTATACTGTGTCTGAGCTAATAAGCTGTGCTTATTAATGTTAAATTAATGAATCTCAGCCTGTTCTGCTTATTAGGTTGCGCTCCATGCCACTGCAAGGCAGCTCTGCAACTCCCAGGCCCAAGCTGTCTCACATCTGACGAGGCTGGAGGACAGGGCAGCCAAGCTTGAGTCTGCCTTTACCCATCCATGTAGACATCCCTGCAAAGAGATAGATTACAGACAAAGCCCCTCTCCCTGCTTCTTATTTTCCTGCACAAAGGCAGGATAATACATGTTATTTACAAAAGTATAAAATGGATGTTGAAATAATTAAATGGGAAGGCAGGGGCCAGCCTGATGCAACCAGCCCTCTCCCTTACGTGGAAAGCACTGAACCCAGATGCCCAACTGTGGAAGATATTCTTCCAGCAGCAGCATCTGCCTGCTTGGCAGGCACTTCAGGCAAGTTGTCCGGGGAGCTCTGTAGTTGCTTCTTGGTTTATCACATGGATCTGTTACTGCGGTCTATCTGGCTACCTTGTCTAGGCAGAAGCCAGTTCCTCTTGATTCACCTTTGAATCCAAGAAGCTCCATTTATTTTGCTCAATTTTTCCCATACTGAACATAGCACAGAGAGACATTTTCAGATGCTATCCAAGCTTTCTGCCCTTTCATTCTTAATAATTGTTTGCACCAATTTCACTGGAAATAAGCTCCTCATCAAGAGTAGAATTTTTTATCTAAGGTGAACCCACATATATTAATATATTCTCTGACACAACTCACAACATGTAGCCTCAAAACTGCAACATGTAGCAGCACAGTCTGAAGAGCGCAGGCTTTTGGAAACCACATGTGACTAAACAGACTTCTTTCTACCTATTAAAAAATAAAAAAAGTAAAAAGCCATACATAGACAGAAGCCCACAATAGCCACCACACCAGGACATGATGACAATGTGATGACAAGTCCAGCAACAGTACCCAGAATTCTAAGGGAAAATCAGAAAATAAAGTTAAAGTATGGCATCTAGCAGTACTAAGAAGGGGGTGTCTGCAAACTTTATTTTTCTTATTTATTTTTTTTTTTAAGTTGGTAGTTGAAAGACGTAGGAAACATATGTGATTTTCACTTACTAAACTATATGTCATATCAGCAGTTTCAGGCAGGCTTACATATTAAATCTAGGCTCAGGAAAACCCTTTTTTCCTACAGTAGAAGAACAGATTACATTAAGAATTGTACAAGCTTTTTATTAAGAAAAAGAAAAGTAAAAACAGTCCCCAGAATGGAAGGACTATGATCGAAATTTCTATTTGGGATACCTTAGAGAACCTGTGGGAGACCCACAACCGAAAGTGTGGGATGGGCATTTGAATTCTGCTTCAGAAAAATATGCCCAGATTAAGGAATGTGCAGGAGTGCAGAAGCCCTCACTTAACTGAAGGCTCAAGCAGGACCATTCATTGGAATCATTCCCTGAATCAAGACTTTAGTTTATAATCAGGTAACTCATGAGCAGCTCTTCAGCTGCAGGACTGACAGCAGCAGGGAGAAAAGTTTAGCCTTAATTCTACAAACTTTGGGAGAAGCTACTAGAAATATGAAGGAGGAGAAGCATCCTCTTGCACCGGAGGAGTGAGTAGGTGACTGGCCAGGGACACAGAAGACTCAGGCATCCCTAACTAGCATTTTAAGATTTACATGAAATGAATTAATCCTTTTCTAGCTTGAGAGTGGCAAATATATATCAAGACATGCTCTTGCACATGTGCTTTTCTCTGTTCCAGCTTTTAGAAAGGAGCTGGAAAGTTTTAGAAAGGAGCTGGAAAGTTTTAGAAAGGAGCTGGAACAATGCCAACACTTGTCCCATTTACCATAGCTTCCCAAGGCTCATTCTGGGGGAATGAGAAGAGTTAAACTCATTTTCTCTCTGCAAAGTACACATCACATCACTCTACTAAACTACCCCCTTGCAAATTAGTGGACACAAGAAAAAGCGTGCCAGACACAAGTGTGCACAGGACCAGAAAAGAAATCAAGTCTTCCAGAACCAGCTTTATCTGTTTTTATTTTGTTCATTTTGTGGCAGAGGTGACCTGCTACTGAGGTTTTTGCAGTCATGCCTACTTTTTTTTTTGTGGAGTAAGAGAGTTTGTGAAGTTCACCTCTTCCCTGAAAAATACCTTACTGCCTAGTGTTTTTCATGAGAAGAATAACAAGTAATTAAAACCATATTTTTACCTGTGCTTCCATATACTTTCTATCTCTGCAATTGCATTTAAAAGTATGACTGGTGATTTTCACTACAGTCAGGCGAATAATTACACTTGGTACTTTTCAGTGTTACCAAGCTTACAAATGGTGTATCAGCACATAACAGAATGATAGAAATAATTAACATAGTTTTAATTTAAATATTTATGACACTGTTGACTCTGTGGCTGTATGGCACCATTGTGTTAGGTGCAGTACATAAATACAAGATAGATAGAGCCCCTGTTTCAAAGAGCTCCTATTGTTCATCCCACATTACTCAATATCAAATGATCTCAAAAAAGCTTTTCAAAAATTAATTAAATCTCCTAACTTCCTTTTCAGGTCAGTAAGTTTTATTATCCTAGTTGTATAGATGGAGAAAGTGAGGAATGGAGAGGGTAAGGCACTTGACCACGATGACACAGTGAACACTTCTCACTTCTACTCTCCACTTACTTCCCTATCCCTCACATCCTGAGCCCCCCACGCCTTTGAAGGCTGCTCTATGTGCATGTTGGCGCTGTGGGTGTATGTGTACATATGGCCAGCAAATCTCGGGGAAGGTCGGTTACTGCTAAGTACTCTTCAGTTAATCAAGACCACGTGAGAGTCCTGCTTCTGGTTTGCACTCACATAAGCTTAGCAAAATATCACTAGCAGAGTTAATTTATGTGATTTTGTAACCTCTTAATATTGCTTCGGGTTAGTGTTCCTTTCAACTAAAATGTTTTTTGTTGGTGAAAATTAAGAATGCTCAATTCATTACAAAATGCCTTTTCTTCCCCTCCTTCTTTTTTTTTTTTTTTTTTTTTTTNNTTGTTGTTTTTTTTTTTTTTTTTTTTTTTTTTTTTTTTGTTTGGTTTTTTTTTTTTTTTTTTTTTTTTTTTTTTTTTTTTTTAAAATTTTTTTTTTTTTCTTTTTTTTTTTTTTTTTTTTTTTTTTTCCCTCTCCATTTGGTGTTGGGCCTTAACACATTCATTTCCAGGACCAGGTCATCAAAGGGTAATTTGCAATGCTTTTCATTTTTCTAGCTAAAGATACACGATTTTCTCAGAATAAGGCTGTAAGATAAGAAAGAGGATTGAAGTTTCTAAAGATATTCATTGGAACTTCAAAACAAAACAAAAAAAAAAAACAAAACCCAAAGACTTTAATGCCAAATGTCAGTGTTCTGTGCAAAATAATTAATATAACACAATAGGATCTATTCTACTATTGATTGAAAAGGAATTTATGCAGGTAATTCATTAAGGCNTTTTAAGTTTTTAAATAATTTTTTTTAAAATTAAAAAAAAACAAAAAAAAAAAAACAAAACCCAAAGACTTTAATGCCAAATGTCAGTGTTCTGTGCAAAATAATTAATATAACACAATAGGATCTATTCTACTATTGATTGAAAAGGAATTTATGCAGGTAATTCATTAAGGCTAGTGGGAGTTTGGCATGTAAATCCCTCAGCACTTTGATGGAAAAACAGACCTTCATGATTTTCTTTTTTTTTTTTCCTAAGCTATAAAATACATGCTTTTCAGTGACAAATATATAAAAAGAAAAAGCAAATACCTGAAAAACTAGGGCAATGGATGGCCCTGCTCTGTGAGGCTTCTGAAATGACATTAGATCAAATAATATTTTACACATTGCAAAAGATGCAACAATCATTTCAATCACATGTTGAGAAAATCAATACATATTTTCTTTCCAGTGAATGGTATTTTACATTCCCACATTTGCAGGTTATCACCTTCATACATATCTTTTTGTGATCAAGTGCATGATTAGTACTTCTAACAAGGTATTGGTCATTTTCTGATGAAGATCTACAAATTCTTGTAAATATAAAACAATCTGGAAAAAAAAAAAAATGAAGAACGAATCTGTGGAGTGGAATGCACCCTACTTGTAATGGGAACAAAAAGCTGGCAATGAAATATAAACCTAAATCACAGCAGAATGACCTACTTTAAGGCATTTGCCAAAGAGACAGTGTTTTAGACAGCTCCTCTGAAGTAGCGTCTTTATGTCTATGCCATCTGCAGATTTATTATTGTGCTTTAGAGAAAAAAAAAGAAAGGAGGGGGGGAGAGGGAAAGAAAACCCTACAATATGCCTGAACAAAACTCAACTTCATCTATAGGAAAGATTTCAGTACTGTGGGCACCACACCCACACCTACTGATGTGGTCCAAGTTTTTTCTTTAGAGCCACCTAATTAAGAAACCATGACTCATTTACATGGATACGTTTGATCTAAATTACACTCCAAACCACACCAAATTAGGAGCATCTGTGAATGTGAAGTGTTTGTTCCCAGTGACTTGTAGAATAGGGCCAGCTCTGGACGGCACATGTTCAAGTGACGAAAAATATTTCAGATGTAACATACTTCTGAGACCCACTTTTCCACCAATAATTCATAATGAGTTAAACCAGTATCTCTACTTGAACAACTATTTCAGGCTGTGAAAAACATGTCATTTTACTTTTAAAAGGAACTGCATGGGGGTAAAGGGGTGGACAACCACCTGGCTTGGTTGTTGACCCTGGTAAAGGGCATTAACACAACCATCAGCTGCAACCATCACTTGCATAACTACTAATCTGTGCAGTGTGCATATTAGTAGATATACATTACTCTTAAAGAGTGGAATGAAGGAAAATATTTATGAATTATTAGTTACTGTTCAGAGACCAGGCCTCCTGCCTTGATGTATGGACTTCTGTCATTAACCCATTCTGTGATCTTTCCTAAGTCATCTAAGCAAAGAGGAGCCCAATGAGGCTGTACCCTAAACCCTGAATAACATGAAAAGTTCAGGACCACCAGATTTGAGAGCAGTGCTTCCTTTTTCATGGTCCATTGACAGTGCAATCTGACTAGGTCTGCTGGCATCCTAGAAAGCCACTCTGTACAAAAATGGGTCTTGCAGCAATTAAGGAACTTCTATCCCACTTTCCCATCTCCCAGAAAAAGTGAGCAGCAGGGCTGCAGAAGCCACTTGTTGCTGCTTTCCTGCCTTACTGTCTAAACTAAGAAACTAAAAAATCCTAGCCTTTATCTCACTCTATCTAAGCTCTAGGAGCAGCCCAAGGACAGAGTGCAAATCTGAATTCCATGCTGCGTTTATAATTTCCAGTCTGCTAGTGCAATTTGGCACAATCTTTGGATTTGTCCCATAGTGTTTGGCACCCACCTTTTATTCTTCCCATCTTTTATACTTTGTGAATAGTCTCAGTTACATAATACCAGTGACAATTTGTTTATGGCAAGGATTAGAGTCACTGTTTTATGATTACATTCAAACTTTAAACCACATTTTGACATCTAAGGATCATCTTGCATTCTCAGATATATTATATACAATGATGGTTTGTGTTCCAGTAAGGGGGAGATCTTTATAAATAACATGACTTCTTTTGTCTGAAGAGATTTGAATACATTTGTCTGATCTACTGTTTTTGTAGTAGCTAGAATATAATTTGAATATATTAATATTTTCAGCGACTGTGCTCAGGGAGCCCAGTTAATAACTTATGCATGGATATATAGATACACTTCAGACAGAGGTAATGTTTTTAGCCCTTATGTTGGTAATAGAAACATACAATGAAAGAGCCTGTTCTTTCCTCCTCTTTGTTGTGGGCATGCATTGTGATGGTATGGAGCCAGTGTTCTTTCTGTTGTCTACACAGCCTGGATTCAATAAGCAGTTATATATGCATATTATGACAATGTGGTCAAGGAAACCAGTTTGTTATTTTTTTTTTACTATACCTTCATGTGCCTGTACAGTATAAAATCTGGTATTTATTTTTCTTGTCCTCATTCAATATGTTAACAAAATCATAATTTGATACAGGTTATGCTAACTTTATAATTAAAATTATAGACTTAGATGAGAAAACAGCAAGATGTTGCTGAATGGAAAATATTTATCTTTTTTGTACATTACGCATTATGGCGAAATGTAAAATCATAAATCTGTGGAGTGGCTAACTCCAGCCAAGTGGTACGACAATTTGCCACCTCCTCTGATCCACAAGATGAAACCAGTTACCACCTCTAAGATGAGGGTTTCTAATCCTATCTCAGCCCCACCTACCTGCTACTTCCTCTCCAGAGCTTTGCTGTGGTCTTCCAAAACAGAACCCCTTCTCATAGAGATGAGCCAAGAAAAGGGAATTCAGAAAAGTTCTGTATTTTTTACAGATCCTACCAATGCCTCTCCCATAGTTCTCCTAGTACCTTCGTGGACAAAGGGCACACTTTTTGCGCCATGTTCTCTGTGCCAGCACTAGACTCAGCCTCACTAAACTACTTCAGTATAGCACTTCATATGCCTTGAAATTGTTCTCACTTCCCATATAATTGCCATCTACATTGCCAAGTCCAGGCCTTTACCTAACACTATCAACAATTTTGGAGACCCCAGTAGCGTACAGCATATGGGACAACACTATAGCACATGGAAGCTTTCCAGTAAGTAAAGTTTACTGTGAACATCAGTTTGTCTGTATTCAAACTTACAGCCCAGACAGGGTTTTCAGTGGAACTGTGGCAGCAGTAGTAGCAGCCAACTTGAGACCACCTCCTAGGACAACCCAGATGTTTCCATATCTGGATAACTGTCTCATAAAACTGTCATCAAACAAATGAATTTTACATTCCTTCAGAGCATCTACACCATGAAAGTCATGCAGCTGCTACGGACTCAGTGTCAGATTCAAGATTGCTATCTCAGGGTAGATTTCAAACCTTGATGAATACACTTTGAAACTCACCTGACCGTTACGGTGAGGAATGCTTAACCTTTCTGAGTTACATGCTAACAAGTTTCCATTACCTTTCATATTAAATTACATTTGTACAGCTTTGCATTCTGAAACTACAATATTTGCTTCCTAAAGAGGCACTTTCTCTGCTCATAAATTCATTTACAGCCATTCACTTAAGGTTAGATATTTTCTGCTGTATGGGAAAACAAATGCAGCATCAACAAAAAAAAAGTGTCCTGAATTTAGTCTGAGAGACAGACAGAACAGTGTCAGTGGCCTGCAGGAGTTCTAGGCAAAACAAAAAAATCATATACAAGGCATTTAAGCTTAATCTCCAAGAACTACCTCCAATTACTCCTCCTACATAACTTCAATAAGCAAGGACATGTAGGGACAGGCCCATTTGGCAGGTAAGCCCTGTCAAAAATGTTTCTTTGTAACTCTGTTAGATCCATTGAGACATTTTACTCAGTTCAACTATGACTGAAAGATTTGATGTTCTGGAAGCTGCTTACTAAATGAACTGTCCCAAGACTGATGAATATGCCTTGATACTAACAGCAAGACTATCTGTTCTTCCTAAATCCTTCAATGGCTGTCAAACCATTGGTTAGGGGTTCTCAAAGTCTTGTGTATGTTTTCCCACCAATTTTTCTAACCGTGTATTTCGATCAGGGTCAGACAAAAAGCAGATATTGGCAAGTCTGATCACTTGAAGCTTCAAAGACAAAATAAAACCAACTCCTGGGAGAGATAGGACTGTCTGTATAGAAAATAAAGACTTTTGTAAAGTGTCCAAGGCAGCTAGACCACAGTCATCTGGGACCAGTGGACCTGTGTGAATGGGTGTTTGGCTTAAGAAGGAGAAAATGACAAAATTCAAAACCAGTTCAAAGCTAAGAAATATTTCAGAACTTGCAGTACTATAGAGGGTTTATCTTAGAAAGACAATATATGGAAAATCCTCCATTTCAGGCAGTTCATGCATTTAGTGCAATGGACTATACACGTGCATAAAAAATGAACATCAACCTAAGGTAAGTGGACAAGACAAACAAAGTATAAATAGAAAAGACAATGCTGACATAGTAAATTCATTGCTCAAGGGCAAGTAAAATGTAAATAAGTTTAAAGAAATCAAAGACTCGTGGCACATACTTACTAGTGCATTTAAGAGATATATTCATCCTTCTCATGTTCAGTATCAGGGCTGAAACAATCGTGATGCTGGGAGGCATGTTAAAGCATCTTTCAAATATGATACAAATGCAGTGCATATACATTGCAAAAGTAGCTTGTGGAGAGTTCAGAATTGAACCTAAAAGAGTAGGAATTCCAGTTGAGGTCAGACCCCATATAAAATCATCTCTGTTAGACATGCCACTACAAAATGACTTTCATTTTAAACAAGATGGTGATAATATAGAAATGAGATTTTTATACTGCGGACAATTAATAGGCCATTACTAAAATGGATTTCATAATTAAAAAAAAATAATTTATAAAATAATTGTAATGACTGGACTTGATGATCTTAAAGGTCTTTTCCAATCTAGACAATACTATGAAGTTATGATATAGGAGCACACACAAAAGGAAACCTTTAGTGAAAGTTCATTCTATGGCATGTGGCATTCTTTGCTTCATTCTCTGGTTTCAACATCAAAAATTACTGTTTGTCTCCATTATAAGTGTATTTACAATCACTGAACAATTTATTTACGATGTTTGACCTAAAAACTACATGTTGTTAGTAAAACTAAGTTTTTCATTAAAAACTCTAGACTTCACCAGCAAAGATGCATTTTTGAGCAGGTTGTCTATAGTTCAGCACCCCAGGCTGAAATTCCAGTCAATTACCACTTTTTGGCTTTAAATCAGAAAGTAAACCTGTCATATCCAGGGCTGAGTTATTTGCTGTCAACTGGATTATGGTAGCACAAAAGGGCTATAATTGAAAGCTGCAAGAGGTTATAGATTGAACATAGTCAAAAGTAGTAATTCCACTTAGTAAAAGTAGATATCATCCAAAATGAGAAAAGTTAAGCTTATATAAGATGAAATTCTGACTCCATTCTTGCTCCCAGTCGCTGGGAGTTCTTCTCAGTGACTTTAACAATAATCAAAATTTCACTCACTGTCAAGAGAAATGCTGCAAAGGGTGTGATGAAGTGAAAGTTAAAATAACTGCTGACCTGGGGCTTCCAAAGTACATTTTCTGAGCACAGACTGCTGTTGAACTCAGTGTTTTCCTGACATAACAATGCAGACAGCACTTCTGGGGGCCAAGGGTATAAAATGTGCTAGAGCAGTATATCTAGGATGTGCAATAAGAATCACCCTGCTGCAATTGCTGAAGTTTTCATTGTATATCATCCTGAGGGCCATGGTGGAACTAGACTACTTAAACACAGTGGGGTATAGTTTGTAAGAAGCTATTTCAGAAAGCTGTAACATCACTGAGTTTCAGTGCCAGTGCTGACACCCTTTCACCTGAGCAGCTCTTTTGAGAGACAGGCAGAGATAACCAAAAGAAAGACCATAACAGTGGCTGGCAGATGCACTCAGTTTACTAGCAGAAGAAGGATTATATTATAATACTGAGTCTCATCATCCTATTTTTCTTCCATTAACCCTGAGCCCAAAAATGCAATTTATGTGCATCTGTGAATAAGGATCATAGGGTCACCTGCATGCTTACCATATACCCTCTGCTTTGGGTGTGTTGTATAAGAGTGATTTCTTTCACTAAGATAAAAATCAGCTGTGTTACCAATGAAACTGGTGGGTTTTTTGTTTGGGTTTTTTTTGTTTTGTTTTGTTTTGTTTTGTTTTTTTTGCCATGTACTTTTTGTTTGTCCATCATTAAGTATGTCAAAGCCTTGGTGTCCCCAACAGAAAACAATGCCGTTAATAAGATTAATCCACCTTTATTAAGAACCTTTAGCTCTAAGGAGGAATACCAAATATTAGTAAAAGGCAAGACGATAATAAGAAAATGTTTTTTTTTTCCCTTGCTGACCTAGTTTCTAACCTCACTCTAAAATCTTCCATTGATTTTAATTATGCTTAATCTAAAACTAAGCTCACAAATCTAGCAAACTTAAAGACTGTTTTAAGTGAATTTTCTCGCC
The DNA here is from genome assembly GCA_002631895.1 of Agapornis roseicollis. Classification (NCBI taxonomy): domain Eukaryota; kingdom Metazoa; phylum Chordata; class Aves; order Psittaciformes; family Psittacidae; genus Agapornis; species Agapornis roseicollis. The sequence goes on along the minus strand of NDXB01011667.1, from coordinate 21,509 downwards.
TGTCAGAGTTCCTCAAGCTTTCTATGCTGCAGTTAGTTTATTTCCAGCCCAGATACAAAGTTGAGACATCTCCCTGCCTGTAGAAAGTATCCAGCATCAGTACTGTATGATGCATTAGTTCAAACACTACCTTGCTCAAATCAAGCCTATGTACAGCATTCTTCACAGAACAATTGCAGCCCTTTTCCCATCAGCGATAGCCAGAGGCAGTAATAAGGGTGAAGGATATCTATCATGAAAAGTCCAGTGTCAATGTGTTCCTCCAATTTATTTACTGACCTTCAATGAAACAGCCATACTCCTGACCCTCATGAGATGAAGCCTAAGGGGAAATGGCACTGAGCACCAATTCCATATCCTGTTGTTCTGTGGTCTAAATTAAGTGCTAATTAATTACCACTGGCATCTTTGGCATTGCCTGTCAAATTGGATTTAGGATATCCTTTTGCTATTTAAACAAATAGACCTACACCTAAAGCTAAAATCCCAAGTGTTAACATTTTCACTACATTTAAATTTTTATTCAAAAAATCAGCAAATATATCCATGGATTTTGCAGGTAGAATTCACATAAAAGAAACAGAAATTGATATTGCCAATTTTGATTAATAGTCTCTCATTAATAAACATCCTGTTATTCAGTTTCCACCTGCAGTTGCTGATGTTGCCTGGAATCAATTAACTCATATAATTTGATTTATTTTACAAAGACATTTTTGGATGTGCTGTGCTGATGATAAAAGTTCTATATTTACAATCCTTGATTTAAGGAGATTGTTATCTAACTGCTTTTTATTTTTAATGTTATGAGCAAATTTAGCTTCAGGCATTCTTAAACAAAAGTATTTAAGCAATTTAAAAAGTTAAAGCTTTATTTACTTAAAACTATCTGTTGTCTTCTGAGCCACACAAGCCACAAAAGCATATAGATTCAGGGCTTCTAACAGGTTAGTCTTTACAATAAGTTAGTTGGTCTACAGGGAAAAAAAAAACAAAACAAACAAACAAACAAAAAAAAAAAACCCAAAACCAAAAAAAAAAAACCAAAAAAAAACAAAAAAAAAAAAAAATAAAAAACAAGAAAAAAAAAAACAAAACAAAAAAAAAAACAAAAAAAAAAAACCCAAAACCAAAAATAAACAACCTAAACAAAACAAAAAATACCTCCAAAAAAACCCCAACCAAGCCAACCAAACCAAACCAAAACATACACACACACACACACACACACAAAAAATGCCAAACAGAAATAGAACTTTAAAAACAAAAAAAATTCAGTCAAAGCAAAAGTTACACCACCAGCCAAAATACCAGCCAAAAATACAGGGAAAGCTTCTATGTGTTTATCTCTGTCTGAACATATATTACTCTATGTAGTCTCATACCACCTTTATCACTCTACTACCCAAATACCTCTAAGAAGCACATTAGCATCTGCCTAACATCTGTCATAGGTGGTTTTGTTCTCTCTCATCCTCTCCCCAAGGGGAGGCTTGTGCTTGCAGTGGCAGTGTGGATTTTGAAGAGGCATTTGCTGTTGGAGATATATATGCTGATACAGAGCTGTTAGAGAAGGCAGAAATGAATGCCTTGTGTATGGAGCTGTAGACAGAAGAGTCTGAGATGCTCCATAAGGAAGTTCTTGGCCTTCAGTTGACTCCTACCTAGTGGCCATCCCCGAACAGGTGCACTTCAGGCTCAGTAGCAACTCACACTGTGATTACATGGACTAGCCAGATATCCTGTTCCTTGCAGTCTTACATTTGCATTCACACACACACCAAAAAAAAAATAATAATAATAATAATAATAATAATAATAATAATAATAAAAAGAAAAAGCCGAACTGGAAGGACAGAGTGCTGGCCATCAGTAAATGGAAGAACTTAGCCTGTCATGCAAGTTGGATCAGTTTTTCAAAGGGAGCCCTGGAACTTTTGCAGTAACGGGGAAGTTTTTGTGGAAATATTTTGAATCCATTTCTTTGACACAACATGTTTTGGGGTGCAGAACCTGAGCCTCTGTCCACACCAGGCTCTTTAGTGGAGCCATCACATCATAGAGATGAGCTCCTGCCCTTGCTGTCCATGCCAGTTTGGGACACTGGTGTGAACTCTCTGCCTTTGGAGCTTCTCTGACACAGAAGATGGCCAGAAAAAAACAGTGATCCCAAGACCAAGATGCAGGTCAAGAGAGCATTACCCTGCTCTCTTCATATAGCTACAGATGAGGGCAGAGGCAGGAGCACACTGTGCATAACAACAAGCAGGACTTCGCCAAAGCACATTCCTGAACAAAGGCCCTGTAGAGGCCTGAGTCCTTTTACATACCTAAATGTGCTTTTACATCTCGGCCTCAGTCACCTGACAAATGAAGACTTTCGCTACAAGACAGGCAGTATGTATGGTGTATGTAAAGGCAAGAGCACTCACACTCTTCAGAAAGGACAGCATTCAGACAGCAAAGTTCACCCAGTAGAGAAAAGATTTTACTTTAAGCTGTTCTCAGGCTAAACCAGAATAAATGCCTTTCTTCAGCTTTACAGTCTATTCAGCCAACTGCGAACTGATGTTCAGAGTTACTTCAGTTATTATTTTCATTTAGGGCTAGACTCCAAGGCAGTTCATCCAGGGAAGGGCTCATGCTGTGAGATATGCAGGGGATCCCCTGAGGAAATCCATCCTCCAGGTCCCTGTCAGCTGTCCAGGTACTATATATAGCCATACAATGGTCAGATTTAAAGGGTAGTCTGCAGAAGACAGCATCAAGAGCTCATTCTTATGTCCAAAGAGCAACTGAAGAGAAAGGATTTTTCCCAAAGAGCTGTAATATGAACCCACAGCTGCAGAGCACAGGAAGCCTATGGAGTTTCTGTAGGCCAGGAGCCATGAAGGCTATTTTCAGCAAAAGCAAGCTCTTAAGTATGTCTGAACTATTCCTGACCCCTCTTGTAAGGTATCGTATGCCATGACCCGGTTTCTCTATTACCAGTCTTGGATAGCTATTGTTTCAAATTCAACCTATGAAGCAAAAAGGAATTAAAAATACTTTCATATTTTACATGGGCAAGAGAAAGTAGTTTTAAACTGTATTAGCCCACTGTGGTTCCTGAACTGTGTGTATTTGTTGAAGAAGAAATCACAACCACATTCTGAAATAGACAACATCGTAGTGGTTTGAACCTTCTCTATAAGCATAAACCTCAGGTCATTAGTTACACATGTAGAAATCTCCCCCCCCGCACAACATAGTATACATATTTCATAATCAACAGGCTGCAGATTCAACTGATAATGTATGCATTTGCTTACCTTTATCAGCTGGTGAATACCACTGTAATGCAACTGAGCAAATTATCCATTAAACCAGTACATAAATAATAATGAGGTTTAGTTTGCATTCATAAAATATCAAGAATTCAAATTTATTACTACATTTTGAATTTATCTACATTGCAGTGCAATTAATTGAACAGTTTACACAAATAGAGCTTATGGTATCGGGGGCTCACCTCTGATTATTTTCATAAGTGTCTCAAGATGGGGTTAAGTAGCATACAGGACCTGCCCTCTTCCTCCATGGCTGGTATATTTTGATGCCTGTCCTAAGCTGGTATATCCAGCTGGATATGGATATCTGGAGGACTTTGACCTGTTATAGAAGAACAATTACTATTTTTTTGTGTTTTAAGAGGATTCTCAAAGCTATAGTTGAATTGTCTTTTTAGGACCAAAAAAACACTTGCTTAAGTTCTTCCTGGAGAACAACTGCCATAGCTAAACTGAAATAAATTTACAGCAGAAAATGACATTGCAGTACTGTGCTGTATTTCAGGAAAGTATATCTAACAGGCCTTAAATGGAAAGGAAATATATTGGGAAGAAATCTGATAGTTTATCTGTGCATCATTCTGTACTTGTGCTTCCTTCTTCGCACTGAAAAAGCTGTCTGCAAAAGCCCTGCCAAAATGTGCTTATACGCATACAGACATTATCACTTCTCAGGACGGTACATTTTATTATCAGGTTATTTTCCAGTACATTTGGCACAGTTAAGGTAAGTATATTAACTTTACTTCCACATAAAGAAAACAAAGTTCTACTGAATGTCGCAGCTATTGTCAATGAATTAAGAACTAACAGGAGGTCCAAGAAATCAACCCTGTCTATCACACTGAGTTTTCCCCTGGGACACCTCTGCTGATCACACAATGTGTCTGACTGGCATGGATGTAGAATTGCTTTCAATATAGATTTTATTTCAAGGTTGGATGATTTCTCCCCAAATGTCTTGTCACTAAAGCAAAGTATGTAATACCTGTTACTTTTTAACTCCTGTGAACCAGCATTTGCGAAGGAGAGAAATATAAAACGTTGAGCCAGAAACTGTTTACCATGAGTCAAATTTTAGCATGTTCAAATTGACTGGGAGCTCTGGAATAACAAAATTCAGAAAACTGCTGCAAAAAAGCTGGCCCATAACAGAGCAGTGAAAAGGCCTGTTAACAGCATTATAGCTGAGGTGAGTTGAAGGCAGCTGAGACATTCTCATGGCCAAGTCCTTAAGCTAGAACATTACATTTGCATATGCCTGTGTATAGGAAACAGATATTAGCTAATTTGAGGATAATTACTGGTAAAGTGAATCAATGGGATGTGCAGACTTTGATCCATTAAGGCAGTTCATAGGAACTTACACATCAAATCAGCCTCCTTGTCCATGGTAATGAGCACCTCTGACTGTGACAGTGGTTGCTAGCACAGTTCAGCAAAAGTACAAAACCTACCCAAATGGGTTGTCATGGAATAATCCACTTAAAGAGGAGTTGCTTCCTAATTCTGTGAAGTTATTGTTATACCAAGAAGACAGATGTCACAAATGCATAATTTTCTCTCCTTTCTGGGCAGTTTTCTCTATTCCCATACATCTTCAATCTTTCTTGGCCTCTGTTTAGATATTGGTTTCTGCCTCCCATGTCAATGGCTTCCCTAGTTAAATCAAATATTATTCATAATGCTGGTAAACAGGATTCTGATAAGATCAAAACTTACTTTTATCCCTCTGCCTTCTACTTAATTCAGAGGCGATTTCTACACCTGCCATTCTGACCCACAATATTTTAGCAAATGACTTGGTCTTACTCTTTTGATGCCCTAATTTTGTAATGTGTTACCCTTTACTCATAGTCTATGTTACCAGTTCATGGAAGAGTACCAGTGTTGTATTAGTAAAAAGTTACCCTTAGGTATAATTTAAAATGGTAAAAGAGTACTAGGCATGGCTAAAACCAGTTCTTCAAAGAATGGGAATATCCCTGACATTGAGCAAACTTAAATCCTCATAGGATGGGAAAGGCTAAGAAAGCAAGACTGAGCAGTTCTCAGTACAGGTAGCAGAGGACAGCTCTACACTCAAACTCTCCAGCTCACTATAAAATGGTGCACTTTCCATGAGGGCTTTTCTCCCTAAGTATACTGACTTCTTTATTTTTTAATATGCACTAAGAATATTAAAATGTTAAGGTATCGGTCAGTGTTGAAACGCTTTCCCCTCCTCAGCAATTATTATGGCATAAAAATAAATGAAGAACATTTTCTAACACCTAGTGTCTTTGAAGTAATAATCCAATGTGCTTTCCAAATGTCAAAATTAATAATGATTTTATTTAGAGAGTTTGAAAAGAGTAGGTTTAATGGAACTAGAGAGCCAAACTCACCATACAATGACCCTCTTAGTTGTAGAGTTGCCCTTCTCTCAGTCACACACTTTCCAACTTACAGTTGCCTTGGCAACAGCCAAAGCATAAGTTCCAAGTATTTTTGCTTATGTATCTGCCACTGACACAGAGCCTTCCTATCATACACTTCTGTTTTAATACATCGTTAATTTCATTACTATTACTAATAAGAACTGTACTTATCTCCTGACCTGTGATATAAAAGACTGATGTCATTCTTGAAGCATGCTTATTTGAGGAAAAAAAAAAATCTTGCAGAGCCTATGGCACTGGATTATAGATTGTTTCTAAAATAATCTTAAATTGATCAATCATTGTTCCTTTCATTTGGCCTTGAACAAAAGTAGCTCTGGCATTTTCTTTCACTTTTTATGTTATAAATGATGCATCACTCTTCCTGTTCTTTTTCTTGCCAAAAAAAGAATACTTGCCCATTTTACAGGGATTTTCTGTTTCAACAACTCAATTTCACCCAGTAGCTACAATAATAGCTTTAACTGGACATAGTTGGTTTTGGTTTGCTTTGACTTTTGCTTTTGTGGACAGATGAAAAAAAAAATAGTTATAGAATTTCACTGGTAAATATTTGTAATTTAAAAAAAGCATAAGGTCCTAAACTTAAAACTATTCTATTGAGGATGATTGACTTCATGCCTTCTTTCCCTCCAGTAAATGTATTTTACCACAGATTTTTTAACTAGTCAGACTTTCCACGTTTCCAAGTTTGTTTGGCTTATATTTTTTTGTCATGATGGTGATCAAAACAAGCATAACTGCATGAATAAATAAAAATATTTTCAAGAGATTTTCCAAATACAAGAATTATTATTCTAGTGTTAAGCTTAGAGGCCCCAAATATACATGGTATGTTTAGTGCCACATTCTCAAATGAACCGCAACAGATAGCTGGTTCCCCCCCATCACCAACATACACCATGGACACCTTCCCTTCCTTCACGCCACACATTCACATCCTGAGAGGTGAGCAACAGCAGACCGTGTGATGGCAGTGGTTGGACTCAAACAGGACTTTGTGTGCACAATGGCATCTTCAGAAAAAACAAGGGGAATTCCGATGCAGAAAGATGGCAAATAAGAACAGAGGAGTTGGCCATTCATCTTCCATTTTTCTGTGTCCACATACCAAACATAGGATCTCAGCATCTTGCTCCAAATTTTATAGATAAAGGAAGTAAATTTTCCTCTCCCTTCAGTAAATTGAGCTCTGCTACCACTGTTCTTCACCATGGACCATATCTTCATTTGAGGTCCACTTCCACCTTTTCCCTGCTTGGTATTTCTCCTCTAGCTTCACCAATGTTATCCATTACCATTACACCACCTCATTGGAAAACCATAACTGATGTTAAACTGATGATCTCTGAAGTTATGCAAGATAAATATTTTCTTTTCCCCTTGTGAACTAGCATCTCTACCCATGCTGATGTCACTTGCAAATACTTGTAACAAGCTCAACAGAAGTCAAGTCTCTCTCATAAGGAGACTTAAGTAAAACAACCTAGTCACCCCTGTAAAAAAATGTAACAAACATAGTGATAATGTGTGAAAAATGTGTTGTCCAGCAGAAGCACACACAGTCACTTGCCAACAAAACTACTAACTTTTGAGACTTTTCAAACTCCTAAGAGATGATATAATACTATTACCCAGAGGAAAGCTGGGGCTTTTAGGTTTTTTTTGTTTGTTTTTTTCATTTATAATGAAGGCATTATATTTGAAGAAATTAATAGTTGAGTCAAGCTTATTAGTGCCATATGGAGGGTGGCATTTTTTGCAATAGACACCATAGTGACAAACACAAGGCAGAACTAAGTAATGTTTTGTATTTATAAATGGGAAAAAAAAACAAAATGTTGATGTTCAAGGAATGTAGTATACAAGATTGGCAGAAATCTACAGGACAATGCTCTTTGCTGTGTAAACCTTGCACTAACATGAAAGAAACTTTTTCTTAAGTGACTGAAACAATTATGTCTCATTAAGTTCTTTCACTTACAGTATAGCTTCCTGTAAATTCAGCAGCAGGTATGGGAAAACAGGAAGCTATAATGATTTTTAAATTGCTGTCTGGATTTAAAAAAGATAAATGAGTGATGATGGTGGGGAAAAGAAATCAGAAATGGAAAAAAGTCCACTTAGAATATTTAAGTTAAAACTAGCAGGTTAAGGAAGCATCCATAAATTCAAGCATTTACATATTAAAGTTACATTTAGTTCACATTCCTTGGTAGAGCTGTGAAATTTATTTATAGAATGTATTTCCATTTACTAGTGTTTGCAACTGAGGATATATTACATATTCTGTGATTGAGGGAAATAGATTTCTACTTAGTTCATACTCACCACTGTAGAGATTTATGTGAAACTGCCTACCTAAACAACACCCAGTAAACCTATATTGTTCTTAGACCAGAATTCTCCATCCTGAATGCCATTCCCACAAGAATATGAAGTCTTAATACAGACATAAGATCAACTTTAATAATAATAGTCTTCCTCTTGTAATTTTGTGTGTAATAAGGATATCAAAGGTTATAATCCTTGCACATTAAGGTATGTGGTCTCAGCATCTTTCAAGAAACTCTGCCAGGATGAAGCATGCAAAAGTTTTTAGTTATATAAATTTCACAATCCATTTCATACCATACTAACTTTATTGGATTTAAATTAGCAGAAGGAATGTGTTTCGTATGAGCTCTATATGAAGGGACTTATTTTGATTTCCTAACTCTTTCAGTGCTGGAGACCATGTCAAGAGAAGCAAAGAAGCTTCTCCCTGGAGCCACCAAAACTGTTGACACCAAAAGTGCTCTATTACCTTAGCATAAAAAGCAATCCCCATTTTCAGTATCTAAATGTATGAGATCAGAATTTATTGCCTTATAGTATACACACTAACTAATGCTCACTTACCAGAAATCAGCAAATCATGCCCTGTTATGAGAGTACTGGAAATGGGCCTCTAGACCTTCACCCTGCACACATGTTACTGACTGGAGCTGACTCTCATTTCCTTGTCTGCCAGGTTGGCAAAAGTTGTCTCTTCCCTCCTTTGATAACTAAAAAACCATCCATGTTAGGAGAATCAAGAAAAAGAGCCTCTTTATACTGCAACAGTGACTCTGACATCCCCCTTTTTTAACCAATTCTTTCCTTTCGTCAACAGGATAGCAGCCAAGGAATCCGTGAATCTTATGTCAACACAAAGCTTAGGAATTGTGTTTGGACCAACACTGCTTAGACCTGAAAAGGAGACAGGGAACATGGCAGTCCACATGCTGTACCAAAATCAGATAGTTGAACTTATGTTGAGCGAGTACAACAAGATCTTCAGCTCTGAGGAAGACTGACAGACAGGGCCTGTTATTGAAAGCATTCACATCTGTCTCGATGTCTAATATTTTTACATTTCTGTAAACATATTTCTGAAATATTTCTTTTTCTTTCAAGTAACAGATGCCTCATTTTGTGAAAACTTAATGATGATTTTGTGTTTAATTTTCAAACATTGGAATAAAAAATATTGTCAACATTTGCCTATATGTATTCTGCATTAACCCTTTGAGAGTTTCATTATGCTAGCACTCCAAGTGTCATTTTTTTTTTTTTGCAAGCTGAGCATACAGCATATGGCCAAAGACCATAGAAAATGCTGTTTACCAACATATGCAATGGCACAGAAAGACAAATAATAATTTAGGAGATCTGTGGGAAATGGATTAAACTATGTATATTGACAGCAATGAGTCAAAACAGTAATATCAGATCATTTGTACCTAATCTGAGTATAATTTACCTTCCTCTTTGATATGTATTGAAAGTTAAAGACACGATAAATAATAAAGTTGCCTACCTCAAGAGTTAAAAAAGAAATTACATTTAATATTTCTAAAGAACAGCAAAACAACGACAAGATAGAATGTCACTATTTCCATAACAGTGCCTAAAAAAATAATTAAAAATTGAATTGGAACTCTGGCATTTTTACTTAAATGCAGTACATGAAATGAAGATGTTGCATGACTGCTCATTTTAATGTAACATCCATTTTGATTTTTCATCACACTGTACATCTGTCCGCTTTCCCCAGCTATCTCATGTTCTGTAGCATTTGTATTGTGCTCCTGAGGATGCTTTATTGGTGAACTACATTAAATTCATCTAGAAAGAACTTTTAAAAAAAAGCCTTTTCATATGCCCTTAGGATTACTTGGCTAGACTTGAATCAATTTATGCATTTGATGGTTAGTTTCAGTTGTCATGGATAAACAAAAGGGTGACTGTCTAGAATATATCAAATATTGTTTCATTTTGAAATGTATGTTTCCAGCTACATGCATCTCTTACCCTGTTTTGTAAGAGTATTCTGCTGATAAAATGTAGACTTATGTTTGACAGCTTTTTAATCAAGTTCAAAGAGAATAAATAAAACTAATCCAGTGTGGTAAAGAGTCTGTCTGGTTATCGATTTGTTCAGAAAATGAAAAATAAACCATGTAAATAAGATGTGTGAAACACAGATCTAGAAGCAAATATTTAAAGCAATTAAAGACCCCAAAACATAGGATTAATGCATAGGTCTGCTGTGCATGAGAGATATGTCTTCAATATCACCTCAGCAGATCATGGATTACTTCAGTTTTTGCTTAGCATCATTTTGCAAACTTCCATCTTATTAGTGAAAGTTTGCTCCTCAGAGCAGTCATTTATGGGAACAAACATATAATAAGGCCTGATTGTTAACTAAGACCAGATTCTTTCATCAGGTGCTAACATAGGGAAAAAAATAACACTGAGAAAACATTATAGTTGGCCCCAATATGTTTTCTGACTTCATACATGTCTGAAAAAGTCAAACTAAACAGAGGGGTAGTGACCAGTAATTAAAACTAAAAACACAATACCAAAAAAATCTCCCCATATCACAAATATTCAACATAATAATTTCTGAACAAAACTATAATGTTCTGAAGAACCCAAAATCACTGTATTTCCAAAAAAAATATTTTTTGTGTTAATGTCAAGCCATGACTACTTAAACAGTAATGCTTTTCAGCATAGTTGTATTTAGCCTCTTTTATTAAAAAATGAGGCGCTGTTTATAGCCTGTGGAAGTGACTGGAAGAATGATAGTCAGAAGTCCAGTCTAGTCCTTAATAAAGACCATCCTCACATTATGGTCCTATGGGTGCTCACAGTCATGCTATTGAATGTAATTTCTGCTATTACTGGAAATGAAAAGTTCACTTGTTTCTTGGATCCTATTGAACTCAGAAGAAAAGATTCTTAATTAATTAGTTAATCTCCTTTTGAGCTTTCTTTGGAGCATGGAGACTCCTCTTTTTCTTGTTTTTGTAAGGAAAACAAGGCTTATGAAATGAACTCGTACCTTTCTTAAAATCAATTAGTTTGGTGGGTTGGGGGGTGCAGGACTGAAACAAACTTTTGGATACATAAGCCTTTATTTGGTTTTGAAGGCTTCCTTATGTAAATGTTGTACAAATATGCTACTTCTGAATGCTTTGTTAAAGATAGAAGCCTGGTACATGGATAGCCAGATTTGGAAGGATGTAAGCGTCTGTCATCAGAGGAGCGTATATGTTCAGGTTGCATAGCAGATACCTACTTTTTCTCATCCTGACAATAGAAAGGAATATCCATGCCTTGCTGCCAAGCTGCTCCCTTCCCCAAGAGAATGGTCTTCTCCCTGTCTCCTTTGATATCTACATTAATTCAGTGGGAAAAATTACTGACTCAAACATTAGTCAAAGAGCCAGCCCCACAGCTCTTGCCATCATCCCTTCAAGGTAGAAAGGAGCTGAACGGAAGACAGTAAGAGTGGGAAAAAAAAAAAAAATTTGCAAGCCTTAATTGCAGTGGGGTTTCTTTTTTCCTCCTGCTTAGGTAGTTTGCAATTTACTAACCAAGCTCAGAGCCCAGGGCTCCAACAGACTCTGTTTTGTTGCTGGACACATGCATTTCTAAGTTCCAGAAGGGTCTTAGAAATGGCCTCTGTCTAGCATGAGCAATTCTCTGGGCCTATATCACCACTACATTGCAATTCCAATGGTTACTTATAAGAGTATTTGCTATGACTTTGTAAAAGTTTTGCTCAAACTTTGTTAAAATTTTAGCAAATGAAAATTAGACTTGAAGATCTTTTTCTCAGGAGCTAGCTTCAGTTAGAGAAGGACTATAGATACTTTAAACAAGGAGTTATCACTATTCATAATAAATGATCAGAGACAAATATGTCTGAAAATCAGTCTGTTTGTGTGCATCTTCTCCCTGTGCAGAGTATCTTCTACTCAAACTCATGGGATAAGATAGCTGTCCTAGTAACTGGGATTACTATAAAGGAGAGAGACAGGAAAGAGACCTGCAACAGAACTGAAAAGGGCATTTCCAGATAGAAATATTTCTCCCTAAAATAAATTTTTTAAAAATCAATTTATTGAATCTTAAACTTTTGCAAGAAGTATCAGGCTTTAACTCAAGAAATTCAACTGGAAAATAGAATTTCTGAGTAAACAATGAAACAGACTGACTTGCTGAGCTACAGCTAAAATAGGACATGTGAACAGCCTTAAGCAAATTTTCATCCCTCTTTTTCTTTACACACACACACACACACATATATATATATTAAGAGGAACATGTATTTAAATAGTTCTTTAATTCTATGCTAGGACAGCTAGAGTGTAGGTAACTTTCAGCCTGTTTTTGCAAGCACCCCATGTTGCAACAGCGCCAAAGACTGACATTCAGCCTAAGGCACTCAAGAAGTTCAGCTAATCAATTACTACATAGTACTACCATGGGTGGAGTTTGGAAGAGAGCTGGAAAGTAAGTTGGGACCACAATCACCACTGTAATCAGGCAGTGTAAAGATTTTACATGGCTAATTCTCAGAAAAGGCTGAAAGACAAACCTTGGGGAATGCACATATTATCACAGCACAGCAGGTTCCCCCACACTGCATTCCTGTTTCAGAAAGGAAAGATGGAACATAAGCAAGCTGAGCATAATCACAGATACAAGTCTCAATCTTGAGTTCTGATTTTTGTAGGATGCATAAATGGGGCCCAGGGCAACTCTTGTTTTTGAGAACATGGAACCTGCCTTAGCATCCACTTTAGATTTAAAAAAAAATCTAAAACCAAAACAAAAAAAACCCTTGCCTATGGACCAAGGGTAACGAATTACAGAAATCTCCAGTAAGTGGCCTCCAGTAAGCTGCCTGCTTCTTCAAAGCCTTCACTTGTCAAGTGCTACAGCCCTTGTTGACTAGTAGGCTTCACTAAGTGAATGCTTGCAGGATGCTACTAAAGCAGAAATCTCATTCTTGTGTCAATTCACCCTGTGTTATCACAGCAAATGAATATATTCTATCATTACATATTGTGCACTATTTTTACACTCAGCAATTACATACTTCCAAACATACTTAAATACTATGGGAATTAATACTATTTTTACCTTAGAGATCCTTGTTACAAAGATCTGGTTGCACACTGAATATAAAACATGAGCCCTCACTTTAGTTTTTCACCCAAATCACATACTGAAGTCAAAAAGATCTGCACTCAAAACTCAAGACATGAGAACTGGTGTTCTCACATTGGTGGTGTGAGAAACTGAGGCACAGAGCCAGCCACGTCAAAAAAAGAGCACTGCATTTTAGTGCTAATTTTAGTCAGCTTTATTTTTTGTTGTTTTGTTTGTTTTGTTTTGTTTTGTTTTTTTTCTCTAGAAACTTTATATTCTTCACCCTTGCTTCCTCTGAATTCACCCATACAATCCAGTATATGGGTTGTTACAGGCACTCAGCACTGCACATCACTGCAACTCGAGAGCAAGGTAACTTCATGGTAAACGGGAGCTAGTAAAATTTTACCTTCCAGACTCTTCACCACGGTGAAGTTTGCAGGCTTTCTGAAGTTTACTCCTAAACCCTCAGAGATAGTTCAGAAACAAAGGCAACCCATCATCACACAGAAAAGCAGCTTGTCCGCACACCTATGAAAACCACACACTGTAAACCCTGGGGGACATCTTACACCTTCAGTAGAAGCTGACAGCATTTTTAACAAGTTTAAGAACTATAAAACACTTCACATTCAGAATGCATGCCAGTTAATTACCCCCAAAACACTATCACTTTAGCGCATATTTCAGTTAATAAAACGCACTAATGAATTTCACTAGATTCTCCTCCACCTGTACCAAAATACAATTCTTATGCTCATATCCTATCCATACATTTCTTGGCTGTATGTCTAGAAGACAAAAGGAACAACTATCTAGCCACCAGTAATTTCTGTATTGTCTCAAAGCTCAGAAGCATTCAAAGAAGCAGCTCAGAACCTTTTTGAACGTTTTCTGGTTGCAATTTTGGGTACATGGAGGTGTGCCCTCTGCTCTGGAAAATGAAAGCAACCATATTAAAAGTAGTTCAACTGGTCCATTGCTCAGTCTCCAATCTACCCACTGCAGTGCCAAAGGTACAAGAAATCCAATCTTCGCATCTAGCTTTCCCACAGTGGATGTTTCTTTGTAGCCCTAGGAAGCAAATGGTTTTAAGTACATGGCTGAACACCCAGTGTACATTTCAATCTTCATGTAGTTTCTGTCACTTTTTATCCATTTTTAATCCTGCCAGGATCTTTGTCATAATGGTATCGGATGGATTTCCCAGGTTAATTATGTATCATGTAAGAAAATATTTTACTTGTATCACTTTTCAATTCATTAGGTTTTAGTATTATTGTATAGCACCACACTTACTCTTGATTTATGGGAAAGGCTAAATAGGATTGTCTGACTGACCTCTTCTGGTAATTCACTCTCCTATATACTACTAACGTATCACCTCTCATCTGTCTCTTAATCAATTTAACTTTCCCTCATATGGAAGATGCGCCACACCTCTTACAACTTGCTCTGTCTTTCACTGGATGCTCTGTGTATCCAGTCTGCCTTTTAAACAAACCCCTAAGTATTCAAGGTGAAAGGATCCTTAATATTTTCATTATTGATCTCTTTTTCTTAAAAGATTCAAGTAGCATATTTGTTACAGATTGCTCCTCTGCACTGAAGAACTGTCCCTAGTGTTCCTCACAGACTAGATTTGCAATGGAATTTGGGGAATTAAATGTTACTTCTGCTCCATACAGAGAATATATCGGTGCTGCTAGTTTCCTCCTTGTGGTTATCTCACCATGCAGCTATCCAGATTTGCATCAGCAGCTTCAGCCACACAACCCTGGCAGCAGCAAGAAGACGGAAAGAAGGGTGGGAAGAGACTGCCCAAGTCTGCTCCTGTGCTGCAACCCAAAGCAAGAGGTGAGAAGGCAGGGTGTGAAGACTGCTCAGGTCTGTTCCTGTGTTATGATTCAAAGCACTGAGAGGAGGAACTACTGAGGAATGTTTCAGAGGCCCCATGGGATTAATCGTAATGTGTTTGTATGTATAATAACAACAAAGACAACACGCATGCCATATGTTCCATATCCACCTCTAGCATACCCAATGTATATGCTTAGCAAAGCAAAGCCATCAACATGTATACACTTTAGCTCTTCTTCCACTGGACACTGTTCTGTAGAGCCAGTGGTTAACAGCAATTTTTTAGCTGTTGGGGTGGTGAAAGCCTGTCTTCTAAGTCCAAAATCCAATACAAATCAAAGTTTTTTGACACTTTGCAATAGCCAGAAAGTTCCACACTGTGACAGATTTTGTATTGTGTAAGCATGGGAAGCCTGGGAAGAAAATAAGTTCTGTGGGGATCAGATTTAAGGTTCTAGTACTTGTCTGAACCATTTTCACCTTAGTTTCTGAACCCCTTGCAGTCTTTGTGATACTGACTTACCCACAGGACGCTCATGGGAAAGACTGCTTTTGCCTTGTTTTTTTTGTCATTGCAAAATTCAAATGAATCCTATGTTGGCTCAGGCACATGGACCTGGGATCTACTACGAGATGGGCTAGGGCCCTACACAGTGAATCAGCTTCCTCAAGACAGCTGCAGTCTAAGACTGAATCATCATTGGCTGACCATGAAACACCTAGGTGATGTTATAAAAATAACTGGTTTTCAGTTTAGGATCCACCTTTAGCTGTAAGCCAAATGCAATTTCACAGATTCCACACAGTTGAACTGCAGAAGCGTAGAACTAATGATTATCCTTCTCCATAAGACTCTTGAGTTCAAACAAAACAACACAATAATGTTGGTTATTCCAGGTTTCCCAAGTCCTCCTGGTTGGAAAGCAAACTGACTTTCCTTTTGGGCTTATGACATGCTCCACCTCAAATGTGAGAACTGAATGATAAGGCAGCTACCTTAAACAAACGTGCCCTAAGAAGCAAAATACAAGCACCTTGTTGAGAATGGCAGTGCTATTCTTTTTCACATCATGTCTCTTTGAAGTGTAGATAGCCAAAAACATTGGCAATACTTTCCCTCTGGTGCGGCACTTTTTGAGAGTATTATGCATATTGCAGATGCGGTTTTCTTGCACTAGATTGAAAAAAGAAATAATCTTATTAAAAATGTAAAAGGATTTCAGGGTTCTGTGCATACTCAGAGAAAAGAGAGATGTCAACAATAAACATGCCATCTGAACCATAAGGAAGGACCTCTGTCCCATGGGTATAATAGATGCTTTATTAATAACTTGCATTTATATATTTTTCTCTTTTCCCAAAACAACAGAGGTAAGGGGGGGAGGAATGGGCTCAGAAATCAAAACATTCATTGACTGGACAATGTGACATCCTCCCTGAAACACAAGGCTATGAACTAAGACCTGGTGCATTTACTGGGTTCATATTCTCCTGCCTAGGGTGCTCTTCTACTATCAGACTATCAGAACACCCCTGGCACGGGGACAAAGACTCACCAATCACAGAGCACATTAGCTCCAGCTAATAGATTAAAAAGTTGGACCTTTTAAGTGGTTTAAGCACTGATGAAAAATTTCTAAGATTTACAAGTTACTCATTCTCTGTGATTGCTGGACAGGGTATAAGAGTGAATGAAGGAGGACAGAGACCCTTTTTTTTCCAGTTCATTGAAGAAATAGAGCAGAAACTGCCACAGAAAACTAGTTTTTTCCCTAACTAAAGTTAGCTTTGTTCTGTCAAGTAGGAGTCCCAGCAATAGACAAAGGAGAGAAATGCTTCTCTGCTCCTCTAAATACCTTCCACCTGAGATTGTATCAGACCCTCAGGTAGTTTTTCACCCTTATTTTTCACTCTCTTTTTGCTATTATATATTTTTTCCTCATACACAGCTTGTATATATGAACCTCTTTGGAAATACTGTTCCTGCAGTATAAATCCTCAATAAACTGGTTTCTCAAATAATATCCCAAATGGCTTTAAGGAAGCTAGGCAAATGCAGGGGCACAGGGGTCAGGGACATAGAATGTATTAAGGCAGAAAGTAAAATAAATTTACTCTTCCACTTTCTGCCAATATATCTGACCCATGTTACTGTGGAACAATACTTGGCTTTTGGATAGCCTACCTGTACAAATTGGGTCTTTGCTACAGAAAATAGGTGCTGCTAGAGAAGGTTGTGATCTTATTAAATGCAAAGAAAGATGAAGTCTCTATCTCAGAAGCAATACCATTTTTCCCTCAAATCATCAGCAAACACTTGTTAGGAAAATATTGCTTTGAAAAAAGTGGTAAAGAGAGGTGAACCTTGAGATCCTGCTTGCAGGCTCAGCCAGGACAGTGCTGCATGCTCTGCTGAGGCACCCTTCAATGTCTGGAATCACAAGAAATTATCTAAAAAGCTTTTCCAGGTTAAAGAAATTCATATTCACATAAGGCTTTAATTACTTCATATCCCAAATAGTTTTGGCACAGTCAGACCATGGATTTTACCTTGTGAAGGCCAAAACCTTTTCAAATCCTCATCGTATCTGTACAGTTGGATATTCATTCATAAAAGATTGTAAACATTTGACCCCAAACATGTCTGAATGGGGAAAGAATCTGTCACTCATATATTAGTTTGGGATTACTTTTTCTGCCTTGGTAAAAGTGTGCTTTGCAAGGCTACTGGGGTCACAAGTTGTGCTTCTTGCCTTTCCTGCAACTGCTCTCCTATGGAAGCAACCAGAACTTACTGGATAGAAAGGAAAAAAAAGCACCTAATTAAGAAGCAAGTGTGCATCTGTCTTAGGCCATTTGCCAAGCATAATGTGAAGAGGGAGGGTGGGCAAATTTTCTGCTATTAGAAACTGCTCCTTTTGGACTCCTGTAGCATGGGTGACAGACGCCACACAGTCATGTCTTGGGATTTTCTTTGCTCACCTAATGATGAGGAATTTGTGGGATTTGTCAGAAGTTCATCTGACCATAAACATGCCAAAGGCTCCTGAGGTTTAGATGACTCTGAATGCATCTCTGATTTACTTATTTAGACTTATACCATGCCTAGTTGTCAAAACACAGGTACACATACAAAATAGCAGATGGGTCTGACAATTATCTCCAGGAATCCATGGACAGGTTGTGTCAAAAGGAGTCCAGATGTGTCCTGTGTCACTAAGCAGTAGGAGCAAAGAGAGCATGGGAGAACACTGTCAAAATGGATAGACAGTTTGGCAGGAAAAATCTGGATCACTCGGGATATTTGGCACATTCCAGATTTTCTGATGCCCTCTAAAGAGACTGTGCTTATGGAAAGAAGTCTCCTGAAAATGTTAGACTGTAGCTTGATGAAAAAGCTAGTCCTGCCCTTGAAAGTCATACTCCAGCCCTAGCCCATCACCTGTACGGATAGGAGAGGAGAATATGTTACTATAGCCAGAATTGCAACCGCTCCCAAGTTCATTATTAAATACATGACATTATTGTGAAATTAATATCTTACTAATTTCACATGATACCCTTGTGATGTTATTAACAAGCGAGAGGAAGAAGAAAGAGGGAGGTAGCCAATTCCCTGTGTTGCTACATTGGTCTCTTGCTGAGCTGTTCATTGCTCAAAAGAAGAGCACCCTCAGCATCCTTCTGCCACCACAGATGAAGCAGGTGAGATACTGTCCATGTTCTCAATGAGGAGAATGATTTTTACAGCCCTGGTCCAACTCCTAGGGTAAGAGCAGACCCAGTGGTACTGATTTTCCTTACATAGTCACTGCCTAGTCAGTAAGGACCTGAGACGGATTTCACCACCTTTCTGGTGGTAAAGGCACATAGAGAGGTAGAAAGCACACAGAAGGCTGCATGGAGACCTCATAGCAGCCTTCCAGTATCTGAAGGGGGCCTATAGAGATGCTGGGGAGAGACTCTTCATTAGGGACTGTAGTGACAGGACAAGGGATAACAGGTTCAAACTTAAACAGGAGAGGTTTAGATTGGATCTAAGGAAGAAATTCTTTCTTGTAAAGGTGGTGAGGCACTGCAATGAGTTGCCAAGGAAATTGTGAGTGCTCTATCCCTGGTAGTGTTCAAGGCCAGGTTGGATGAAGCATTGGGTGACATGGTTTAGTGTGGGGTGTCTGTGGTTATGGCAGGGGGGTTGGAACTAGATGATCTTAAGGTCCTTTCCAACTCTAACTATTCTATGATTCTATACAGAGGCTGCATCTGACACTAAACCCTTTTCAACCCCTTTTTTCTCCCCATCACTTCATCAACCAAATCTAAAAATTCTTGAAGGGCTGTGAAATAGCTGTGAAAGAGGTTCAACCTCGCAGAGAAACATCTTTGTATAACATCCACCATGCTGACGGCTGTACCTTAATTACTGTGCATACTGTACTGGTGACAGTAAATATTAGTGCTGTGTGCTACAGAACAAATATCCCTCGATGAAAAATTCAAACAGTATCGAGCTTTTCATTAGTGCAGTAATGGCTTTCTCACACATTTAGCTCATTTTTAACTCAACCTGCTAGGGGAAGGAAATGACATACTTTTTGTTGAATTAGACAGCACTGAGATTATATGAAGGTGCATATTTATATGCAAGGAAATGTATGCCACATTAATCTATTTTTATGCTTTGCAGTACATGTTGATAAGTCATTTGAATGCCAAGATTCATTAGCAAATTGGGAGTGATAAAGGTGGCCCTATGATAAAATAAAATACAAGAATTCAAAAAATTTCAGTACTTCTGCAGAATACCTTAGAACAATAACTAGGATCATATGATCTAGGGATTAAATCTTTGAACCTTCTTTATAAAGGGAATTTTGTATCCATTGAATGCACATTAGTAATACAATCTGTCCAATATTACATTGTTCTATCATTTCTCTATGGATCATATTAGTCAGTGTCCTGTTAACATCCATTTTATCATACTTTCATAATATTATATTTAAATGAAATCTGGCACTTTTGGGGTCCTGTGCAAGATGAAAAAATGGGTCTCCAGCAGTCTTCCTCTTAGACATAATTGAAAAAGAGGCAAGCATGAGGGCATGCTGTGATTCACGCTGCCAGAGAGTGATCTGGAATCATTCAGATGATGAGTACATAGAGAATGCTGTGCACAGAAAGATGGCAATTTGCTGTACTAATGTTTTGAAAATGAAAATTTCTAGCTGTTTTGCAGAGAAGCTTAGTAGGAAGAGCAGAATTAAGAATAACAGTAATAACAAAAAAAAATCTTTTATAGTCAAGCCAGATTATTTCTGTTGGTTTTGGAAAGGCTGCACTGCAAGAAATGCATTTTCTCGAGAATGGTGTAAAACATAAATAAGTATAAAAGACAGGAAATGGAAAGAAAATAGCAAATGAAAAAATTTCTCTCCCTTTCACTGAGGATTGGTTATACAGAAGATTCCAGAGACACCTTCTGGGCTCCTGAAACAGAATCTCTGATCCTCACTGTGGCCACTTAACCACAGGGATGGATAGCTACACGCATTCCGTACTTCAACCCCATAAGACTTTCTGCCACCAAGCAGAAAGCCAAGCTATCTAACAAGCTCCAGCAGGAATGAAAAAATACTTCTCATTCTTCCCAATTAGATTACAACTGATTATATCATTGTTCTACTCCTTCAGTGTTTCCACTGAGCTTTAGTACTAACATATCAACAAGCACTTCCAACCTTGCTTTAGTATCCATGCTTCCAATATTGGTGCACAGTCAGTATTAAAAAGGTATTATTTATTGTTGTTGTTGAACTTGTTGTTTTTTCTGTATTATTGTATTGTATTGTTTTGACTAGCTTTGTTCTTGATATCATCATTTTGTACTGAATAAAGCAAATTTAGTACTAACTATATCCTTTTCTTAAGGGTTTTGTTGTTAAGGAGTGCCAAGTTCATGCAGCTGGCCTGTCCCCAACAGAATGACTCAGTCACCTGACCTGAGTCTTCTTTCAGAAACTGAACCCATCTCCTGCAAAAATCAAACCCTGCCTTTGGTCCCAGTTTCAGCAGGGATGCAGTCAGAGACCTATTGAGAAAGCAGGGCCACAGAGCTCAGTTCAGCCATACGATGTCCAGGGGAACACTTCCTCATCAAATACATGAGAAAATTTATTTTAGTCACCATTCTCTGCAGAGATCACACTGTATGGTAATGACTCCTTGTCCTGGGTTCAGCAGTTGCAGTCAGTTTTTTTTCTCTTTAGTAGCTGGTGTTTTGACTTAGCTCGGGAACAAGGCTGATAAGGCTGATGTTTTTGTTGTTACTCAGTAGCACTTTCCCTGACCAAGGACTTTGTGAGCCTCATGCTCTGCTGGGGAGGAGGGAAGCCGGGAGGAA
>NDXB01011666.1:359379-377476 GCA_002631895.1 Agapornis roseicollis | reverse complement strand
TTTTTTTTTTTTTTTTTTTTTTTTGGTGAATTTCTGTTTCTCCATCATTTCTTATTTCAGTTGTTTTCTTAGCTACATAGGTCACTAGAGACTCATATAATTGTTTCTTACTTTCTGGTTGGATGTGTGAAATTGTAGATACAGAGCTTCTGATGTGAAAGCTTCTGGAAAATAAATACCTGCAATTGTTGGGAGTGCAACATTAAAATATGTTTTATGAGATCTGCATGGTAATAAAAAGACACTTCAAGAAAGTATATGGGAGGAAAAACCCTGATATGAAAACATCCTCAAATCATTTTTAATTTTGTGTATTTATGGAAACATATTTGCTGTAGTGGGCTAGGACTTACATGAACAATATTTTGCCTTACTCTTCAGGGAACCAGAGAAATAATGCATAAGTAAATCCTTCCATAGCTATACTATTTCAATGTTTTGAAGACAGGAATTGTTCAAAAGCTGATTGTCACGACGCAATCAAACATGTCAAAGCACATGTCAGTGAAGGCAGACTGAATGTTTAAAATAGCACCAATAAAAAAGTAGCCACATTCTCATATTTAACATCTCTAAAATATGGCTTTCTAAGAGGTACACATCCTTTTGAAAGAACATTCTTACCTTTTTATTTGTAAGAAAGACTGTAAATACTGCTCTAAACGTAGCCTTAATAAAGATTCCCATAGCCACAAAAATAAAGCTAGTACTGGGAGGTCACCAAAAAGAGGAGCATGAAAGGACAGGTAGCTGACTCTCTGCTTACTGGCTCTGATCGTTAGGATGCTTCTCCCCTCTACTCTGTTTCCACTCCTCTCCTATCTATCACAGTAACATTCAACAGCAGAACCCTTGCTCTTCTGAGTGTGAACAATGGCAAAGGCCCCACATGAAGCTGCAGATCTTTCTAGCTTTCCATGAGCAGAACAGGAGCACAGGTTTAGTGACTACTGCTGCTAAATGAAAAAGGCAAAAGCTTACTGAAGGAAGCTGAGACTGAAGAGGAGGAGGAGTGGTTTCCATTGGGAAAGCATAGGGAAAGATAAGTTTGACTGCAGGCAGCAGGGTTTGGGACAGGCTATAAAGGGAAAAGAACAAATCCAGCCTGTCAGGTAGTGAATCTAGAGTACCTCAATCATAGAAAATAAAGTCAGGATTCCAGGAACTGAGGACTTTTTTTTTTTTCTTTTCTCTTTTTATTTTCTCTCCATAAAGAGGTAATTTGTCAAAAATGTGTTCCTACAGCCATACATACCAGACAAGAGGGGGATTTCTGGCTGAACACCTCTCTCACAGCAGTGAAGCACCAAGTGACTGTGGCTACCTCCTCAGCTGCAGAAGGCCAACAGTTCAACTCTAAGGCAGAGCAGAAAATCGAATTCCTCCAGGATCACAAGAAAACTCATGAATCACTGGTCCATTGCCCATTCTGGGATGGATGAAGTGCTGTCTGGCTTGTCTGTTTGAGGGGGCTTGGATGTAAAACAGGAATGTTTCTAAATATCATGGCTTTTGTGGATGGGAAAACTGTGCTCAGCCCAACTGCTGCCAGAATGTGGGTGGAAGAAAGGAATCTGTTTAAATAAAAGCTGTGCGTCTGAGAAAGCGGACAAGGAGTTTGATCGCAGTGAGATACAAAAGCAAGAGACCAGTGGGGAAAAAAAAATAAATATTGAGATCATCAAGGTGTTAGAACGAAGGAAGAGAATGTCCTCTTGTAGCATTTTATTGAAACTATGCTCATGGAGGGTCAAAATGGAAGATGCATACTCATAAAGATATATTCTTTATATTAGAAGCTTTAAGTGTGAACTGCAGGCAGAGCAATAACCAAAAGGGACAAAGGAGAAATAACATCCTTTTCCAAAAAAAAAAAAAAATATACAAGATATCAGTCTGAAAAGAAAAAGCTAACAAGTCCTTGTTAATGAAATAAGGTGGATAAAATGAGGTATTAGTTTTTGGAAAGGGCTCCTAAAACAAAGTTAGGAACAGTATCTCTCTGTACTCTGGCTTAAGTGATAACGTCTGTCTGCTGGACTGATCCACACATAGAGTTGAGCTTTGCTATTTCCTTTTATTTGTACTGATGACATTGCTGATGCATCTTCCCCTTGGGTGTATTTTCCAAAGTGACTCCTCCCCAGCTCCTGAAACACAGGCCTTTCTATTGCCAGCAATGAAGTCATAACTTACTGTTCTGGGAGCCTGGACAGCCCATTCTCATTGGCACTGCCACAAAGCTGTGCTACCATCACCTTCAGGCCAGTTTTGGTTACTTGTTTAACATGCTTATGCCACAGGCACATCTGTCAGCTGTTTACTGCTGCTTTTGTGAGCTCTTTATGTGTCACTGTTACAGAAAGCTGGCTCATCTCACACAGCACACATCCCATCAGAAAGGCACCTTTGC
Source organism: Agapornis roseicollis (assembly GCA_002631895.1). Taxonomy (NCBI): domain Eukaryota; kingdom Metazoa; phylum Chordata; class Aves; order Psittaciformes; family Psittacidae; genus Agapornis; species Agapornis roseicollis. Next base: position 375,063 of record NDXB01011666.1, on the reverse strand, counting down.
TTACACTAGCTGCAAAACTCATTTGCACAGCCTGTTTTAGTCCATCACAGCAGCATTGTGTACTTTGCATTAAGTAAGGAACATGCTATTCTGGTTTCTTTGAAGATGTTGTGGAGAGTGGACTAGCTGTGCAATTCCGATCATGATCCCACCTTTTCCTTAGAGTAATCAAAGCAGTCCCTCTAATCCCTTCACAGAGATGAGAGCAGCTTAGCTTTTTCGTGACAATGGGTTGCTGGTTTTCAACTGGAGCTTTATTCATAAAACGGCCTCTGTGGCAAGAGGACACTTTGGGGGTGCAGCCTTGGAAATTTGGCACCCAGTGGGTTTAACACCTCTGCACTTTCCTGCAACATGATTTCATTAACAGCTGAATGTTTGGTCGTAACTAAGAACCACAAAGACTCAGCAGGTGTCTCACAGACTTGAATTCTGTGTCTCATGCTTTGAGAGAAAGATTCTTTGATTAAAGATTTGGGTTTTCTTATGGGCTTCTGTAGGAAAAGATCTTGCTTTTAGCGATGTTATAGGGGAGATATTATACTTCCATAATATCTTCTTGACTTCTGTGATACAGTTAGACTGCCAACATATATGGTGGTTTTTAAATTAAATGCTCAGCTGATAGCTCTGAAAATATCCACCAGTATATTAAAAATCAGTTACTCCTTCAAACCATCAAATATGATGCACACAGTACTGGGCAGAGGAAAAGGATCGCTTTGAGGTTTTTAGACTACTTAAACTAGTTTTACAACTAGCTTGACCTGTATTTGAAAGTTGAACAGTGCAGTAGAATTGCTTTTCTCCCCATGTATTCTCTTAATCATGGTCTAGGACACATTCCAGTATTGATAACAACTTCAAGCCACAAAGTTGGCCTTTGCAAAAGAGCACAGGATAAAGAGCCCTGCAGCAAATTATTCCTAACTTTCAGCTAAGCATGCAGAATTGTGAAGATGGCTTCACTCCAAAATTATCACAACACAGACCACACAGATGGGGAGATAAAAGTTTCCTCGGTAAGCCCCTAACAATGCACACCATTTTGCTCCAGAGCACCAGGATCCAGAGGTGAGCCACCTGCGTTCTCATGATGTCACCGAAATAAAGGCCAGGGGCCGATTGCTTGATGGGTGCTCTTTTATTATCATATATCAGGTGTCACCTGCAATTTCATGTCTCAGGCAGTACAAGAGAACCCATCTGTCATCTACTGGTGAATCTCAGTGAAATTTCTTTTCTTTTGAAACTGAGACTATTAGACTGGTGAAGCAGATCTAAGACAGCCCAGATGTTAAAAACTGATTCAGAAATCCTAAAATAATTTTTTTTTTTTTAAAAAAGGGTTTTGTTGAAAATAAACTGATTTTTAAATTTTAGTACTGCCATATTTACTTCATAAACAGGAACTGTATTTTACTAAATATGATGCAACTAAGCAATAGATATGCCTGGGTGTATTCTGCTTATCACATAAGTTGTCCCAAGGGTCTAAATAATTTGTAATCTTTTTAACATTAATAACTGCACATTCCAGTATAAAACTGGCAGGTGAAGATAAAAAAGCTCACTTAATATAGTATGCTTTGAAATTTCAGCTTTTCTTCCAGGTTGGAAGTGGTTGTCACCACTCAAATCCCAGTACAGATCCATGGGATACAGCTCTCCTGTACATATTTTCTCATGGATGCAGCTGGCTTTTAGCTGCTGTGTCAGGCCTATCCTATGAGCCACTGCTTCTCTTATTATCTCTTTATAACATGCCCAGGAAATCAGAAGGAAAACATGCCTCATCTGCACAATGCCATGCCCTGAAAATGTGGGAAAAGTTATGATCAGACTTCTCCCACTTCAGAACATTTCTAAGACTTCGAAGTGTCTGTCCTAAGCTTATCAGGGGCCACATTTTTTTCTTACTGTGTAGCAGGCCGGAGTAATATTAAGAGAATAGTACTTGATAAGTGCTAAATGCATCAGGGCTTTTCCTGGTACTGTTATGAAATCTATTAAGAGCCATAACAAGCACAGGTTTTTGGGAAGCTTCATGATATTATCCAAGATGCTGACTTGCTTGTACTAACAAAAGGTGGGAAACTGATGTTGGATTCTGTGGCTGAAAGAAGACTATTTAACTTTGTCATTTCAAAGGACACTTTACACTAATCCTGTATCCTCTGGAAACATTCTCTTCCTTAATTTCAGTTATAAAATTACTTTCTGGTAAAGCTGAATTTAACTTTTGTCCTGCCTATATATGCACAGAGTAGTAAAATAAATGAGTAATGCAAGAAATTGTAAAAAACCAGGGTTCAAACCTCACAGCCACATCTATGGCTAAGTTTAGTCTCATTTTAAGAGGTGAAAAGGGAAAGCTGAAAATGAGCTGATTAGTGTACCATCCTGGTTCTGCAGCTAGAATTAAAATCAGGCTGGAACCTTTAACAAAACACATACACACACAAAACCCCCTAAAAACCAACCAACCAATGAAAACTAAACAAAACAACCCAATGCATCATCCTAATACATACATCCATACATCTATACATAGACTATAGAGCTATGCAGCTATTAATCCTAGTTCCTTCAAGGGAAGTGATACATGTAATCTGATTTTTTTTTATTCAATCAAAAGAGCCAGGAGTCTCTCCTAATGTCCTGGCAGTTAGCTTGTCTACTTTGTCATTCAGACCCTTCAACAACAGCTAAGGAGAAAGTCTGGGATGCTTGGCTCTGACTCACAACAGCTCTGTCCACACAGTGAAACTGATCTCTTAGAAATTAGAGCAAAACAATCTAATTAAGATTAGCAAGGTATTATGTAATAGTCCTGAATGTACTCAAGTTTTAAAATTATCAACATTATCATATTATTGATTAGCTATTGTATAGAGCCTGCTATTCATATCAGAGGAAAAAGAATATTAGGCATGATTCTTATTTAAATGTTAAGTTTTGAAGAAGTCCTGGTCAATTGCTAACTAGAAGTTGTCTTTGATACTGAAGAAGTTGATGGAAACCCATAATAAAGAATTGTCACATAATAATATTAAGATATTCTTAATAAGACACTTCTGTATTAAAATACCATTAAGACAATGATTATTATTTGATATAATTTGAAAATTTTAATATGGAATTTGCAGAGACAGGCCATGTCTCACTAACCTATAGGAAAGTTCTTTATTGGAGTCAGTGAACTGAGATAAAAGTGATCAAATTCTCTTGCCATACCTGGAATTCTACAAAGTTTTTTTAAAAAAAAATAAATACATTTCAACACAAAATGTAAAATCTGGGTTCTCACAGATTCCAGGGCATGAAAAAGTAGCAGAAATGAATGGTAAATTTTTAGAGTGCAAAGGAGTCAGCAGACTAGTTCCTTACAGACCCGTGCAGAGACTGCTATTTAACATATTTATCAAGAAAGTGGAAGAAGGTTTGGTATTGAATTCATGGTGTAAAATTATTCAGGCCACTTAAAATGAAAAGTGACTAAGGAGACTTGCAGAGGATGTCACAACACTGTGACTGGGAAGAAAAATGGCAGATGAAATTCATACTAATGAACACGAGGTTATGTAATGAAAAAAACCCTCTCTTGACTATATCTAGACAGTGCTAAGCTATAAACTAGCCATTGCCATCCAGGAAAAAGATCCTGGAGTTACACCAGTTATATGAAAACATCATCTCTACGCTTAAAAATAATCAAATAAAGAAAATAAATTTAAAAATGTTAGGAAAGGAATAAAGAGCAAGGCATAACATATGCCACTGCATACACCCACAGCACTCTTACATCTTAAACACTGACTGCACTTCTGGTAGTCCAATTTGAAAACTTATATAGTAGAACCAGAAAAAGTAGAGACAAGGGGGAAAAGTACAAGCCAGCTTTTGATTAAAAAAAAAATAATAAAGAAAATCAAAAACTAAATAGAAAACAACTTTTCAGCTTGGAAAAAGAATCCTTATAGGGAAGCATAAATTAATGTTCATAAAATCATGAAAGGCATGTTGAAAGTGAAGAGGGGAAAGTTTATTCACTGCTCTTGTAGCACAAGAACCTTTATCAATTTAAATTCATGCACATTTTTACGCAGAGGGAAGTTCTTCACACAGTTCACACAGTCAGCTGTGCAGTCTCGATGAGCCCAGGATGTCGTGGAAGCTCAATGAATTGGTGTGTTAAAAAAATCAATTAGGCGCATTTGTTGAAAAGAATCCCTCTGCCTAACAGCATCAGGTGCTACTGATGGGAAGGCAGTCCGGGTTTAACCTCTTTACAGCAGATGAGCAAAACAGAAACTTCCACTAATGTGTTCATTTCGGGGAGTTTGTTTATGTCTTGACACTACAGTGAAGGATATTGTTTTCAGGAATTTTCAATTTGTTTAGGTTTGATTAGGGTATCTATGCTAGCATTTGTTTTTAGGGGATAAAAGTTAAAAGCTGGCTTGGGAAGCCAGTGTTCCTCCCTCTCATTTCCAGCCTACTGTGTTACCATCAGCAGGTCACTTCACTTTCCTGTGCTTCCATCACACACCTTGACTGCCTTTGGGGATACTTTCAAACTGCTGTCTCTGTCAGAGCAGATCCTTTGTTTGCATTTTTATTCACCTGTAATCTTAGAATTAGGCAATCTGTAAAAGGAGCTGTTGATAATGTCTTTCTGAGCTTGCAAAAAAATCCTAGTAATATGTCTCTATATGAAAGCAGATAGGTGTTGCCTACCCTAAGGAAGTCCTTCTGCTTCCTAATGAAAAGGTAAAATTACTTGGCATGATATTTTATTTCTTACTGAGTCTGATAGCAAGAGAAAATTTAAAACTTTGTTGATCAGAAATGCAAATTTTTACCCATCCTTGCTTTTTAATTAACTTTGTAATTTTCAAATACAAAGATAGTGTTGATGATGACTGGTAAGCTTGGGCTGAGAGATGTACTGATCTAATGCTGTTCTTTGGAAATCTGCAGAGAAATGAATCTCAGGGAACAAATGAAATGATAATGGGATTTCAGTTCATCAGGGTTCAATTCCACAAAATAAATGTTCAGTTTCACAGATTGTTTCTTAAAGGTCTTCTTCTGTAGCACATAAAATTACCCAAGACTCAAATGACAGTTAAAATTATTATCGTTTTTTAATATCGCCATTGTCTCGTTCCCAGAAAGGCTCCATCAGGATCAGAACCTCATTGTGCTCATCACCAGGAGCAAGGGGGAGGGATATTCACCCTTTGTAACTCCACACAGCTGCTTTCAGATCTCTAATTCACCTTCTGAAGTTTCCTGACTTTTCCTATATTTATTGACTATATAGGAAAGATGAAGTCCCATATATATGTGCCTGTACTTCAGTTAAATAGCTACAGCAACCTGAAGTAGACTATATATATATACTTGAGTCCATATGCCCCAGAGCAAAGATGTACAAAGATCTGTTCCTGGCTGAAGGAGCATGAGAGCTGATCAAAGAAAACAAACGAAAAACTCAAACAAATAACCCCCCCCCAAAAAAAAAACCACAAAACAAAGCCACAACCAAACAAAAGACCCGAACAAAACAACCAAAAAACCCACACACACTAATGTAAATGATTTACTCAGTCTGGGGTGTCTGGTCAGAGAAAGTAAGATGACCAATAAGATCCACAAATCCATCAACTGGTACTGGCAGTGCCTGATTTTAGAGCTGGAGACTGGAGCACCATGCCCTGCAATACGAGAACATAAAAGCTCCTTAAAGTCCACAATGTAGCACTTCTATGTATTGCATGTACTAACACTACAAATATAACAAAAATCCACATTCTCATCTCATCTACTCCATTTCAATCTTCTGTTAAACGGCTGATTTCTTTTTGCTGTCCAACCATTCTGACAGTGAAGATGTGATTAGATAGAAGATAATGTTGGAAGCCCTCATTTGGTGAATCTGGAGAATTATCACATTGAATTACATATGGAATCACTTTGGAGAAGTGATCACAGGGGAGTCAAGAATGATGGTGGCTGCATCACACAGGATGTGCCTGATGACTGAAAGTGAAAGTGGAGGTACCATGAGATCCTGAAAGTAATGGTGAGGACTGTGCCACCAGCACCAGCAGAAGAGAAAGCCACAGGCTGAACTAGCAGCTGATGTGTGCAGCAAAGGCTAATCTTCAAGCAAAGAACAACTGTGAGCTTGATCTTCATGTGGTCAAGCAATAGGATCTAGTAAAGGAATTCAGAATAATGACTCAAGCAAATGGGTTTAGCAGGAAACTTGGGAACTGGCTGATTGGGAGTAGTGCACAAGGGAGATTGAAAGGTAGAGATGACAGAACTTACATAGATGAATACATACAACAGATTTTACTTGATTTCGGAGAATAGGTTATGTAAGACTAATCAAAATAATGCTATTTTTTCATCATGAAGAAGTAGTAGATGTTTATGGTCAAATTGTCATGAAACACAATATGCAGTTTCTAGTGTGTTTGCACAACCTGTAAGCTGCCAAAGAACTGATAATGTCTGGCTGCAAAATATGTTCCATAAAAATTGCAGTACTTTGGATAATATTAATCCACCTCTTCCTAGCCTATATCAAAATGGCAGAAAATAAGAAGCAATCCCCCATATATGTGACGGCTTGGAAGTGTCTCTGGGATAGAGCAAGTGCAGTTGCACACCTATGCAGGATATTACTGACCCTCTCCTGCAGGTAGCAAAGGTTTACACTGCTGCAGAGCTAAGATCCTCTGTACACCAGGTTAGCTTATGGAGGCATCCCATTATTGATGAGCAAAATATCAAAATAGAAAGGAATAGTGGATTAATGTAACTCATTTAACATTTTCAATTTAATTTTTCATTGCACAGAAATGTTGATTTTCTATTTTCTCTTGCAGCCTTATGCACCAGCCATTTATTTTGGGAAAACATTAAAAGTAAGGAAAGGAATAAGCAGAGAATATTTTTGCCTGAGTAAATTCCTGCCTGGCAGAAGACTGCATCATGGGATATTATGTGTATACTTATATACCTAGGCCATCAATCAATAATAAAGAGGCTCAAAGAATCATAATTAAATTTAAACATGTTGTAGACTTGATCTAGTTTAATCCATAGAAACAAAAGATGTGAATGTCTATGGCTCTGCATTGCCCCTCTCAGTAACACAAGGCATCCACGAAGTCTGACATTCCAAAAAGACTGTGCTGCTTCTGATCCTTGCACACACAATAAAAAAAAAAGGGGGAGAAAAAGAAGGCTCCTGTTTTAATGCTGACAATATATTAAATGAAGAAATTAAATGAAACAATTCTGGGAGGGTATATATAATGATAAGAAAGTAAACTACTAGTGGTTACATTTTCTATGGTAGACATAATTGATATGTTTGTTGTCTGTGATTCACACATTATTTTAAGTTTCTGAGGGGGATTTTTATTGCAAAATATTCTGCATTTTAAATACTATTTAATTATGGTTTGTTTCCTTAGGGATTATATCACCATGTGATTTTAATTTGGTATATACCCTAAGGGGCAGCATATTTTCAATTATGAAATATTTCCTCCAGAAACAATAATGGTTCAACGATTTATTGCAGGATCCTATTATAAGGTGCCTCATACAAGTGAAATCTGAAATGCAATTGGCTTAACAATATAGTATAGGCAGGACTAAAATGCATGTGAACTGAGTGTATGGGCCCTTTTCAGAAAAATCATATTTATATACTTTCATCCTTTGCATAATACTTCAATTATTATATCTTGAAAAAAGAACTTGGAAAGCTGAGAGCTATGAAACATTTACATTATTATCGCTTCAAAAAGTTCATTTTTGGACAAGTATCATTTGGATAGGGATTAACTTAATCAGAGATTTTGAATCTTCTTTACTTTAATTTTTAATCTCTTTTTAAAAATATGTCTGAATCTTAAAAAGGCCTAAACCTGTAGTCACAAAGCACTGCTTCAAAAAAGGGGGAGAAAAAGAAAAAAGAAAAAAGAAAGTTTTTAAAGCAGCCACCAGCTGTAAGAGAGATAGTGCAAGCAGCAGATTTGTGACAGTGTGGAGCATGAAACCCATCAGCTGATGAGTGAAAATCCCTGGTTTCTAATTAATCGAGGTACACAGGCCAAGGGATGAAGAGGATCAGGGAAATGAAATCAGGAAAAAGATACCATCAGTCATTTCTGCGGCCCATTGTCATACTTCAGAATCTGCTGTAATGAATCACTCAGGCATTCCACAGATACATTCAAATGGTGAAGAAAATTCATTGTCCGGTGAAGAGTGTTTGATAAAAATCTTTCTTTTCCCCCCTCTTTGTCAGAAGCCTATGATCAGAAAAGGAAATCCAGACAGCACAACAGGTGTGCTTTTGCAAGCCTGGTGAAATCTGCAAATGAACAGAGGCACTAAAGATTTTTTTTGTACTAAAATTTCACCAAAATGAAAAAAGTAGCTTGTAAGAGCGAGCAGTGGTGAAATGCACTGAAAACAGCTGAAGATTAAGGGGATAGAAGGTATAAACACTCTTCTGGCTGAGAAGCTCCTGCCCTGTTAAATCTTCTTATATGGAAAGAGTGAACAAATATTTTTCTAGAATATTTTTGCCGAGTTTAGCATTTCCAGATATTGACATCTACTTTTTTGAAAGAGCTATTAATCTAGGATCTAGCCCTAATTTAAGACTGCACGGAACTGCCACTCTAAAATTCACTGTAAGGGGGTGGGGAGTACCTTTTGTATTTAAAAAGGGGCAGCCTTCCTTTAAAGTCTTCTGTCTTTGAAGGAAACAATTGCTTGGTTTCCTTCAAAGACAGAACCAGTACGTTTAAAGGCAAATGGGTTTTGTTTTTTCCTCTCTTACATGCCTGTGCAAGCACACACTCATGCATATACTATGAACAAGGTGATGCCTACATTTTGGATATCTGTTCATTTCTGTCAGACTTGTGCAAAAATTTTAGAATTTATGAAAAGATTAGACTGAAATTCTTCACAAATTTAAGTCCTCTCTATTTAAAATTACAGATAACATATCTTTTTTTCTCACTTTTGTTTTCCTATGGCTCAACTTTTTGAACCTGAGCAGTTTTTATACCAGTGTGTCCCACCATGTGACACCAGAATATAATTGTTTTTAAATAATCAGGTGCTATACTAAGACATATAAGGATGGCTGATTCATTTTAGATTTAATTACCATAATATAGGGTTTTGCTGTCTATAGTATCAATCACTGAGACACTTTATAGTTGATAATATTAAAATGGCAATAATGAGAATTCTGCTTCATGATGAAAATAATTTTAATCATGGGTAGATTACAAATCCATTTACTGTTACGGTTACTGAGAATTCTATTATCTGCTTCCTATTGTGAAAGATGTTGAAACTTGTTTTCAGGAAATGTAAAAGATTATAAAAGTATGCTCTCTATGCTAAGTTTCTATCATAGCAGAGCAACAAAAACCTGCTTAATACCAGGGCCTGCTAAAGATGAAAGTCGCCAATGAACTTGTAGCTGCATCTCTGTGTGAACATATGCCCAGCTACCCAGATCTATTTATAGGCTCAAGGGTGATGTTGGTAGCTGGTTTAGATTCTGACAACTTCTGTTCACAAAGAGTACTTAGCCAGGTGACCAGCTGTTGCCTCTGCAATGAAGGTATTACTGGGGATTACCTCCAATCTAAAGTATAAACTATACATCGGTAATCTAGAGAGTACTTAGTTCTGGTGGCTCTACCTCTGAAATTTTCCTGTGGCTAGGTTGCTCCAAGCCCCATCCAACATGGCCTTGAACACTCCCAGGGATGGGGCATCCACAACTTCTCTGGGAAACCTGTTCCAGTGCCTCACTACCCTCAAACTAAAAAAAAATCTTCCTTATATCTAACCTAAATCTACCTTCTTTTAGTTTAAAGCCATTGCCCCTTGTCCTATCACTATGTGCCCTTGTAAAACATCTCTTTCCAGATTTCCTGTAGGCCCCCTTTTTGTACTGTAAGGCTATTACAAAGCTGGAGCTTTCTCTTCTCCAGGCTGAGCAAGCCCAACTGTCTCAGCCTGTCTACATAGGAGAGGTGCTTCAGACCTCTGAGCATTTTCATGGCCCTCCTCTGGACTCACTCTTATCAGCTTCACATCTTTCTAATGCTGAGGGCTACAAAGCTGAACACAGCACTCCAGGTAAGGTCTCGCAAGAGCACAGTAGGGAGGAAGAATCACCTCCCTCAACCTGCTGGCTGCTCAGGAGCCCAGGATGCAGCTCAGGATATGGTTGGCTTTCTGGACTGCAAGTGTACATTGCCAGGTCATGTTGAGCTTCTCATTAACCAACACCCCCAAATCCTTCTCCTCAGGGCTGCTCTCAATCACTTCTCCATCTAGTCTGTATCTGTGCTTGAGATTGCCCTGAGACATGTGCAGAAACTTGCACTTGGCTTTGTTGAACCTCATGAGATTTGCATGGGCCCTCCTCTCTAACCTGTCATGGTCCCTCTGGATGACATCCCTTCCCTCCAGCATATCAACCACACCATACAGCTTGGTGTCATTGGCAGACTTGCTGAGGGTGCACTCCATTCTGCCAAAAAATATGTTAAACAGCGCCAGTCCCAGTACTGACCCTTGAGGAATGTCACCTGTCACTGATCTCCATTTGGACATTGAGCCATCGACCACAACTCTTTGAGTGTGACCATCCAGCCAATTTCTTATTCATCCATTAAATCCATGTCTCTTCAGTTTAGAGAAGAGGACAGTGGGACGGTGTCAGATGTTCAAGTCCACATAGACAACATCCGTCATTCTTCCCTTACATACCAATGCTGTAACCTTGCCATAGAAGGACATGAAATATGTCAAGCATGATTTGCCCCTAGTGAAGCCATATTGGCTGTCACCAATTACCTCCTTATTGTCCATGTGCCTTAGCATAGTTTCTAGGAGGATCTGCTCCATGATCTTGCCAGGCGTAGAGGTGAGTCTGATTGCCCTGTAGTTCCCCAGGTCTTCCTTTTTTTTTAACCCGTTTCAAAAATGGGAGCTATATTTCTCCTTTTCTGTTCAGTGGGAACTTCATCAGACTGCCACAAATTCTGAAATATGATAGATGGTGGTTCAGTTATTTCATCTGCCAGTTCCCTCAGGACCCACAGGTGCATGCCATCAGACCCCATGGATTTGGGCACCTTCAGGTTCCTTAGATGTTCTCAATCTTTCCTACTGATTTTCTGATGTTCCTTATCTCCTACCATGGGTGGCTCTTGATTCTCCCAGTCCTTGCCTTTTCTTCTGAGAAATGGTGTGGCTAGAACACTTGTCAGTGAAGGAATTCTGTCAGAATATGAATTCTGGAGTCCATCTTCTCACAAAGTACTGTTGTAGCTTGAATGATTGAAGGTCTCAGACCAGCTCCTGTTCATGAAATGTCTGGTGGGAATGTTGAACTCTAAATGACCCTTGCTGGCATCTTCACTGGGAGAAGTGTCCGGGAGTCAGAAGTCACACAGGGGAATTTCTCAGGCTGGAAATAATTTTTACGGGAGCTGCACCCCTGCAGTGCAGGAAGAGCTGTAGTCAGTGTCCAAGAGTTGGTCTGCTCCAGTTTCATTTAAAACAAAGAAACCTCAGTGAGGTCATTTTAATACAGGATTTTAGACAGGGTCTTGTTCTGCTGAAACAAATAGCATAAGCTTCACCCTGTTGAACCTTTTCCTTAAACTATGTATGTCTGTTTGTGCACGTACACATTAGCACTACTTTGATTATATAATGTAATGAGCTCAGTGGATTTATCCTGGATTTATACTATGGAGCCTCAGAGCAGAGTTTGGAACAGTATCTTGTCTTTAAGATGCCAGTTTTGTAAATGCTTTTCTTTTCTTAAGGATACTGATGAAAATTTATTACTGATTTATCATGCGTAACTCTGCAATGAAATCAGATTTTTCTTTTCCAGCTTCATCACTGTTTCTGAATGGGGATTAATTTTTTTTAAACTTAGTAGAGAATCAGTTATCGCCAAAGTACCCAGGAGCTCATTTACTGGTGTGCGAACTGCGCCCCACACCGGTCCCCCGCTTTGGAAGAACTCAATGAATAAATTAAATTCCCAGAGACAGCCAGCTTTATAATCCTGGCCTACTGCTTTCCCTTCCTACTTGCATAATTTTTGTTGTTCTCCCTGTTGGGTCTCCCTTGCTGGCCAGTGAGTCCAGGGGGCAGGACACCAGGGCTCAGGAGGTCTGGGAGCATGCAAAAGCAGCAAACATGTTTTGTAAAAAACGTCAGCCTATGGAGCTAAACTGTAAAATATGCTGTCTGCATCTTAATTTGCGTGAGAGATACCATTAGTAAAATGAACAATAACAAATGTAGAATCAATTTTTAGGTTTTTTTTTTTTTACAAGAAACAGATTACTTTTTTAAATATTTCTTATTACATAGTTCTCCTAAAATATATTGCTGGTGAACCTTGTTAAACAACCATAATTTCATCTAAGCAATAAATATGTTGCTTTTCTTTATTTTTTACCTTGGGTTTAAAAAAGCATGAGATGAAAAAGAAAAACCCACACAACTTTACAGGCACCATGGTCTTCCTTGAGTAGAAGTGAAATAGGAACAGCAGAAAAAAAAAAAATCCTTTAATCAGTCTATTTTGTAACTCAGAAAGACTATTTGGAAAGGTTTTCATCAAAGTGATTTTCCACAGATAGCTCATAGGTGATCAGGATAAAATCCCACAGCTTCAGCACTTCAAATATTTATCATATACATGTTTGCTTGAATCTTGATAAGGGTGAGGTTGGGGACTTATGGACACTGAGATAGGATGTCACCTGAGACATTCATCTGATTCCGAATGCAGACAGCAAGGAAGTGCCTAGGAGAGGCCACAAGAGAGAGGGAGGGAGAGTAAGGGATAGTAGGAATGGACAGCCCTTGTTCCCAGCTCTAATATCGCAGCACAATTATTTTGTGGACATCCACTCCTTGCCTGCACAGGAGATAGGGCTATAAGTGTGTGTTATTTTTTAATTACAAGGGGGTAGAAAAAATCCTGATGATGGGCTGGAAGGTGCCATTGCATTGTTATTTTTTTCTCTCCCTTCGTTTGCTGATTATGTGAGCTGGGCTCCTTTGCTAGCCGATGATAAGCAGAATTTCCATGTTCTCTGCATAATTAATCCATCTCTGCCTCTCTTCATGCCAACTCGCCCGTTATCGCCGGCACATGCCTGAATTGCAAAAGAATCCGCTCTTCAATTGGAACTTATTGATATTCTAAGAAAAAAAAAAAGAGAGAGGGAAAAAAACTGAAAATCCTTAAGTTTAAGCCGCAGATTTTTAAATGGATTAATTTCGCTGCAATCGCAGCCATCTAAGGCGGGAAGGCAGGCAGAGCAAATTGAAAGCATCTCCATGTTTGGAGAATTGGGTCCAGAATGCTGAAATGTACTGGCACAGTTCTCTTTTAAAGTCAGAAAATTACCATTCATTTACATCACATGAAATACTTTTTTATGCTAGAAATATTCAAGAGACGTTCCTTAAATGCCTGCTAATGCTAGATAACATTTCTAACTTTCAACATTTTGCTAGACTTTGATATGACATGATAGGAATGCCTGCCAGTGAGAAATATTATATGTACCAGTAATCTCTTTTTATCACATATTTAGATTATATCATCCTCTTCTTAAACCGTCCTGAAGTAGTCTTTAAACAATGTACTCAGTGTCGTAGGCTCCCATTTAGTACAGTTACATGAGTGAAACTTCACAGGGCATATTTAGACTTTGTCCAGCATGAAGGGCTTTTTAAAATGCCAATACACTATCCCCCAAAACCAGTTTATCATTTTCTATCTTTTCCAAAGTCAGCTTGCATTACTTAGCATCCTTTCTACATTTAGATATTTTGTGCTCATCGCATTTACAACGTGCAATGTGCTTTATTTTGATGCAGCTCTTGTGGATTGTACTTACATTTTTGAAAGGGTTCAGCTGTACTCCATAGCAGCCTGGCATTGCACGTGAAATAATAAGAGCTAGTAAGAACCTAGGACTTAGCGTCTTCTCCTTCTTTCTTTTCTTTTTTCCCCCTCAAATATTATCAAAATCCAAATATTATTCTCCTTTTGTTTCTTTAACACAAAATTCACGTCCCTTATTTCCTTAACTATAGGAAGCATCAGCATTCAGCAATACTGAGAGATTTCTTTAATGCCTCAGTTAAGCCACAACGGATCTGGCATTCCACGTCCATATGCTAGAAATCAGCAATTTATGCTGTTGTAGAAGGAAATGTTGACACTCTCAGTTAACAGAGGCGGAAAAGTTGCTACACTGACTACAAATGGAGATTTAGCTGCTAGGAAACCTTTGTCATTATTAGACAGACCTCTTTCATTTTAAAAATACATGGAAAAGAGGAAAAAAAAAATCAGAGGAACTGGCAGGCACGTGCCAGAGCAAAAAAGGAGAGACATACAACAAAACAATATTTGTGGCAACATCTGCTTCAGATACGAAACAATGAGCTTAATGCATAGTTGGACCATCTTACCATATAAAATTAGCACCTGTTATAAAACGCATGTCACCAGTAAATAAGTAAAATGTCAGTGCTCCAGTTTAGATTTTCAGGCAATAAACAGCACCATACAAGAATGACTACTGATCACATTAGGATATGTTTTTATACAGCAGAAAGAGAACAAAGAAGGTTTTCTAGTTGCTTCAGACTGATTGACAGTTTTAAGGCACAAATGAACTTGAGGATATTTGAGATATATTAAAATTTTAATATTACAGTTTGGGCAAAATCAGAATGTTAAACAATGCTTTTTAGAAAAAAATATTTATGTTCATATTCAACTCTATTAGCTCCTAAGAGAAATAAGTGAAACCACAATTAAAAGAATCAAAATATTTAATTCACCTGTGAAATTGTATATTTAGCAGATAAATAAAATCTCTATCAAATATCTGTCTTATTTCTGTATATATCTATAGCCTCAGTAAGTAACTAACAAGTTAATAACTTAGTAGCTAAAGAAATGCTTGAGAGATGCACTTCCAATTGTGTAATGTTTTTAGTGAAAATAACTGTTTCCAACCTACTGGGGGGGTAGGGGGAGGTATGTACACAGATGACGTGAACTGCATATTACCACAAAACTTTCTAATCTATTATACTGAAATCCTGACTCTTTGAAGTCAATTGCAAATTCCTTATTTCCTTTAGTAACACCTGCATTTCAATGCAATTTTGGTAGTAAATTAAAGTTTAATTAAGCTTACACAACAATCAGTGTTGATCTTATCTAGCAAAAGGTTCTTCTAAGAATTTATACTGCAGGCTTTCAGGATTTACATTATTAAAACATACAAAAAATATTTAAAATGTTAAACTTATTTTATCTATAAGTTGCTATCAATTGAAAATATACAACATTTATATTCTTTATATACTCATATTCCACCTTTTATATTGTCATCCTATTGCACATAATAGTACTCTACAATAATTATTTAAGCAACTATAAACAGCTAGGTTTTATACTGATATTTTATATCTGTAAGTATATTGTATTGACTGTTGCATTATAGTAAACATATTCATGGTTGGGTTTTGGTTTTTTTTTTTTTTTTTCAC
>NDXB01011666.1:347865-359287 GCA_002631895.1 Agapornis roseicollis | reverse complement strand
GTTTTTTTTTTTTTTTTTCACATAGAAATCAAGATGTTTTCATTTTCTTACTGGTTTAGGAACCAAAATTTGTGCACTAATACTTTGAAGGATTTTTGTCATGGCATCGTAGGATGAATGCTATTTCCATCTGAGAAGAATGCTAACATTCACAGAATGCAGGAAAAGGGGGATTGCAGCACACAGGAATCTTCCATGTATTCATATTTCAGCATTTACCTACAAATTTCTCAAGCTCTTTGCTATCAATCTATGTATTGGCATTCTAGAAGTTCAACATGTAAGCAAAAATATTGAGATCGGTGATCAGCACAAATGTTACCCTAGTTAAGAAGCCTACATTCATTGCAAAGCAAATGACTGGAATTTATCCATGAATGGCAGTGCTTGGTATTAATATATCCTCAATTGTATTTTATAACTGGAAAGCAACTGTAAATGAATTACCAATTTATTTGTAAATCTTGCTTAGAGGAAGTTCTTTGCTCCTTCCAAAAATAATCATTCAGTTTAGTTTATGCTTTCTGGTTTTGTGCAGTATATGAATTTTATTTAATGTGCTAGGGATTATTTAGACAGTTTTGCAATGAAACCTATACCAAGGAAGCTGGGAAGCCTTCTAAATTCCTATATGCATGCCCTTTGCCTATTGGGACACCTGTTATAAACTACATCCTAAGCTGTGGATTTGAACACACATCAAATATAGCCAAGCAACAAATCAGGATTGTGTGGAATGCTGCAGATGTATAGGAATTGGTCAGACTGTATTCCGAATACAAGTGTTTGATTGTTTGTCCAGATACAGAAGTATTATCTACAATGTAAATGCTGACTGATATTTAGAGTCATTAGAAAGCCTTTATGTCTACCTGCTTTCACCTCCTGAAGATATGAACAGTAAACCTGAAGTTCTCATTATGCTGGAGGTCTGGCAATGAGTGTGGCTATGTTATTAGGTGTCCAGTGTGTTAACCTTAGCAAGGAGCCCTAAGAAACCAGTTGTCATATGCAGCCCACAAGACCCTTAGGTGCCAAGGAGACAAAATGCTGTAAACATTTAAGAATAAGTAGATCTGATTTATCCATAAAAACCCTCGCCTAAGTTCCATTAAGAGAGCTTGGTGTTTTGTTATTATAACAATTTAAGTAAAGAATAACACCAAATCTTAATTAAGTCCACACAACTAACCAAAACCTACCCTTCCATAAGTGGGTAGATGAAAGGGAAGCCTGTCTTTGGAAAGGAGCTTTTGATGGGTGTCCTCAGATGATCTTTGGACTAAGAGATGATCAGACAGATTACATGCACATGTAACCTACTGCTATGTTATGTAGCAGTAAGAGATTTCTAGGGAGCTATAAGGGAACAAACAGATTCAGTGTCAAGAAACAAGAAGAAGTCCAGCTGGATAGATGTCACACTTCATTTTAATATGAATATATTTGCATTTTAATTTTATATCCTAAACAAAAATGTGCCCCAAATGCCAACTCTAACCTCCAGGATGAACTATCAGCAGCAATAGTAAAGAAATAACTTGCTAGATGTTATCACACACTGATAATTCTTGTGTCTAAGATAACTGCTTAGGTCTAAGAAAATATGAAAGTTTCCTATGTGCAGAATATTTGACATATTTAGATGTTGCAATATGGTCAACAAGGTATCCATGACATTCACAGTGACAGATTCATGGAGTTTTCTTCCATTCCTTTCCATCTCTCATTTTCATCCAGACCTGGGGAGAGAGCTAAAGCATGTGTAATGTTTAGTTCTATGAAAACAAAGTGAATGGACTGTAGATAACTTTCCATGAATGTCAAAATCTCTCTTAAAGAGCAGGACATGATAGGTGAAATGCCAAATTTACTTGCAGACACAACCCGTTTTTTGCTACAAATCATGGCACAGAGCTACAAAGGTTTTGTTTGAATTAAAAAAAAAAAAAAAGCCAGAGTTTTTGAGGACAGAAGTTAGTGTAAGCACAATATGTATATTTTTCCCATTGTGCCAGAAAAGTTAGAAAAAGTAGAGGAAAATGTAACTTTTCCCAGCATAATATATTCACAAAGGAAATCTGCATGGAAAGCCCATAAATACACAACCTTTGGCTACTGTTGCTGACAAAGAAAAAAAATATATCATTTCCTGGAACCAGAAATGCCATCATGTGCTTTATGTACTCACCTTGATAGTTTGTTATGTGTTGAGAGCTGAGGAGAATCAGAATCAGATTGAGCCATTCTCTCTGGCCCTGGGGCATTTTGAGTCAGATCAGGATCGGAGTAAACCCAGTACAGAAAGCGCTTTGTAACATTCATTGGTCAGTGATGTACAAATGAAGTGGTACAAAATCCTTGCTGCATTCAGATAGGCTTTCCAGGACAGTACTTGATGATAGGACTTGAAGATAGAAGATGGCCTTTGGCAAAAAACAGTGGCAACCATTCAAAACTGAAAGGGCAAATGGATGTAAACACTAAAATGCAAATCCAGAAATACTGGATGAGGGTTTCCATGCTACTGGGAAAAAAAAAAAAAAAAACAAACAAACAAAAAAACCAACAAAACATGGTCCTTCTTGTAATAACTGGTTTTTGTGCTCAGGTGAAACACAAGAATCGGCTATTGAATATTTCCCTGTTGGTGCCACATCTGTACAACTTTGATGCTGCTTGTTTACAGATACGCCTCAACAATGAAGCACAAATCACTAGAGGAAAAACTTTCCACTGCAGATCTGTTCCAAGGCAGATTGTAGCCTGGGAATAGAAAAGGCAAAGCCGTAGTGTTGCCAACATTTGACAACTCACAGTAAGTCTCTTTGCCTCACTGAGACAGAGCAAGGCGAGCCCAACTGTCTGAATCTGTGGCATCTAATGAGCAGGAACAAAATGACTTCAAACTGTTAACAAAGAAAAATACTATTTTTCCAAAGCTAAATTTCCTATGGGCCATTGCAGCTGATGACAAAAGTAAAACTAAAGACTACACAGAACTGAACATATTTTTTATTTTTCCATTTGAAACCTGGGATTGTTTCCTCCAGGCATTTGGAAGGACAATGCTAGCAGGACCCTGTTTGCCAGTAAAACTTGGTTTTGGAAACCATCATCAGTCAGCGTGAAAATGGATCCAATGCAATAGAAATGAACTCATTACTATTATTTTTTTGCTGGCATTCACACATATTGTGCTTTTAGAATTTTGAAAAGCAGTACATGAATTGCAAAGAAAAAATGAGTTAACAATATTAAACAGTCAGTTGCTAATTACTGACCAATCCAAACGTGTGTCTGGAATGACATACTCAGATGTCCAGCTGGACCTCTGGCCATATGCTATCCTAGGTCCTCATGCATAACTCCCACTACTGTCAAACACTGAAGTACTGGGTAAAAAGTTTGGTGTACAGATTAAAATACAATCAGAGCTGTATATTTGCAGATAATTTGAAAAGAATAATGAATATCTGCAATCTGTCAGTGAAGGATGAGAGCTGCAGACAGCAAGATAGAAAATCACTCTGAATCATATTTGTTTTACTCTCATTGCTTTGTTTGGAGCAGAAATGTCCAACAACTCCACTGCTTTTCTTTCTCCATAAGGAGGTTACTTATAGAGATTTAGAATGTTTCTTCAGCCTAGTACCACATTTCAGCAGCCATAGATCACATTTGTAATTGTTCAGTGTAATAAATGAAGTTTATTATCTACTTATTGATCCCAAGGTATGATACTTGGCAGAATGAAACATAAAGAAAATTCTAATAACAATGTAATAAGTCTTAATGGTGCAATTCCAAGGATAATAATATTGCTAAAAATATTATTCCCTTAAGTATGAAAAGTCATTTACCTTTAGCTCTAGGTTTCTGCTTGGTCCTAGATAAAGTATTAACTTTTAATTTATTTGAATTGTTATTCCTTATCAAGTATTTCCCAGATAAAGACCATCTATGTTAAAAAGTGTACATTTGTTTAACTAAACCAGATATTCTATAGCATCTACTTGTAACAACGAAGTTTCCATTAAGTATTTTCTTATAGTACTATGATTTCCTACATTCATGTTGTATTATCTTGTGCATATAAAAAAATAACCCATCATAAATAAATTGTTAAATAATTCAGATAATTCTTTAAAAAATATAGATGTCTAATTTGTATTTGGACATGCTCATTTGCTTACCTGTGCTGTACTTAATAAATTATTTCAGTCTGGATCAGTGTTTCAGTGTTGACCAAATAAATCTGGGGTTGTAAATTAGCCAATGATCTCAGTCTTACAATAGTTTTCAATACAGCAGAGTAATATGCAAGTTTAGAACAATTGCCAGGAACTGAGCCTTGCCACACAGTCCTTTTTAGATGTATAGCTGTAACCCTGACTTGCTCAAAAAAGTGCGAAAACAGATTTTTTGACTTTTGCATGAGAAAAGACTGCAGTGGTAACACCCAGAAATACCCTGCAACTTATATCAAGTTGTTTTCACAATGTTTTAGATCACCTTTAGTCCTTACTCATAGAAACAACATGAAAGCATGATCATGTAACTAGATTTAAATAAGAGACATAGAAACAATTAATAATTGAAGCAATTAGAATCATAGAACCACAAAATAGTTTAAGTTGGAAAAGACCTTTAAGATCATTGAGTCCAACCATTAACCTAGCCCTGCTAGGTCCACCACTAAACCATGTCCCTAAGCACCACATCTATATGTCTTTTAAAAATCTTCAGGGACAGTGACTCAGCTGCTTCCCTGGGCAGCCTGTTCCAATGCTTGACAACCCTTTTGGTGGAGAAATACTTCCTAATATCCAATGTAAACCTCCCATTCTTGCAATTAGGAGCTCGAGTGAAAACAAGATCCAAAGTGCAGCCTCACCAGTGCTGGGTACAGAGAGACAATTACTTCCCTAGCCCTGCTGGCCACACTATTTCTGATACAAGCTGGGATGTGCTTGGCCTAGTCAAAGTAGAAGCTCATAAAGGAGAGAATATTGTAGTAGAAAGATTTTTTTACACATTTTAAATTCCTTCACTGTTACTGGAAAATAAGTAGTCTTTTATATACAAATACATTAAGGACTAGATACCATGTGATTCAAGGACCTGATTTAAGAACAAATCCTCTATGATTTGGACTAACAGTCTTTATGCAGATAGTCAACACTGTATTTATGAAATATGAAGTTGAAAGAAATATTATTATACTAACTTAAAGCTGGATATTTACACATTTGCTTTCCCTATTCATTAAACATTTTCATGAAGCAAACATTAAACAAAAATCCCGTGGAAACCTGAACCCTAAACAACTCATTTTCCACTTTAGGAGAAGAGTCTCAGTGATGAGTATGAGCTATATTATTGCCTTATTTGCAGGAATTATTAGCTCTTTCTTAAATTGTTTGGTTGCAAATCTGAAACATACAATATTTTACATTACAGTAATATTTAATAGAGAACTGAGAATCGTGAGATAGTTTACAAGTGGAGGAACTATTACATTTCTTGTAACATCTTTCCATTAAAAAGTTAACAGGCTGGATTAATTGCTTCATGACAAACATTTCTTTTTAAACCCTGCTGTTTGCTATGCAGCAAAACATAAATGCTATATACTGTACCAGTATTACTCTGTTTTGAAATACTGCTTTTCCCCAAAAAAAGTTTATGGTGTAGATACACAGTCTGAATTCCGATGTACTAATTCACATGAAGTAGCCTAACAAATCAGGAAACTTTAAAGAAGCCACACAAATGTACATGCTGGTTTTATGGGAACAAAAAAAAAAAAACAGAGAGATTATTGAAACTCAACAATATCATGATAAATGTGTAGACTGTAAAATGTAACATATGATAGAGATTATTAATTTGAAAGGGAAAATAATTCCACATTTTTAAACCAAAAAGGCATTTATTTACAAATGATATTATAATTACATCATTTTGTTCTCCCTGTTAAGGATGTGCACTAACAAAGAAATCTTGAGAGAAATCTGTAAAATGCCTGATGAAAATATAAATAATATCCAGCATTACTTAATTTAAAGTGATTATAAAAGTTGTGATAGCTAAAAGGTATTGATTTTTAAAATAAATGTGTATTTTAAAGGTGACAACATGTAGTATAGCATAAGTGTACATTCAAATTATCTTTTATTAATATATATTATTAATGATTAAGTGCGCAATTATTAATTATGGCATTCATCTGTTTTATAGCCATCTTCACATATCTTCAAAAAGATATATATTCATATCTGAGTATAAAAACTGTATCCATTATGCTTCTGAAATATAAATTTTTAAGTGAATTTTTTCATAATCCAGTGAATATAGGAAATATAACCTTTTTTTCAGTAGATGTTACTGCAGTTTTGCTCAGAAAAAATTTAAGAAACAATATCTGAAGCCTGTAGCTGCTTCAGACAATGTACTAGCTAACTGCTGTTGTTTAGGACTTGGGCATCTTGATTCAGAAGACAAAAGTATCCTTTTCATTGATATGAACATTTTGATTGCATTTTCTTCTCTGTTCAAGAGTTGACTATCTAGATCTTTGGCTTCAAACATCAGCCCTGAACTGCACATAACTGGAACAAAGTACAGTCTGCAGAACCTCAAAACATGAACAGTTTGCTGGAAAAGATGTAGTCTAGAGTTTTCTTCTTTCAGGTCTTGGAAAAGTACAAGAGCATCTTAATCAAGACCTACTTAATCAAGTAGATCACTTACTAAGGCTAAAATACAGACTGAACATGGAAAAGTCATATAATTCTTGTCCCTCCTGCCTACAGTCCCAACCATTTCTAGATTAGTATTCCCTCATGTTTCTTACAGAATGGATTTTGATCTATGTCAGACATTCCAGTAGTTGTCTTTCAGGTAGAAGGTAACCATTTTTTCCTTTTATTCTCAACACTTGCAAAACCAGAGTTTTCACTTTCTCCAGATCAGGTGAAGCGACAAAGGCAAAGATGCTGAAATACAGCAGATGGAAATTACCCATGCTCCTCATTCCGAGAAAAGTATCATTGAGGATATTCTTCTGGAAAGCAATCTCATGAAAAGCAGAGAAAGTTCAAAAGCTAGGGTTCTTCATGTCTAATATAGTCAATAATCTGTATTTCTTCACCATGTAAGTGGACCATACAAGAGCAGTTACAGGCAGCTGAAAAAAACCCACTTCTGGTTGGAATAGTTGCAGAACCAGTACAAGGATTAGTTTCATACTGCTTATGGTTACTTATTCCTACATGTGGGAACATGTACCTTGCATCTCTTGCATATCCTTGCCAGCTTGCCATGCATATTTAGGCACAGGACTTCAAATACCAAGGGCAGGCTCCAATCACGTGAAACTACATTTGCAGTTTCAGTGGATGGACTGGGAGTGTGCCTGTTTAGAAAGTGGCCCAGAATAATTTTTCTATGGTTACTCATTTGGTGAGCAGTTTGGGAAATGTGTGTATACACTAAAGCAGTTGCCTGCTTCAGAAGAAAAAGCTCAGCATTCTGCAGATTGTAGCTTTGTCAAAGAGGACCCTACCACACGACAACTGGATTTTCTTGGCAGTTACTCATACTACCTACCCATGAACATTTTTGTGACAGTACAAAATGCTCTAAAATTCAAAAAAAGTACACTGCCAAGGAAAGATAGCATAACTTTAGGTGGTCATATGTAAGCATGTTTATACATTCCTATTTAGAAATTAGTTTCTAGAATATACTATAATTTCAAGGAATGTTTTAGAAGTATGGTGCCATTTAAATAAACCCCTGGTCTAAAGATGGTGCACAGAACACAGTTTTTACCCTTATATGATAAAGAGAAAAGTTTATCCCTAATTGAACCTATAATACCCTCTGTGAGAAAATTATTAATATTCATTTTCTCATAGGCCTGTTTATGATCATTAACACTTAGCTATGGCCTTTAGAAATGACAGAAGCAAACAGGGTGTTTCAAAATTACATATTTTGAAACTTATGGATTTTATAAAAACGTGATTTTTCAAAAATATCTCTAAAGTTTCAAAACATTGTATAATTTGCATCTCAGATAATGAATTTCTCATTAACAAATATATAAATCATAAATCATTTATTCATACAGTGTAATGTAGCAGTTTATTACATACTGCATGACTTTGTAATCAGGGAATCCCCTGATGAAAAAATAGCACAATATTAATTACCAGCACCATCTGTGCTAAACAATAAGAAAAACAATATTTTAATACAATGACTTCATGCATGTCAGTTATCTTCAACATTAAACACTGCAGTTTTGTTGATGTGGTTTACCTTCTACTCATTTAAATAACTGATGTTCTTACAAAGGTTAAAACTATGAATAAATGAATTAAAACTGAATATGATGAAAAATGCCAATAGATACAGCAGGGATCACACTAATTCATCAAATGAATGATCATATAGGTATATATACACATGTATTTACACATACTTTTTTAAGCATACCTACACATTTCCAAAAAAAATAATAGTATTTCATGTTTTTTACCATCAAAAGACAAATGTTCAATTTCCAAGAGTTGTTTTGAAGGTTATTTTGTTGTTGTTTTGTTTGTTTGTTTTTGGTTTGGTTGGGTTTTTTTTAATTATCACTATTCTAAATACACAATCCCTAAAAGAAAAAAATGCAGAAACTACTTGGCAACATTGTGAATATAAGTTGTTTTGATGTACACAGAGGTAAAGCACATTTAGTATTCTGGAAACTTGCTGAATTTTCCACTGTATTGTGGCAGCCTCAGTGCAAAAGAAGTATGAATGTAGGAGTTTGCTTTCTCTCAGTAGGACAGGACATAATGTTATTATTATATGTCCAGGTACTAATTTTGTTTAATAAAGTTTAAAAAATATTAGCCAAATCAAAATTACACCTATCCACATATTGTCTTCTTGAAAAATTCTGCCGAAAGCAGGAGTATTAGGATGAGGACAGGATTCAAATTCAGTGGTTGAGCTTTCCATGAAAAAGTCTTCAATGCATCTTCCTCATTTCCAAAGTCCCTCACTTATACCCATGCCCACGTTACCAACATGCAACATCCTTCTCCCTGCACATTCTATCTATTATTTATTTCTGACACAAAGATAGAATCATAGAACAGTTAGGGTTGGAAAGGACCTTAAGGGACCTTAACTCCCCTGCCATAAGCAGGGACACCCCACACTAAACCATGATACCCAAGGTCATTTTTTTCAATACACTGTCATCAAGTACTGATTATATTTAAAAATATGACTTTTTTCGTATCTATCATATATTGGCATTGTCTAGTGGTCTGCAACTTTCCCAGTAACATCTGTATTAATTTTTCAGTAGTTTAAGACTTTGGCATTTGTGGCCTTCAGATGTACATGCCAGAACCCTAAATACCCACAGTAAGCTGTATCCCAGAATGGTGATTTTTTTTTTTGCATGCATATACTATTGGTGGTAATGAAAAATTATTGGTGTTTTTTTGCTGATATACTTTTTCATAGGTATCATGGATAAGATTGTTTGCATGAATTTACAAGAGAGGAGACAGTAATGAGACTCCCAAAGCTTTAAGAACTGCCCAGAGCATTTATTTACCATAATAAAAAATAACTGCTTATTTACAGCTATCAGCTCGCCTACTGAAAGGCAGTGTGAATTCTCCCAACCCCTGGGTAATTTGTTTTCCCCAGGCCTTCAGTGAGATGCACATTATTCTCTAGAAGTGTGTGTATGCATGCCCATGCCAAAAGCAGGCTGGTCTCTGCTCACTGCACAGTATCTTACTCTTCCTGCAGACAGCTGATGTTTGCATGCCTTCCCATACCAGGCATGGAATCATAGGATTGTTTAGGTTGGGAAAGACCTTCAAGATCATCAAGTTCAACCATTAATTAACCTAATCCTGCTAGGTCCACCACTAAACCATGTCTAAGCACCACATCTACACATCTTTTTAAAAACTTCAGGGACAGTGACTCCACCACTTCCCTGGACAGCCTCTTCCAGTGTTTGACAATCTTTTTGGTGAAGACATTTTTCCTAATATCTAATTTAAACCTCCCATGGTACAATTTGCAGCCATTTTCTCTTGTCCTATTGTTTGTTACTTGGGAGAAGAGACTGACACCCACCTCACTACAACCTCCTTTCAGGTAGTTGTAGAGAGTGATAAGGTTTCCCCTGAGCCTCCTTTTCTCAAGGCTGAACAATCCCAGTTCTCTCAGCTGCTCCTCAGAAGGCTTGTTCTCTAGATCCTTCACCATCCTTGCTGGAGGAGGCTATGGCTTTGCACACCCTTGCCTTTTGCTGAAGTTGGGTGACAAGGCAAGGAAACTTCTCAGACAGAAATATAATTCTCTTTAATACTCAGTATTGGAAATAAAGTTATAACAGAAGGCTTTGCACTTTTGAACTGTGACATACTGGCACTCAGCAAATACTGATACTTTATTGTGACTGTCTCAGGGATGCTGTAGCTTCTTGTTGAGGATTACTGTACAGACTGAACACATTCAGGTATTCATCTCCTTGCCAGGGTTTCTTGGTCTGCTAGGAGAGACGTAAATCTCATCAGATACTCCATAGGGATGCCTAAGCGTTACAAATTCAGTCTAATTTCTGTTTCTTCCTTATTTTGATGTATGCTTGTGTCCACTGCTCCATTTCCATATCAGTAATTCTCTTCTCTAAAGAAGGGCTATTCTTCCCTCCCAGTGTTTTCTGGGGGTAGTTGAAAAGATTTATTTCTCCCCTACAATCTTAATAGTTTTCTCAGTTGTGAACATGACTCCAGACTGATATCTACTTCCATACCTACATCTCACATATCTCTTTTCATGCTTTTGCAATTTCCCTAAATTTGTTAATTAAAGGGAACCTTCTCAGATACATTGTGCAGGCTCTTAACTTTTTCTTCTTAAAAAAACCCATCCTCCTCCTCTAATTTTCCCAAGCTTGTGTTATTTGGTGCTACCTTTTTCCAGTGTCAGTCCAGATTGCAATCGGGCCATTGTATAGAATTCACTTCTTGGTCTTAGTGATTAAGTGACTCTTCCTGCTGCTGGTACTTCATTATGTCCTCTTACTCTCTTTGACCTAAGTGGTTCTTCGGACAACAGTACATTTCTCACATATGTGGAACATTTCTCGGCTCTCTATATTTAATTTCTTCTGATCTCATTCCAATATACTATTATAGGCAGTTTTACTCCTGCCCATATAACATATTTTTCACTTTTTTAGTGGTGGCTTCTACTATGTGACAAGACTTTTCTTGTGTGGTTGTCCTGGGTTCAGCAGTTGCAGTCAGTTTTTCTTCTCTTTAGTAGCTGGTGTTTTGACTTAGCCCGGGAACAAGGCTGATAAGGCCGATGGGTTGTTGCT
>NDXB01011666.1:323365-339917 GCA_002631895.1 Agapornis roseicollis | reverse complement strand
GGTAAAATTATTTCAAGGTGTTTGGTTTTCCCTGGGGAAAAAAAAAAAAAAAAAAAGTTGACTTTCAAAACTGCAATGTTTCTTATGACTCCTCTGTTTGTCAAACGGGTTTCCAACAAAACCCAAGAAGTTTCCTGGCAGCCTACAGGGCATCTTGCTTTGCCATCTGCTGGTGGTCCCCAGCTTCCAGGTTCCTCTGTTTTAGCTTACTGTTTCTGTGACATTCTTCCAAGAGTAGGAACTGGAACCCATAAATGGATTGCACTATCACATGGACTTTGCTCAGTGTCCTGACCTTGCCATCTTGGAAGACCTCACCATGTTTGACCATAAGGGCCTTAGTGCTTTCATGTTCCCTGGATCAGAGCTGGATGGTCTTGCCTTCAAGGCAGTGGTCCCTCAGTGCTACCTTATCTGCCTGGAAAGTCTGGCTCAGGCTGTGACCAGTTTCCAGTTTCTCTACTTTAGAGCCAAGGGGAGGCAGAGGTTGGATGATTCATCTTCCCACTTTCCCATGTGGAGAATGTAGAAGCAAGACAAGCCACAAAAGCGAGAAGACTCAGAGCCTGTGTTCTTGTACAGTTTCACTTAGATTTTTTCACATTTTCTTGAAGAGAATTAAAATTAAAAGTCTTCTACTTTGGTTTTAAACAGAAATTCCATGGTTTTGCTGAAATGGAGAGAAATGAAAAAAAAAAAAGAAAATATCTGCAGACAAAACCAGATATTTGGAGTCAAATGGCCTGGACCTAAAAGCAGCATTTTACTTTTTTGTTTCTCCTCTCAGGCACCTGCAGTCTCCTTAGTGTCAAAGATGTGCTGAAATATGCTGTAATTACTGCTTTCTAGTGTCTTATAGTAAGCATGAAATACCAGTTCCTGAGAATGACACAATCCTGTTTTGTATTCTTGGAAAAATAAAACTCATTTCTTCTAAAAAAAAAAGGAAATGCGACCTCAAATACAGTTTATTATATGTACAAATAAAACTACCAAAGGGAGACAAATATTTTTGTTTGTTTTCTAATCTTGTTCATGAACACTTAAAGGGTTACTTGCAATTTCAAAGGGAAATGTGCTTTCGAAATCATTTTACTTTTCAACATTTCATGCCAATAAATTGCCTTTTCACCTTTTTCTCAGCTTGTGGAGTATATGAAAAGGAAAGACATAGATGAGCAAAAATCAGACTACAAATCAGTTTAGAGAAAAAGAAAATATTCTATTATTGTAGCTTGATATAGATGGCATTTGGACAGTCCATTCTCAGTAAGAATGAGATCTAGCTTTACTTTTTCCAACTGAAATAGAACTTTAACCCTTGAGCAATTCCAAAGAAATAATTTTGTACTGTTAATGTTCAAGGTGAGGCTCTGATCCCACTGAAGTAAATAGCAGAGATTCCACTAACTTCAGAGGAGTCAGATTTAATTCCTATTCTCCTTTGGCTGTTAGAGTTTGTCCTGGCACCTACCTAGCATCATAAGAAAGTAAAGTATCATTTCGGCAAAGGATTATGTACCTTTGATGAACATCATGTGATATGGTAATATGGAGGATTTAAATCATATAGTAAAGATTCTTAATCATTATATACCAGATTTTTGTCTTTGTGCTCACCTCTACTGGCTTTTGGATGTATGGTACCTCTATAATATAATCTTCATAGAGCTCTAAGGTTTTAGCTCAGCCCTGCTTGCATTTACCTTGTTTGCAGTGGTAGTATTGTTTAGTATTAGGGTCAGCATTGCAGCAGAGAAATTGATTAGGGATGTATGTGTTTGGGATCAGAACTGATGTACTAATTCCGTGGAAGGGAATACTCCTCTTCAAGAACTATTTCCTGTTTGCTTTTATGGAGGGTACTTTCAATTGCTGTGGAAATGATGGATTAGTTTTGTTTGTGGAAACTTCTGAACTCCCATTGTTCAATGGTCTGTGGCTGCAGGACGCACTTGTAGACAAGTGCAGGCAGTTGGCTGGGAGCCAAAGGAAAGTTTTGCTGGAGGTCTCACTTGGAAACCATGACTCCAGGAAGTGAAAGTTTGACTTAGTTCAAGTTGTGATGAACATGCAAAATAGATTTATGTTCATTCAAGTTCATTTGCAAGTTGTGGCTATGCAAGCAAGTTTAATCACTGATATCTTGCAAGCTGAGTTTCAACGAGTCTCAAACTGCTGGTATGCCTCCTTCCTTTGTGGCAAGAATGTATCATAAAAGTAGGAGGGGACAGAATAAACTTTGTTGATGCAGTATAGGTTTAAGCATAACCCAATACAATGCACTGCTTAACCCATTTTCCTTTATTTTGTTTTACTCCTATGAGACAAGAAGAAACAGCCTGGCAATGTTTCTAGATTGTAAACTCTTTATGGAAGGGAATATGTCTCTTTGTGTGTACTTTGTAGTGCCTCTGACACCTTGGGGTTCTTTATAAATGGCAGTAATAATAATCATTTATTGCTGTGCAGTGTGGTCTGGTCTCCCATTTACATTCAGTATGATCGGTTGTGCTGTGTTGCTGTCCTGTTCATCACTTCTCACCTTGCACTTACATGCAACTTCTATTATGGTTATTTTTAGAATACATAAGGCACTCAAATAACATGATTACAAGTGTGGAACAACAGCTTAGGAAATAGATAGGAAGACAGTTCACAGAAAGAGGCAACATACTGTACCTAAGCTGTGCCAGATCAAACTTGACATTATAAAATCAAAGACAATGTAATATTTAAATAATGTGATGAGATTATAATGAGTACCACTTCTTCTTTTCAGTTGAATTATCATCATTTAATGAGTTTCTGGATGTATTTTTTAAATTCAGTATGTATACATGCACATTTGTGCCTATAATACATACGTATATAAGTATATGCATACATGCATACCCACACTTGGGGGATGTGTGTGTTGATTGATGTATATGTGGTTTATAAAACATAGAAAACAGTGTGGTGCAGGAAACAAAAGGACCAATTGTAAGGTCCTATAATGCCATTCACCACTCCTGGATGGAATTAAAATGACCATAAGTTTTCTTTTCATAAAATCTAAGCAATCTTTATGGAACACTTCATTTTCTGTTGGCTTCAGGGATGGGAGATATTTACATACATTCAGACAGTTTGTGATGCCTGGAGGCAATATGTAGCAGGGACGGGTGCAGCATGGAATGCTCCTCCAGCTCTGACTGACAGAGGGTACTGAGTGTTTTGTTCTAGTTGTCAGACATAAGAGCACCCCTGTGATTTCTCCAGCTTTGTGCTGAAGGCTGGTTTGGGTTCTTATCTGAAAGATGGCGCTGAACTGGTAGAGGAATAAAATAATCTTTATCTCCCTTTTTTACTTCAGTGCAACAGAGGAATGAACCCAATATAATATGACCACTTCAGGTAAAGTTTGTAAGTTTGTGTTCTTCAGGATTTTGGCATTTTATGATGTTTAGCATGTACCAAATGATGGAGAAATTTTGCATGAGATTAAACTATTCCCCCTCAGTTTTTGTTGGAATTAACTAATATAAATTGTTCTGTCACAAATGCTGTATTTTTGTTTCAGACATACAATTACATACATTCTGCACATAACTGAAATAAATTTTAAAATTATTATGCCAAATCCCCTCTTATCACAGATACTCCCTTCTATGACCCATCTCTTAAAACATTTTTCCCCCTAAACCTGTTAAATTATTTGTATTTGCTTCTCCTGCTGAAAGACCTTCTAAAACCTTATGGCTCTCATGACTGGAAACTTTGTTCTAGTCTCCAGTCAATTTTATGTACTTTCTTTTATTTTGATGTCACAATTTAAATTGGACATTCATTTTGGTGCCCCTTCACTTAGCTCACCTTTTTTTTGATCATATTAAATCAAGGTTTATGTGTATTCATAACTAAATTGCGACTACGCATAAAACATCAGTTGGATGTTTTACAACTAACTGAAGAAAATTAATTAATTGCTACAGTTCTTTATTGATGAGCACCTCCAATATGAAGACAGGCTGAGGAAGTTGGGGCTGTTTAACCTGGAGAAGAGAAGGCAGCATGGAGACCTCATAGCAGCCTTCCAGTATCTGAAGGAGGCCTACAGGGATGCTGTAGAGAGCCTCTTCATCAGGGACTGTAGGGTTAGGATGATCAGTTATAGGTTTAAACTTTAACAGAGGTAGTTCAGGTTGGCTATAAGGAAGAAGTTCTTCACTGTGAGGGTGGTGAGACACTGGAACAGGCTGCCAAAGGAGTTGTAAATGCTCCATCTCTGGCAGTGTTCAAGGCCAGATTGGACAGATCTTTGGGTGACATGGTCGAGGGTGAAGCATCCCTGCCCATGGCAGGGGAGTGGGAACTAGATGATCTAAAGGTCCTTTCCAACCCAAGCCATTCTATGATTCTGTTACATCTCTTTGCATTATCTCAGAGTAAGAAAATATAGTTAAACATTAGTCTAAATAAAGAAACGGTATCCCTGTAGATTTTTAATTGATTTTGAACCATTAAGCTTTGATAGTAAAGTCACACTAGTGCAGAAGAATGGGACTATGGATTGTATTGGATGAAGTTCAAGGCAGTTTAAATACATTGTTGGAATAAGCAAAGTTTGTAATTTCACACCCCAAAATGATACTGTATCATAAAGCCACTGTTTAAAAACATTCAATTAGTGACTGCTAAATAGCATCTAAAATAATAATTTTAACATCTTGAGGCAATCTAATTTTCACTTAAAACTATTTTTAATTTTACTTCAAGAAGAATTGGTACATGTCCTAAAGAGTTGTCTTAGAAATGTGCATGACAAGGTAACATCTGCATGAGATATAATGGCTTAAGAAAATAAATCATTTCAAGTAGTATAACTCAGCCTGAAAGGGATGAAGGTCTATCCTTCTAAATAATTTTTAATTTTAATAATGATTTTGGAGAAGATGTAGCTATTGAGAGCAGAGAACATGACATAGGGTATAAATATTCCAGCTTCACTTCTTAGAAGCGCATAGAAAATGGTAGTCAAGAGGTGTCTGGGGACATTAGTTGGCAAGGTCAAGTAGTTGGATTTAATCAAATTAATTTTGTAGCTGGAGATTTAGTCATGGCTATAAGACAGAGAAGTCATCTCAAGTAAGGAAACCTAACAAGAAAGCAATACATCATCTGTGCTAAGTGAAATATATTGCTCTCTATGAAGCCATTTAGATTCACGTGAGAATAAGGGAAGTTTTGGAAGTGTGTGTGCATATATGTATATATAGCATGAGCTATATAAATACCAGTAAGTAATAATGTAAAGCATTTGTTTCAGTGATCTTATGAATCTCTGGTAGCAGTTTAACATCATTGCTACTGGGATACAGTGATGTCATGAACTGATTCAGGACAAAGATCTGTATTTCATTACCAGTTTGAAAGATTGTATAGTTTTAACATAAGGAACTGATTTTCAAAACCTTCACTCAAGTTTAAGGAGATATGGGATTAGTTTCACAGAGGAGAACTGGGCTTTAAGACTTTCTTATGCAGTTTGAAAATGGAAGATGCTGCAGGTGATCAGTTGAGAAACAGAAACTGAGCTGGCTTGTAGATTGTTGCTTATTGCTTCAGTTTAAGATTCAGATCACATAAAATGTTTGAAGTCTAGAGTTGTGTATGAGATATCTTATTTCAGAACAGACAGTACGAAATAGTGATGATTTCAAGAACTACAATACTCTTGGAGAGCAGGGGGATTTGTTCTGAACAGGCAAACACTGATTAATTGTTCCTGTAAAAGGGAGATACTGGAACTGGACTTGCTGTGTGTCATAAAGGATATCCTCCGCTGCTTTGTTTTATTACTGGGTGCATTTAGTATATATATACACCACATGTGTGTTCTCAAATCAACTCATTATAAATGCCTTGCTCTGAAATTTAAAAACTGCAACTGCTTGAACTGAATTTCTGTTTTCTTGTATTCAATTCAAAACGTTATTTTACATATCTAGGTATTTTAACAAAATGTATACAACCCAAAATGAGATATTAAAATTAAACAAAAAAGTTTATAACTGTGGATTTTAGTAGAACGTAGATTTCTTAGAGTAAAATGCTCTAGAAATAGGACTGCAAATTGTATTGCATAGTCCAAATACAAGAAATCTAAATAATTTTTTTTTCAGTCCTGTCTGGTTTCTGAAGTTATAAATGAATGTGCTTCATCATTTTTTTGAAACATTCATCATGTAAAATCTCACCATGACAGGTATTTTCTCGCTTACCAGCCTAAACTTTCCTTTCTAGAAATCTATGCCACTACTGCCTCTTATATATTATCTTTTATTGAATAATTTTTCCCAGTGTTATCTCTTAATAATATCTTAGTCATATTACAACACACTTAGTTCTCATCAGCACTATTCCTAAGGCATTCCTCGGTTTACCTGACTTTCTGTCACTTACTGAAATGTTTTTATTTTCATACTGCAGTGCACAGGACAAAGGTTGAGTTTAACAGAGTTGAACAGAACAAGAAAGATACATTAAGAAATATTGATAAGAATATGAAAGATAGAAGAGAGAACCATATAAGTAAGTAAATAGAAATCTAATGTAATATATGAGATGATGAGTAGGTAACAAAACAAGGCATACCTATCAACATACCTTTTTCTCTGCCTCTCAAATGACCAAAGAGATGTTTACATGAGGTAGACCCTGATGGTTCTTCTTGCAGGTCCTGTATCTTGCAAACAGAGGCATTTTTTCCAAACCCCAGGCTGAATGATAGGCTGGAGGCTAATTAAATATGTGCATTGCTGTATCTGTTGTTGAATTGGATGCTGCAGGCCCACATCTCTTCAGATAGAATGCATTAGAGTTGATAGATGGTGGAAGAAACCCATTAGGTATCATTTGGGAATAACAAATGTTAATTTTGCATATCTATTTTGGTTGGCAGTCTTCTATACAGTAAACATGTACAGAAAAAGGTTCACAACCCACATTTTGGGCAAGGTAATAAAAAGTTGGTCTGACCTAATGTGCCAAAGGACTAAAACAATGAGCTGTCTAGGTAGCACTTTCATTTTTAAACCATTTGACAGCTACTCCACCAGTTTTCTGCTGTATATTTTGAAATGTTTTGCATTTTAAGAGAAACAAGTCAGCCATTTCGATGTTGGTATATCCATGTTCTGAAGCAGTAAGCAAAATGAAAACTGTTTCCTGCAAATACTTCCATCAAGTTCCAGACTCAGTCTCACTTTTCTACTTGCTTGTGAGGCTATTCACTATGACTCGAAATGTTCAAAACTCTAAGTAGTCCCAAAGCCATAATGTGTCCTAGTGCCACAAGGGTTTGTGATACGAGTTTTATAGGTGTAAACTCAGAATGCCTCAGGAAATTCAGAATCTGTTCTTACCCTTTCTTCAGCTGATGTATGTACAGTAACCGTGTGCAATTCACATCTATTTCTATATTTAAGCATTGTTTGAAAACATAGTGAGTTTGCATCTGGTATTTAGATGTATATCTACTAAAAATTATTGATCAGTCTCTAATTTGGAAGAAATTCTATACTTTGCAATAATGAAAGATATTGGAAACAAATTAATACATCTTAGGAGATTTCATTATGATCTATTTCAGTAGTAAATCTACCTGTACTTATCAATAACTCAAGCAACACTTTTCACTTTACAGGACAAGGTAAGAGGTTAAGAACCCTTTAGAACAGCAATTATCTTGTTTTATCATCACAAGCAGATGCTTCCTAAGAGGCAGAAAAGACAGCCTATAAACCAGGTGTCCAAGTACCATAAACATCAGCAGCACAGAATACGTCATGGAGCAATGCATGAGTATAATGACAAGAATAATGACAAAATATAGAACAATGGTTTGATTTCTTCACTAGCTTAAGAGAAGTAAATTTTCCCTTCTGTCATTCTGCAATTCTCAGTACAGAAACAACATGGAATCTCACATAGATGATATACAGGCTAAAATATTGGATAAGGACTTTGGAAACAAAATTGTGAGATGACAAAGGAAGAAGAACTGTTAATGATCTAATAAAAATAATGACAAGACATGACAAATTAAAACAGTACAAAAATTCTGCATTAATTATTCAGCATGTAATTCAGGGAATCAGAGACTAAGGAGCAACATTGTCAAGTTAAATTTTGCCTTTTTTATTTGCACCAGTCCTACTCAGTGAGTGAAAGGGAATTTAAAATAAGTGCAAAAAGCTCATTCAATAAATATGCTCATCTGTGGTTATTTGAGTCATGAAATCCACCATTTCATGGCCAGAGAGTGGCCATGGCAACAACCTTCTGGGAAAGGATCATATTTCAAAAATCTCTCTAGGATGTTGTTGGTCAATGTCCAAAAACCAGGAAAATACAAGTAGGAGTACAGGATCCATAAATTAGATTGTTTGGTATTCATTATAGAACTATTTCCATAAAAAGGGCAGCTAATTTGAACAAAGCAATCTAAAATATTTACCATATGCACAAATACACTCAATATTATAATGTGAAAATAAAGCCTCTGGAGCCATCATTGGCATTCCCACTGTTGTATTGTTGCTTCAGTTAGGTTAAAATCTATTGAAATAATTTACAATGTTCAGAAGCAAAAATGTCATCAGCTGTTTTTAAAAAGAGCATTTGCTGTAAATGAAGTTATCCTCCACAATACTGTGTACCAACAATATACTTTCTGTTTACCAGTGGCAGTTAAGAAGTAGTGTTCTGGAATCAGGAGTAAACAGATTTGTAGAAATGTCATGCTCAGACATACTCTAGAAGTTAGGCATCCAGCTGACGTACTCATGAAATAATATCTAATACAAGGAAATTTAAAAGAGCAAATGTAGTGAACTATGTTTTTGTTACAGGCAGTAAGTAACTGAAGTTAGCTGAGTTCAGTGAGAGTAAATATGGTCTGCTGAGTTTGATCAGCAGGACAATACTAGAAATACAGCTGATGGGATAGATTACATTTCTCACAGAAGAATTAAACTAAATTACGGCAAAAGCCAACTATTGTACTTCAGAATTTAAAAAGCCTCTAGTGTTTAGTGATATGGACAAGAGAAAACATAGAGCTATGGCCTACTTTTAGGTTGGTCAGTAGCCCCTAACACTTGCAACACAGGGCTGAGACTAACTCATTAATATCTCCAGTCACACGCTGTCCAAGAAGTATGTTGTGTGGCTGGCAAAACTGCCCTACAGCAGTGACTTCTCCCTGTCAAATCATGACACCTCACCTCATTGCCCTGCTTGCTCTCACCTAAATGTAGCTCTGCTCCTTCCTTTGTTGCTCTTTGCAACAGCCTTTTGCACAGACTTCTGGTCTGATCCCCATACAACAACTTCAGTATTTGCACACTCATGAGTAAAATAGGGTCAATAAAATGTCAATAAAATACTATTTTCATAGAATCAATATAAATAGTCTTTAGCTACCTTATATCTGGCTATTTATTTTAAGAGAGGTTAACTTATGTATGTACAGATGTCTGCTCACTGCTGTAGAGAGAACCTAGAACACTAGTAAGAATTTCACTCATGAATATGAAGTGGATATGTTATGTAACATGAAGTTAATACATAATGTAAAGAATTTTTAATAATATGTATTAAATAATCAGTATTTTATATGAATTTGACTAGCATTTTTTTCTTTTGGGCCAACAGACATAGAAGAAAGGTCGGACAGTTAACTCTAATTAGTTGCTTACATCAGTGTGTGCAAAAACCTCTGTTTTTGTGATTGGAAAACACTACAAAAATGCTCTACACTCAACAGTACTGATGAAAAAAAGATTTCATGAAATTGAGGTCAACATTGTCCCTTGGGTGCCTGATGGGAAACAGCTAGGGAGTGGTTATCCTTCAGGATTTTTATTTGGAGAGCTTCCACCTTAATCCTTTTAAAATCAGTGACTGGGAAACAATTTAGAACTCTGATTTCCTCTTTTTTTTTTTTATGTTATAATTCCTAACTATCAGTATCAGTCAAAGGATTGTCTCTAAAGCAACATTTTTGGAAGCAGCTTGATATAAACTTTAAATTTCATTTTCAAGATGGATTAAAAAGG
Organism: Agapornis roseicollis; assembly: GCA_002631895.1. Taxonomy (NCBI): domain Eukaryota; kingdom Metazoa; phylum Chordata; class Aves; order Psittaciformes; family Psittacidae; genus Agapornis; species Agapornis roseicollis. Next base: position 329,811 of record NDXB01011666.1, on the reverse strand, counting down.
AAGACTGGAAGGGATTCTAAGTTACTGAGACACTTCAGAAAACTGTAGTTATAGTTTTACCTTTTAAAGTTCTATTTGAATTTTGGGTGTTAGCTGTGGATTTAAGGAGAAGAGGAGAATTTGAATTGAATTTTGTTGTGAGCAGATAAAACATGAAGGAGATAAACATGTATACTGCTAATACCACAAAATCAAGAATATATTTAAGTCAACCAATTCTGAGAATAATTTAGCTTTACTGTGGTAATGGTAGACTTAAAAAATCTTTTAAATTTTCTCAAAATATTAAAGGATTACAAATTACTGAATGACTCTGAACTGTATTTTCCCTTTGTTCTTCAGCCTCTTGATCTTCTACTAAGTCTGCTGTGCAAAGTAAGCATCTCATTCTGAAGGTGGAAAACTTTAGGGTCCCACTTTTGAAAGACTGCATGGTAAGATTTCCTTCCTAATGCAGTTGACTCTATTTATAGAATAATGGCATAAATTGAAGAGTTGCATAAATTATGAACACTCACCTAATAAATCAAAACATATCCATGCTACTGAGAGGAACCTAAAATCTCAAAACCAGATGCTATGCTGGCAAAGACTTTGAGGTTTTTATAATAGGTTTTATTATTTATTCCTATTAATGATAATGATGCATAGTTTTATATATTCCTTAAATTGTTATACAATACCAACTCTGATACATACAGAGGACAACTTATGCTACTGCTCTGAGTGGAAGAAGCCTCATTTGCACAGTATGAGGAACAGATAGGACACAAGTACAGATTATACCATAGACTCTACTATATATCATTATGCATTTCTGTAAGAATACTACTTAGATGGATATATAGCAAAAGAAAAAACTGGGTTTCAAAAGCTGATAAATGTGATTATAAAGCAATAAAATGATAGATCCATTCTAGGTACCACTGTACCTACAGGGGGATTATCATACATGTTTCCAGGTTTCTAATATTTTTCAACTCTTGATTATACATCTACGTATGTTGCTCCTCTGTATGCTTCTATGTAAGAGATGCTAGTGTATATGCAACCTCCATCACTGAAACTGGACAAACTGAGAACCTATAATATCTAATTTGCCTATGTGCAATGATAAAGGCATAGCAAATCACTGCTCAGAAGGGTGCTACATAACAATTATGATGGATTGGAAGACCAAGGAGAGGAGAAAATGTTATTTTAGTTCAAGATCTGCAACTAAAACTGCACTTAATACTCATGTCACTAGTTTACGAAAGTTTCACTCCAAAGTCATAAACTGTAATTTGACAATATTAATGTTATCTTCTTAGTGTTCACTATATCTACATGAAATACTGCTGTTGGCTTATTTAAAAAGTAAAGATAGAAATGAAGACTTTTTAAAGCACAAGAGCTGTCCTTCGCTTTCTCCTCGGTTTCTGCTATTCTACTCTTCTTTGCCTTTTTCTTCCTTTTTATTATATTTTCTTCTGAACTCCTCCCTCAGAAGCTGCAAGTAAATTCAAGCTATGTTATTGCTTGCATCTTTGAGACATGTGCCTCTCTCAGAAGCCCAGACTGTGCTAAGGTTAGTATACTCCTGGGGAGGGTAAGGTCAAGGAATGCAGAGAAGTCCTCTGACTTGTAACAAAATTGGCCTCTGAAGGCAATGCACATGTGAAAACAGTAAGTTACTGCTGCCGTGGACTGCACAGTCTTGCTACTGGCTGAAATTTGCAATATAGTGTGGGATTATATATGTTTCAGTAGATTTCTAAGTTTTCAGTGGCCATCTGTAAGCAGTGGGGGTGAATGGGCTGCATTTCAGACAATCGAGGCATCCAGAAGTACTTCCTCACAGGTCATTGTTCCTTCCATCCCACACTCCAGATGCTGCCATATGTGTGATACAGTATCTTGTTCTGAGCATGCATCCGTGTTTTTAGCTTTCTTTAATCAAAAGGTTTCTCTAGCTAAGCCGCAGCTAGTGATTTTCTTTTCCAGCTGAAGGCACGGCATGCTACATGTTAGCTTGTGCAAGTCTTTGGCACTAGAATTTTGCTGATCTTGAGACATATTTTTTCTATAAGGAGAACATGGATGTCAAAATTAGGAGCTGTTTTGTATTTATAACTTTTCAGAAGTAAATGCAAATTTTTCCAGGGTATTACTGCAATCCTGTGCAAAAGTAATTTACATTATTATGAAGAGAATTATGATGGCTATTCTGTGATTCTGATTTAAAGTTGCCCAAAAAAGTCTAAGCAGTTTGGTAGACTAAGTTTGTTCATCCATAAGACTACCTGAGCAATATCAGAGAGCATCCAGTCAGGAAATGAAGAATAATCTTTGTCACTATTTCTGGATAACAAATAAGATATAAATTTTAATGTGAGATGAAAAGTATCTTGCATAACTGAACTATTGAATGAGAGCAGTGATTTTTGCTCTAAATAAATACATGAATAGAGACAGGAAACTAATACCAAGAAAATACCAAGCTTTGCACCAACCAAAAATGAACTCAAACCCAGAGACTACCCTTTTTAGGAAAAGTCTGCTTAGGAATCCAGAAAGTTTCTGAGGTCACCATATATTTCTGTGCCATTCTTCCTTCTCCATATGGAGTGGACATGGGTTTTGGCTTCTAAACACTGGCAGATCTCCCAGAATGGATGCAAAGGTCTGGACTATCAACATGAAGTCTGACTCAGCAGTGACTCCAGCACTCTGTGTGTCTGGCTTCCTACATTGCTGCATCCATTGAAATCCTGCAGCCAGGAACTTCACTGTAGGGTTGTGATCACTCCTAGGGAGTAAAACATTCACAAAAAATGTAGTAGTAATTCAGTTCTAACTTGTTTACAGGACTGGTTGAAAGGGCAATACATATCCATTGGTCTCAACCATTCTCTTTGGATATCCCTAGATCTTCTGTAGGTTCCTGTGCCAATGAGGAATCCGCCTTGCAGCGCTTTTCCTTTATGTCATCTAGAAACACATTGGTAGAGCTTTTTCTTCTTTATTTCAAGTCAGAGGAAGCTTTATTTCTAAACTTAAGGCTCAGACTGATCATCTTTCAGCTGCTCAGGTATAGATTTGTCTGTTTTCTTGTCTTAGAATCTGAGTGTATCTGGCATGACCACACAGGAAATCTCCAAGTTATGAAATTAGGATAAATGAGATTTTTCGAATAACTTGGAAAGGTGTCAGTAGTCCCATATTCATGTGATAGAGATATTAATTCTGAGGAGTAATAATTTCATGGTCAGTCTAGTTAATTACTTTGCTATTGACCAAGGAATGTTACAGAAAGGCAGTATATTCTTTCTAATACTGTAAATGGATAATACTTGAGAAAATACCATCTTTTTCTTCTTTTTCATTCAGAGCTAAAGAACCAAACACTGTGATTAAGATCATGGAAGAATCCAAGTCCTTACAATGGATACCAAAACCTACAAGCCAAACAGAACCTCTGCAATTTTATTTTTCTAACATTACACTTTACGTGGTAAGAGCCTGACTGTGTGCACATCCCAGAAATCAAGCATATTTTCTTGCAATTCAGCTTTTGCCTAAACTTTGGGATATCTTCATTATATATAAGTATCTTTGTATACAATAGCCTGAATCCAGATTTATGTGATAATTCTGAAGTTATTATTTCAGTATTTTAGTATTTCTTCTTCTCAATGAAGGAATGGAAAAGTTGTTTAAAAAAATCATTGAGTATTCTCCAAAGGACATGGTTTTCAAAAGTATGCATGTTATCTGTGTAAGACAGTTTCTAACACTTGAAAATCATGGAAATCTGAGCTGCGATTTTCCTAGTTTCCTTGCCAGAGTAGAGGCATTTCAAGAATTTAAGTTTTCAACTGTGATAATCATTCAGTTAAAGGGCTTATATAAATCTTTTTAGAGTCTTAGTAAGTTGCAGACAATTGGAAGTGATGAAGTTTGAGATGATTAAGAAGTGAGCCTCTGTGGAGGTTATTTTCTTCTTGAGATATTGTAATTAACTAAGAGCATATGACTTCTGAAACGAGCCTATACCACTACTGCTCACATCCAGTTATTATTTTGGTTGAAGAGTGTTACATTTTTAAACTATTCTTACTACATCATTTCTAATTATCCATCTGTACCCACAGCATTTGGACAGACAGCAACCACTCCTTCAGTATAAAAACTGGAGACATTCTTTCCCCTGCCCCCATGCCTAGATGCTGCAGTTGCCTTCTCGCTGCAGGTTACTATTCCCAGGCCATGCTGGCAAAGCACACTGGGACTATAGCCTGGTGCTACAGGCAATATCCAACAGGTGAACCTGAAGAGTCAGTGAATGGCACAGACACTGCAGCCTTGGTGTGGGCATCATTCTAGTTACTGCAGTTTAGACAATTATGCATCTGGGGAGGTGGGAGAAGAGGTAATTAGTAAGATTTAAAAGATCCACTCTGAATGACTCTCTCTGAGGCTAACAGAAAATGCTGGGACTACTCTTGAGTCCTGAGGGAAGCTACACCACTCAACTTGTGTCAGTATAACTCAAGAACCCCTTCCTGTGTAACCTACTCTAGGTGACCCTTCCTTGGCAGAGGATATAGACTAGATGGTCTCCATAAGTCCCTTCCAACCCTAATGATTCTGTTATTCTGTGACTCAGGCCTCTGCCCCACCAAAAGAGAGTGGCCTTGCCCACACGGCTCATCAGAAACAGCTTCCAGTAAACAGCACTGGAGAAAAGCTCAGGGAAACCCAATCCTCAGTGACCATCAGCAGTGCTCGAGCTGTCCGCTGGAACAGCCTCAGTTGCTAGGCATGACCTGCTTAGAACTCTTTTTTTTATCTGGGATATGTGCTACTCATTCTACTACAGAGAATGGGTAATTTTCATGCAGTACTAAAATGCACTAAATGAAAGTTCCTCTGTGAATCAGGGAAGACTGTTCATTAATTTACATCAGTAATTCCATTTCAAAACAACAGGCACAGGTAGGTTACTTTTTGGATTTCATAAACAACTTCTTGACCTTTAGGCAAACAAGTCCAAAATACACTGGAATACACTGAAATTACTAAGTGTAACAATCCTTTAAGTGATCAAGCACAACTCTCTAAATAGTCAATTTTTTTATATGCCCTCTTTTGAGCTGATGAAGCAGAATACAGCCCTAATGCTTCTGAACACACAAAATATGTAACTTATCTTACATTACTGCTTAAATATTTACGAAAGTAGGAGTCAGCATATTAACAATGCTCTTATGTAATTTACACTAAACAGTATGTAAGAATAAACACTTACTTGTGATACTGACTCTAGCACTGCTTCATTTTGTGTTGCTGTTTTGTCATTTATTTGTAACTTGTTTATACCATGTATATTGTATTAATTTCAAAGTTACAGCGGCTGAATGTTTTAAAAGTTGCAGTTTATATATTGCCTAAATGTTGGAAACAGGTTACTCAACTCTATTCTTTTACATTTAAACAGCAGGTTTAGAGGTGGTATCTGTCAAATTACTGGTCTAGACTAAAGACAGTCCATGGGAGGCAGGCAACAAGATAGAAACAGAAATGAATGGTCAGCCTACATGAAAGGAAGAGACATTTCTAATTCTGTCTAGGGAACTGGATTGAGATTTAAGAATGGTGAGAATGGGCGAAGACCAAACATTAACTTCTATTTGAAAGGTGGGTGTCTCATCCATTTAAGCCCCTGTTTAAGCCTAATTCTGCAAAAAAAAACTGTAGCAAAGCTTTTCATTTGGTGGACTGGAATCATATTTGTCTATTGCCATAGAACATCTTGAAAACAATATCACTGTTACATTGGTAGCTAACCATGAGTCCACACCTCAAGGAAGGAAACTGAAATACAAATTTGGCACACCACAATCACTTCAGCTAAATGAAAAACATTTATCATTTACTCAGATTCTTTAAAGTATCTGAACAGCAAATGTTTATTACAGTTCATAGCTTCTGTCATGTTCTCTTTAACAAAAAAGTGGTTCTGTAAATTCATTTATCATTTACGAGCATTATTTTCTAACACAATAGGATAGAAAAATTAGTGAATCACCGTGTTAGAATTTCTGCCACTTATATGAAGACTTTTGCAATACTGGCCAAACAAATAATCACTGAAAGTTTTCAGAGGTTAAGCTTAAAACTGTTTCTATTGAGAGTATTTGGATCACACAGGTAAGAGTTAAAGAAATGCTCAGCAGTTCACCTGAACATAAATCATTTAATTCCTGCTAGTGAAGTTGTAAAAGCACTTAGTGTTGCATACATTCATGTGTCAGATCTGAAATTTCTGGAAGCACAGTAATAAAGATATTTCGATATCAAGTGTCCTTACTTGGCATCAATGAAATCAGGCTGATCCTTGTGGAGTTCTGTGGTTGGATTGTTGGGTTTTGTTTTTTGTTTGTGTTTTTTTTTTTTTTTTT
>NDXB01011666.1:286535-302081 GCA_002631895.1 Agapornis roseicollis | reverse complement strand
TTTTTTTTTTTTTTTTTTTTTTTTTTTTTTTTTTTTTTTTTTTTTTTTTTTTTTTTTTTTTTTTTTTTTTTTTTTTTTTTTTTTTTTTTTTTTTGCATATATTGGCACCCGTTTTATTTCCAGGGCTCAATAAATGATGTAAAGAGAAAATAATAACTTATTACACTAGAGATTTAGAAAGCTCCTAAATTGCATCTGTCAGCCATGGCATACTTCAGCAATAGAACAGAGATCAAATACAACAGTATTGGCGTTTTTAAGATAATAGAAAAGGAGAAAAACAATGAGCAGAAAAATCTTTCAGGGCTGACTAGCATGTCTCAGGCAAAAATGACATAACTAAAATACAGTTAGACAGAAGCAGGTCATAGGTTTCATTGAAATCAAAGGGATTTTTTCCAGTACAATTTCATATTAAATGTTCATTTAATAATTTAATGGAGATCAGTGAAAGGTCAAGCTGGATTGGAAAGAGTTAAAATGCTGAACAGTGACCTGAACAGGGAGTTGTTGTGTCTCTGAATCCCAGACATACTTTATTAGGACAATCCAGCTGGTTTTCTATTTCTATCTCCTCATTATCAACACGCTTATGGTATGGCCTCTTCCCCCTCACTTCCAATGCCAAGAATTTGGCAGGGACACCATGTGAGGAGGTCAGAGACTGATTGAGAGGAAAAATGAAGTTGAGACTACAGCAGAGATGCAGAAAGAGGGAGCCCAGTCCCCAGTCCGTGAAGAACTGAGGTTTGTTGTTTACTGTACGAAGACAACCAGCAGAGCTTTACAGCTTTTTTTTTTTGGTGAGCGGAGATTATAGCTCTGTGCAAAATTCAGCTGCTGACATGAGACTTGATTTTGTTCTCACTGAAAATGGTGTAAACCAGGAACAGTTAAGCTTAAGGAATTGCTCATATAAAATCAGTGTAAAAATGAGCAAAATTGAATCTTTCATTTCTTCATGATGTTTGTCTTCTTCGTATATTTTAAGAGGAAAGGAAAATCTGAAATTATAGTAGTTTTCTTTGAAAAAGTCAAGACTTATAAATAGAAGCAGCATGGTGTTAAACTGCTTTATGTGTTGGATCTAGCTTTCTCTGGCAGAGAGGAGAAAAAAAAAACAACCAACCTCCAGCAAATGTTCTAAGGAAGGAAGTGGGAGGAAAAATGGCCTCACACATTTCCATAATTTCCATTTCAAAATACATCTATTACTGCCTTACAACACATACTTTACAGCAACAGGTACATCAGTTTACTACTAATATTGATGAAACCCATTGCATATAGTATCGATTAAACAGAAAATAAATTTGATATTTTGTGATTTACAGCCATACATAAAGCAGATAGAGAAAATATAGGAAGATTTTCTGTAAAAGATCGATTTCTGTTGGGAACATCCCTATTTGTAGTTCTTAAAGACCGTACACAGTGCTTCAGTATGATATAGATTATCTCAGAATTGATCTGTGGTCAATACTGTACTATAAAATATTTTTAGTTTTCATACTTTTTCTGGCATTCCCCTTTTACATAATGGAAAAGTGTCTGAATGGAAAAGTGAGTTAATTTCTTGAGCATGTGGGGAGATACTGATTTTGTAGTTCTTGCATTCTTATAATTCCTATGGAAACAGATAGAGATTATGTGTCCACAAGGAGTGGTAGGATTTAATCTCAACTTCACAGAAGTCTTTGTCAGATACTTGCTTTCTAGTTTTTAGACAGTTGATGTATATTCATTGCAAATATGATGTCAGTAGTGGTCTCTGCATTTAAGCTGTTACAGTTGAAGCTGATGTCTGACCTTGTGTTAACAATTCCAGATTTCAGGACCAAGTGACCTCTCAGCATCTCCCCTTTTCTCCTGTAGCATGTGCCATGTAGTTTGTGGGGGGCTGTGGTGTGGGGAGGGAGAGACTGTGACCTTTAATATATAGGCTGTGTGTTAAAAGAAGAATTTAGCATTACTAGAAGGCCTTGATCTTTAGAAGTTTTAAATTTCTTGTTAAAATTACTGTGGGGGAATATGATCCTGACTAGCATACTGTCATTAATTTCTTCATTACAGTGCTAGTGTTGCTGTTTTGATTGCATGAGAAATCCTGGAACTTAAAGGAGGAAAGAGCAATTTAGAAATGGGGAGGAGGGAGGAAGATGAAGGATTGTGTGAGAGGGAGAGAGACTTACTTTGCTGAAAGGATGAAGAAAAAGAAACAAAATTCCTCTCACTGTTAATTTCAGCTGCGTCCTTAATTGAGCAACATGAGCACACAAGCAGGGTGCAGATAATAGACAAAGGAAAAAGAAAGGATTCACTCTGGGCTGGGATTAGAACCTGGGGCTTTCCAGATGTGAAGAATAATTTATACTTGAAGAACGTATTCTCTTAAAAGAAAACATTTTTGTTCAGTCATGCCAGTAAAGCTAGTATTTCTGTATTCATTTGTAATTTTAAAAGTATTATTTATGCTTTTATTTTTATACTGTTCACAATAAACTTATGACACTTCTGCCCCCTCATAACAGACACCTAACAATGAAGCAGCTTCAATTAAGAAGCAGAACATCAGCCTCTGGCATCTTATTCTGTTGTTCCATCTTTTTTGCTAGGGAGAATTCATTTGTTTCTTAATTAAGAAAAACACCAATAGCATGAAAAATCTGCTTATGGTACCTGAATGGTAATTAGGTGAAAGGTAAAAAAGAAACACACACATACATTCCAATAGCAGCCAAAATGAACTTGAGCTGATAAAAATGAACTAAACTACCCTTGCATAAATCGAGGCTGAGAGAAGTGTACAGTCATTATGGCTAAGACAATATGCAAACTATCTTCAAAGAAATCAAATTGCTAGAGTGTTTTCATTTGCATGTATTAACTATTAACATAATGAGGAGAAGTGACATTGGACCCGGATTGTGTGTCTGTTCGGATTGATAACTCTACTGCATCTGCAAACAGGCGCCCAAAAATCAGACTACTAGTCAGATCAGTGTTGAACTCTGAAGTGTGTATGGTTTTTTGTTGCTTTTTTTTTTGTTGTTGTTGGTTTTCTTTTTGTTTATTTGTTTAGGAGTTTTTGTGTGTGAATGTTTTGGGTTTTAAAAAATATCTGGAACCCAGAACAATATGCTGGGCTGTGGAATGCAAGCTGTCCTTTCATTTTTATTCTTTCCAAAGGTGATCCTTCAGCTACAAGCACTTACTTCATGCTTCCAAGGTACAGATAACCAATTTTGAACTTTCTCCAATCATGTATATTCCCACTTATATATGAGGATGACTGTTACTGTGTGTTAATTTGGTTTTATTGAATGTTTATGTAATTACTCACTGATATTTTTTGTGTATTTTAAGGCTGTCCTTATATGTCAAAATATCCTACTTAACTGTCAATCACTGTGCTAATGAACAGAGAGAAAGTTTAATTGTACTCATACTTTTGAGAAGTAAGCTACATGCTATTTTACATGATTACTTAGAAAATAAAGCAAGCTATGTTTGTGACAGCTGTTGTTATCTGCTTAAATATTGGGAGTATATTTAAATTGCTATATGACAAATATATTGCTAAATATAGCAAGTTATTTTATTAGAAGCAAAAAATAAAAATAGTTATAAAAACTGAAGGTTTTTTCTGATATCCATATAAGAAAAACCATATAAACTAAATGCAGTTGTAATCCTGGTTCTTTTTTGCCTGAAATCCTTCTGAGAGGAAGTTATTTCTTGATATTAGAAATCAAAATTACTAAAAGAATGTACTTTTGGAAGAAGGTGAAATGGGATGGGAAGCAAGCATGTGCAGTCCTTAAAAATTCAGAATTCATGATGTTTGCGTGATCTGGGAAAAATGTTTTCTAAATGGCACATTGTGTTTATATATTCATACACTCAGTGGTTTTGTGTGAGCTGTATCTTTTGCTAAACGTGTACTTTGAGATTGTGAAAAAATAGTAAGTTCTTTTGCATTGTTAGAAGGAGCACATACAAATTCCATCTGTGAATGTGAACCCTTCTTGGAAGAGAGGAAGGGATTCCGTGTGGTTCTTTGACTGCTGTATGCATCTGTTTCTTCTCATAGCACAGGAGTCACACTTCAGGCTGAGAGGTGAATCATGTGAAAACTTGGATTTTTGAAGGAATATTCTTAACGCAGCCTGGCTGTGTGGGTAGAAGTATGACAAATATCTGCCTAAATAGTGGTTAATGTAACAAAAAGCTAACTCCTGTCAGCAGAATTTAACATCCAAAACATGGCTAAACTTGACAGCATAAAAAGCATTTTCTTTAATGAAATAGACATTGGCATATAATAAAGTATTATGATAACAGAACCTTTTTGCAGTTAATAGTAGCTCAGGAATCCGGTGTAATGCAAGTTCATTTTTTTTTTATGTGCTCAAATGCTCAATAATTTCCCCACATGTCAGATGTATGTATTTGGAAAATGACATTAAAGAATTCTTACCACAATCTTTTATTCTAGGTTACTGAATTATGTTTTTTACTTTGTAATTAAGAGATATGATAAGTGTAGAAAACACTGAAAACAAATACTTTGACAATTTGTGAGAATTAGGGTGGAATTCCACACACCACCCTCTCCCCCCAGCCCCTTTCCCCATTCTATATGGAGGATATTCTAGTCCTGATTCTGTTTCAGCTTTAAGTCTGAGAATTATTGCATCGTTTGCAATATTGCAACCTGTTACATATTTTGTCCTTGGAAGACTGGCACAGAAAAATCTCTGCAGTGTAGGAGTGGATGTGTAAATGCCTGTAAGAACTTGCTGGGTACAAATCTTCTGTAAGGGAACATTACAGAGTTCCATAGGATGGAAGACTTTGTTAAGAGTAATCTGAATTTCAGATTATCTTTACACATCCAGTTGAAATTTCAATTTTATGCTATCTTAAAATTCATTATGCTAACTTCTTACAGAGACAATCTTGATCTTGTGGGTCATGTAAAAAAAAACCCAAACCAAACATATGTATAAACAAAAAAAAAAAGTGTAGATATATTTTACTTGATAGCAACATATTTTTATTCTCTGAAGATCTTACTTGGGGGGCTTTTATGTTCTTTTGTAGCAAAGAATGTAACTTTCCAAAGAAATCGATAGTTTGTATTATGTTGTTACATTGTGTTTGGTGCCTAATAATAATGTAAATGTTAGGATGCAGCCTGTAATTAAATATCACAAGTGCTAGCATGATATGAATTCCTTTCAATTCTGAAAAAGAAGTAAAATCTGAAGTATCATAATGTATGTGAGAACTCTTCTATCTGTGTCCACTTCATGAATAAAAGTCAGATGAAAAATATTACCTGTATATGTTTAAAATGTTCAATTTAATGTTGTTTAAATAAACTGTACAAGATCCAGATATTTCAACTTAAAAAGAGGTTTTGAATGTGTAAAACTGGGATGTATTTAGTAATTCTAATTAACATTAAAATTTTTCCTCAAATATTCAAATTCTCATTTGCATGAAGCCACAAAGGGAAGCATCTTCTCATTAGCTACCTTAGGATAAGGAGTGAATAAGTGTTCATCCTTGTGTATCAGCAATTTTATCTCCCATTTTTCAAATCCATAAATTAGATGTGTCAGAAGCTGTGTGTGTATTTGCGTGTGCCTACATAGAAGTCCATTAATATCAGGAGGATTCTAGATAGGCTACTCTAAAGAAACAAAAAAAAGTTTTAGAATCTTTTATTTCTTACTGAGTTTTGAGATTGCTTGGGGGAGGGAGGGGTGGGATATTTTCCTCCTCTTCCTTTTTTCCCCCCTCTACTAGGAAATCTTGAATAATTTTGTTCATTAGCACTGATAACTTAATCATACGGGGGATACCAGGTTGCAATATAATTTATAGGCTTCATTTTATTTCAGAAACAAAATTGTATGTGAAATCGTTTATCAGTGCATTTTTGTGTATGATACAGGGATTTCAGTGATCTGGCTTTAATAAAAAGAGGCTTTTAGGGCTTGCACATTCCTTAGTGCTGTGCTGCTGTCTTATGTGGGATTAATATATCAAAAATACTGTATGTAAAACCAAATCCAAATAGGACAGACCTTGGTTTTAGTCTCTACACTTGTAGTTTTTATTGAAAATTTACCTACTTCACATTTTGAAAGCTTTGTGTTGTTTCTGCTTCTCATTTTTGTGTTTTTGATGTCTGGATCGGAGGAACTGTGGAAAATGTTTGAAAATCTGCCTTTTTAAAATCAGCTGCTTCCTGTAGAGATCAAAGGCCTCAATTGTTTCTTTTACTGAAATGAGAGCAGCAGATAGGAGAACTCTATGGCAAAGTTGGTTGTACCATGTAAGACAGCTTGGAGTCTGGTTTATGGGATCTATGATATGTTCAAGCTGGTGGTCATTCATGTCCAGTGATACTGCTTTTTTCAGGAGTAAGTGATATAGCTCTGTGCTGTTCAGAAAATAGTGTAATGGCATAGAGAATCCCAGTTTCTCTTTGCCAAAAGTAAAAAAAGTGGTTTTTTATGATTTTGTAAATTTGTTAAAATCAAATAGCATTGTAATTCAGGTAATGTATAGGGGTGATAATGGCTGTAATAATAGTCATGGAGTGATTTGTATTTTTTATAGATGGATTTATATCCATACTAAAGAATCCCCCATGAAAAGGGAAGAAATAACCATAAGTTCATAATTTTGAGTGAGACTTAAAGAGTCAATACTTCGTGTGCTAGATTGGTGGTATTTACCTGTTCTTTACTCTTGCATTTGGTTCCTGAAAACAGTATGTTTATTTGGCTATGCTGTGTGATTGAATATTTGCTCTGTGTGTAATAGCAAAAAAAGAATAAATGAATTTTCCTTAGTAGGTATGATTTGCTTATAGACAAATTGTCATATGAGTCTAAAGTTTGAATCTGCCTTAAATAATATATATACATATATATATATATAACTTTTATTTTTCCATGAATGAAAAATGGAGTGCCCCTTAGGAAGAGTTTAAATAAGGAGTTTCTGGTTTGTCACAAAGAAATTAAACTTGAATCCTGTATTAACTGTGTTTTTTGTAAGAAAGCTCCTCAAGGATTTCAAGGACACATTGAGTGACTCAGGCACCATTTATATACAAGTATGCAGTGCTGCTTTTTCCCACTGGTGGTACATGTTTTGGGGTTCTTCTGTTCATAACTTTCCTCCTTCCTCAGGTTTGAATAATTTTTCAGATTTTTGTTTTTCAATTCCTATATCTCCTCATTGGCCCAGATGACTTTGGTGACAGGGACCTTGTTCTCTATTGAGGTATGTGGGGTTTTTGTTTGGTTGTTTTGTTTTAGGTTTTTTTTTGTTGTTACTTTTTGGTGTAACATCTCTTAAGAAAGGATATTTCCCCATAGGTCCCAGAGAACCTCTCCATGAAACTCTTGGGGACCTCTGTCTGTTTAATGTGCATTATCAGTCTCCTGTCTTCTTTTCATGATAGATGTCAGAACAAGAGTATTGCCTAACTGTTTTGGCAGAGGTTTATGCAGAATATTACTGCAGAAACCAATCAGACAATTATAAATTGAAACATAAAAAAATTATAAAAGAGGCTTTTTCGTAGTCGCAAAGTTCAGCTTCTGCTTCCCCCTGTCTGCACTTTCAGTGCATTGCAGTGGATGTGCTGTTTTGGATATCACATGGAAAAAGGGAAAATTAAAGGTGAGATGTTGAAGTGGAAATGTCAGAAGAGCATATTAAGGTGAGGTGATCTTCTCAGGAGCTGTTTTTTTGTTTGTTGTTTTTGGGTTTTTGTTTTGTTTGTTTTGGCTTTTTTAGGAGAATAATAATCTTACATGATGTATATGCTCAGCTTCAGTATTCTATTCTGTCTATCTTCTAGTAGACACCGTAGCCTACAGAGGAGTCTGTTGGCACAGCACATAGACAGTATTGATGAGGCTCCTGAGGCACATCTAGGTGGCACGTGTTTCTGTCAAGGTGTCTGAGGCAGTGAAGAGTCTCAGCAGTAATATCATGGCGAAACTGAGCTTTCCTAGTGTTCTAATTTCACTAAGATACGAAATGTATTACATAAAGTTTTGAATTCCTATGTTCTTCAGAGAACATAACAAGAACCACTACTGGTCTTTTTTGCTGTATCTTAGATTTTGAAATTTTACCTTAAAGAACAAATAAGCAATAGTTCTTCATCTTTTTGTGCTAGGTGACTGCTGTAGTGCTTACAGTGCATAATGGTTGTGAAGACATTAGCTGTTTTCTTACGGCTGATATTAGGATGTTCTTCCTTTGATCATTTCTTCTGCTGATCATGTAGGATGTTCTTCCAGTACAATCTGCAGCTGAGACTGACTGTTTTTAAGAATTTACCAGGTGTTCTTAATGTCTTAGGCACATATGTGTATTTTATGCAGGTTATAATATCTTTCTAATTTTACTCCCATGATAAATATGAATGACTATGATATAATAAATATGAATGACTATGTATCTCAGGACATAATGAAAGATGATTTTATTTTCTGTATAATTTCTGCTTATGGTGGGGAGGATAAGAGCCCTATGTAAAATTTGGGGAGTGGAAACCAACATACAATAAAAAACAGCTTGCATGTTTTTAACTCCTTTTTTTTTTTAATTTTTATTTAATTTTACTAAGTTGTAAAGATCTTACAAAAATTATGCTGTTTTTTCTTACCATTATTTTAGATTAATACTTAAAACTTTATAGTAAATTAAGAGAAATGGGTTCTTTTTTCCCCAAATCCAGTGATGACATAGCATTTTCATAAGTACCTTTCTAGTGTGGCAAATGTTAATCCTTGAAGCACATACGAGTCTGAATTTGGCTGAGAGCCACAAGGCACGCATTGTACATTCTGGAGATAAAAAGAGGAGAGAAAATATTGTGAGTGGTTCACAAGCAGTTGGTCCCCAGTGATACCACCATTTCCTTAAAAAAAATGGCTAAGCTGCATGTGCAGCTGTTTCTGAGAGAAAAGAAATGATACCTTGAGCAGTCCCTTCCAACTGACCGTCTACCACATCTAGAGTTCAAGTCCACCATCAGCCTTGTGCTGGCAAACTGCAGTTGGTCATACGTCACAGCTTTAATTAATACAAAAAAAGTACTTCTTGCCCTCTAAAACAAACATGTCCAAACACCATTCTAAGGCTACTTCTGTTCTGCAGCTGTAGGCATGCTTTTCAAGCCTAATGTTGTAAAATCATTGCAATTTTCATGTCAAAGTTTTAAGACTGTCTTTTCACTGTCATCAAGAAGTCTTGGAGACAAAAAAGATCGTGAAATTGGAAGGATCACCAAATGCTAAATGTTACAGTGATTTTTGTAGAAATAGGAAATTAACTTCTGTCTATTTCTGGCTTTGTTTATGGTTGTAGGATAAAGTAACCTTTTTTCTTGGAGTAGATGAGCACATGTGCAAGGAAAAGGCTGAAATCTAATCCATCCAAATGAAATCTTGACATCTCAAGGAAGATCTAATAAAGACAGTAACAGGATTTTGGGTTGAGGTTGCAGTTCCAAGTGGAATGATAAGTGACATTTAAGTGGTTTATCAAAACGATTGAATATGTCTGATAAATTTATATTAATGTACCATAATGCTCTTGGAGTACTAATGATCTACAATGAAAGTATATCAAATACTGTTGCAAGAATTTATAAATTTGTAACTAACTAAACGAAATAGATTGTAAACTGGCAGTTTGTAGTTGACACAATAGAACCACTTGAAATTTATTTAAATATATAAAATGATTTTGTTCCCAGTAGTAAGAATAATCTAGCTAGCAGACTAGGTAGCAGGCTATCAGCCAGAACTGGTCAGTTACCTATGCCATGTGTTGATCAATGTTCAACTGATAAGCTTCAAATTGAAAGGCAACAAGAAATTACTTCAGGATATTTGGTGCAACAAGGTAGCTAATATTACTTCTGATTTTTGGAGGAGGGAATGTGATTAAGATATACTAAATGGAAATCCATACAAAACCAGTCAGATTGTTAAAATATTCAAATATGCCTTACTGTAACAAGAAAGCACTGTAATGTACTGAAATCAGCAGTAGAACAGCTGTGTTTTAAAGGACAGTACTTTGAATGTCACTTGACAATTTGCTTTCAATTAGAAGTAATTTACAGGAAGATGCCCACAAGCTAATCTTTACAGGATAATTAAGTTCCATTTTCTTTACTTTTAATTAAAAAGCAGAAAAGATTTAGCTGATCCATAAAAAATGTTCTGTTTAAACATTCATCAGACTTCACACTCTTTTTTTTTTTTTTGTTATTTGTTGTAGCAGATGTTATCAAAACTGCAGTCTGCTCTGTTTTAAACCCAGTATATTTGGGAAGTGAAACTTGAGTTGCAATAGGCATGTACAGCTGAGGTATGATCATTTAGCTTCTCTATATTTGAATAGCTCTAAAATGATATCCATACTCTGGGCTTTAATCTTTCTCCTTCCACTGCTTGCTGTTGTGAAAGAAAGTGAAGCAGATGAACAGCTCTGTGGGTGCTAATAGTATTTTCCTCTTGCTTTTCTTGTTCATTTCCTAATGCCATTAAAACCTGAACTCTGAATGTAATGATGAAACCAAGTATCTTTGCCGTTAAATTTGCATGTTAGCGAAGTTGCCTGCATGCTTTTAGAATTGATGAAAAGAAGATAAAATAAATTCCTTTGCTGATTTCACATTGAATAAAAAAAAAATAAAATTAACTGTATGTATGAATGTCTAAACGTTCAAGTACTTATACTGAAATGAGTTGGTGCTAAGTTTCTAAGGAGGGAAGATTATCTGTTCCTCCCAGATATTTCATCATTATCTTTGCAGATTTTAAGAAGTGAAAGGAAATTTAATTCTGATTTTAAATTGTTCTTTTAAAGCAGATTCCTACAGTGGAAAAAATTATGTAATGAGAACTTATTTAATCTCAAATTGATAGCAGACTTGTGTTCTGTGAAAAAATTTTACATATAAAACTGAAGTGTGAGAGCTAATTATTTGTTAGTTTATACTGGCATAGGCCCAGTTACTTCAGTGCATATGTGACATTATGTAACACAGCCATGGCGTTAACAAAAATACCTGAATACTTGTATTTGGTCTGAGGTATATTCTTTACGAAGGTCTGGCTGAGAACCAACCAAGTTAGTGATTATTTTCCATGGTCACTTTTGAACTGAGAATAAAAACATAGATTTGTAAAATGTTTTATGTTGAAAGGGAACTTAAAAGAACATTTAGTTCGATCTCCTGCTCAAACCAGAACCCATTTAGATTAGGTTCCCAGTCAAGTTCTTAAATACATCCAAGGATAGAGATTCTACAAACTCTTCTAGCAACCAGTTCTACAGCTTGCCTGCCATCAACTCTTTTTTTCTTAATATTTAATCAACATTTCCTTTGCTCTGTCTTGTGTCCATTGTCTCTTATCCTGTCTTTGTGCATCTCTGTACCCTCCCATTAGATATTTGAAGACAGCAGGAAGACCTAAACTTCCTAAAGCTGGACATCCCAGCTCTTGCTGTAGCCCCTTAGCAGTCTTGTCATCCTCTGCCAGAAGGGTCTATGTCTGTCGTTTATTAGAGAGCCCCAGACTGGACATAGTACTTAAGATCTAGTCTTATTATTACTGTATACAGGAGAAAAATCACTTCAGTCTGAGCCTGCTCTGTAGACTCTTGCTTATGTCCAAGGGTAAGAATGGCATTCGTTGCTCCAAGTGCATACTGCTGAGTCATGCTCTCCTTGTTCACCAGGATTGCCAGGTCTTTTTCAGTACAGCTGTTCCCAGAACACTGGTCCCCAGCCTGTACTGGTGTATGAGATTAATCTGTCCCAAGTGCAGAATTTAGGGTTTGCCTTTATTGAACTTTCATGTTTCTTACAGTCTGTTTCTCTAGGTCTTCTGTGAGTAGAAGGCTTGTCCTCCAGTGTTTCTTAGCAGCTCCTACAAGTTTGATGCCATTTCAAACTTTCTGAGTGGCACACTGTCCTGTTGTTCAAACGATTAATGTACATGCTAAGCCATATTGATGCCTGAGGGATATGGACTCCAGTTGTATTCATAACAACCCTTTAAGCCTGGTGATCTATGGAAATACAGTCAAACGTGTACTTGTTTGCAGAACAGTCACTTCATATGCAGTTAAATAGATGATTTGTGGTCACAGTGTGAGAAACTTTAGTTATCTAATTATTGGCATCCAAGATAAGCTAATTATTTAGGTTCCTGTATAAGAAGAGAAATAAGTAGTTTTGGAGGGTCACTCCCTCCTCAGAGCTACTGAGAAAGACAGTGATGACCCCTTTCTTTTGGCTCTCTGTTCTTATGGCTGTTCACAATGGTGCAGATGTTTGTGTGGCCATGGAGTGAACTGGGGGAAGGAAATGTTCCAAGTGAAAACCAGCTTCTTTCCCCACCCCCATGGTTCAAATTCAAATCGGTTTCTTTATCTAGTTCACCTGATGGCCACATAAATACTTGTGCTAATCCTACAAGGAAGGCAGTGTGACTGGAAGAGCAAGTGGAAGGACAGGGTAGCCCCTTTTGGAAATGCAGCCTGCTGGTGTTAGCATAAGGACATAGTAGCACTACACTGCTAGACAGCTGTTTTAGGATGGAATCACTCTGTAATACTCACAAAATCTGCTCTGCTTTGTTTCAAGTAGTAACTAGTGAGACATAATTAGTGTATGGATATATTGATTGCTCATTGCTTTATACTAATATTGCAAAAGGCAGAATATTATCTATCTTGAATGAGAGTTTTATATGAGACACACCTGCAACACTTTTTTCCTTATATGCCTTAGAACTTCTTATGTAAGTAAACTTTCTGTGGATAATTTTTTTAAAGATATTTTTTTTTTTTATCTCCTAAGTAGAAAATACAGGCTTTTACTTAGTGTAAAAAGTGTAAAAACTATGTTCTTTAAATGTTTGCCTTAGAAAGATGTAACTAGATAGAGCTGAGTTGTTAGGTCTTTGTGCTAGCAGTTGGTTTTGATTGTAAAAACTAATAAATACAATAAAGATGCTTTACTGTGTTTGACTGTATAGAAAATTTGGTTATGTTAGTATAGCAGTGTAGTAATGTATTCATGCTACATTTGATTACTTTTTGTTAACTGGATAATCATTGAAGCTTAACACTGTAGGGGATTCAGTCATAGTCTCAAGATGGGAGTCTTGATGAATAATTTGAGATATATTCTGATCCTTTAATACCATGAATGTAATTTGGGTTGAAGTGTTCCCAGGCACTTCATTAGTGAAGTTCATATGTTTTGCTTTGATGGACAGGGAAACCATGGTAATTTGTGAAACTGTAAACAAAACAGTAAAATGTGTTTCTGCCTTGAATCCAGAAAGTTGAAGATAGTCTATTTTATATTCTTAATTTTCACTAAAAGAGATTAAAATTTCATTGATATGCCACTGAAATGTCATTTCAAGATGACGTTTTAGCATTATGACTGTATCATAGTTGTCTGAATTTCCATGCAGAGCAGCTTTCCCATTTAGAAATATTTTGCTTAAGCTTCAGTGATTTGCACTTATTCTTATAAATAAAAAAACACTGTGAAATCAAGAAACAAAATAATACTTTAATTCTTCTTTCATATAAATGTCAAATTCTCAAGTTAAATGCAATTTTTCATGTTTCTGCTGCTTTTATTCACACTATGTATTTTAGATCAGAAGTTTTAGGGTGTCGCTCCTGTGTTTCATTATGAAGGCCACTAGTGTTGTGATATAATTAAAATAACTCCTATGGAAAAACAGTGCTGAAGAAAAAAATAATGAAATTGTGTGCAGTTCCGGTGTGCCCAACATAAAAAGGCCTTGGAGCTATTGGAACATGTCTGGAGGAGGGACACGGAGATAATCAGGGGACTGGAGCGTCTCCCATACGAAGACAGGCTGAGAAAGTTGGGACTGTTTATCCTGGAGAAGAGAAGGCTGCATGGAGACCTCATAGCAGCCTTCCAGTATCTGAAGAGGGCCTATAGGAATGCTGGGGAGGGGCTCTTCATTAGGGGCTGTAGTGACAGGACAAGGGGTAATGGGTTCAAACTGAAACAGGGGAGGTTTAGATTGGATATAAGGAAGAAATTCCTTCCTGTGAGGGTGGTGAGGCACTGGTCTGGAATGGGTTGCCCAAGGAAGTTGTGAGTGCTCCATTGCTGGCAGTGTTTAAGTCCAAGTTGGATGAAGCCTTGTGTGACATGGTTTAGTGTGAGGTGTCCTTGCTTATGGCAGGGGGGTTGGAACTAGATGATCTTAAGGTCCTTTCCAACCCTAACTATTCTATGATCTATGATTCTATGAAATTAATACTAAAAAATTTTGAAGTTATGGTACCAATTGTTTGGAAGCATGACTTGCTTACTTTTGGGAGGACAAGGTGGTAATGAAGTTCAGACAAGCAGTAATTACCTAGGCCAGTGAATAGGACGATTTAATAAATTATTTATAGCAAGGAGGAGTAAGATGCATGACAAATAATTATAGGATTTTTGTACTTAAATTATGAACAGAAAGCCAAAGTGTAGGCTAGGGAAGGTGTCTGAGAAGAAATGCATGTGATTTTATATTAGCTATAATATGATACTAAATGATATAATAATATTATTTGCTAGTTAAACTATTAAGCTCATGTATCTGAGAACAGTACAGTATCCTAAAAATTGCATTTCACAAAGCCAATACAGTTAATCTTAAGCATTGAGAAATATGCAGATTTGACCTGTAGTAGACTTTTAGTGGGTCTGTGGGAATCCAGAAGGCTGAAGAGGGACAGGAAGGATTTTTACAGTATATTTACGTCTTTTATGTTGTACTCAGCCATTTTGCCTTAAACTTGCTTTGCTTTATAAGTTTTTATGAATGCACAAAAGTAGTCAGGAATACTTTTTATATGTATGAAGAATGGGGAAATAACATGAGAAATGAGGAAAAAAGGAAGCTCTCTGGGGAAGTGAAGTTATCTGTGTATAACCTACAGAAATCATCATGTAATGGAAAAGCAGGACAATTGTTTGGGGAAGTTGCAGTTCTTTTTCACCTGGTCTACAAATGGTTGCTGTTGCTTTCCTAATTTTATTATTCAGTTGCAGCTAAAAATACAGCTCAGAATAATTTATTTATTGCTGTAGATACTGCAGTATACAAGTTACTGCATATACAAGGGAGGGAACAGATGCTGCCACAGAATGTGTTGTATATCTGGATGTGCTGTGGTCACTTTCTTAAAATCTCTTACAGTGTATCAGGCATATCTAACCTCTCCTTCTGAATGAGCGTCAGCCAAATACCTACTACTAAGACCTGTCCTGTACAACCAAGTTACTGAAGTATTGTGGGGGAATGGGTCATCTTACCTAGTGTTAATCATTTGAAAGGTGACCAACAAGCTAGCTGTCTAAGCTTTCTGGTCCAAATTACTACTCCTTGATTTTCCCTTTGTAGGTGTCTTTTTTTTTTTTTTTTTTCCCCTATT
>NDXB01011666.1:256752-271432 GCA_002631895.1 Agapornis roseicollis | reverse complement strand
TGTCGGGTTTGGGCCTTATTTTTTTGCAGTATTCTGTTTAGCTTATATTAGAAGGGGGGGGGGGAGGAAGCAATAATAATTCAAAGAGAAATAGCAACATGTGAGAGAAGTCATGAGTTCATTGCCGATTTCTGGACCTTGAAAGTCCAGTTTCCTTTGTTTGATTTAATTGCATTATGACATACAGAGATGAGAGATCAGTTTCATCTGAGGAAATGCAGCTAGAAACAAAAGATGAACAGGAATAACCTTCAGCTACATACAGAAGTAGGAAATATTAAATAAACAGAAGAAAAAAGACCCCTTAATTTTCTATAGCAGTGTAGGGTGCCTTTGCTGTATGAGAAAAATGTAAGGATTTTGTCTTGAAACTGGAGATGTAAAATTACAGTGAGTAATGAGTACGTATTCCTCTGATCCCTTAATGTACTTGATGTGAGGTTCTACTTTCATGGTACTAATGTGCTGGCCATTAAATACACTGCAGCAGCATCATTAGTGGTTTCAAAGTGCTTCTATTTGCATGACATTTTTTCCTCCAGCAGGTGAGTGAGACCAGTGATTAGCAAATACCAGTATCTATCACTCACTACTCACGTGATTGCTAGAGAAGTTCTGTTTGGAGTAAAGGATGCATTAGAGTTGGAAGTAGAGAGTGAACTTTTGCTGCTTTCATTGCTCTGAAAAGCTTTATGCTCTGAGCATGACTTGGCCATGTGCAAGATAAAATTCATCTTATTTGGGGTATAGTGGTTGAAACCACTTTGCTATAGTGGTTGTTGGTAAAGGAGATAGGCTGTAGAGAAAGACTTCTGAGTAGCAGGCAGTGTATTACCTATGCGTTTGGGATATTGAATGATGAGATTAGGACACATGATGAAACTTCTGTTGCTTACCAGTATCACAGTTTGCTATGTCTGGAGGAAAGGATTCACTGAAAATTTCTGGATCCTGAATCCTCAGAGGATTTCATTATACGGTTTGGAGCTGTTTAACAGGTGTTGACTGCTGGGTGTAGAAGTGTCTCTTGGACTAGAGACCATTGAAGGTCCCTTCCAACCCAAACTATTCTATGATTCTATTCCTTGTTCTCATAGGTTGAGTAAAAAAAAACCCAACATCCTACTAAATTGCTCCTTTAATTTTCATATACTTTATTGGATGGAAAATGAAAGAGGAGGAGGAGGAAATTTCCTTTACTGGAGAGGTGAATATCAAAACTTAAAATACTTTATCTGTAAAAAACCACATGGACATATGTTAAAAAGAGTTCCAAATGTCTCATACATTTATTATTTTTACACAGTTGTATATATATAAAAAATCAGTGATACTTATATATGTAAGAAGCATCAAATATTTGTATTTTTATTAGATACATACAATTTTAATCAAAGACACACAATTAAGAAGCCATCTTCTTACACAAATAATTTCTTTTTTTTTAATCCTGTAAAGGAACCCCAAAAAAAACCAAAGCCAACAACAATCCAAAACCCAAACTTTTTTCACACTTGTATAGCTTAAACAATCCACTGGAACTAGATAATATTTTCATCAATCTAAGCCATTTGTCAGGGGGCCAATTACATTGCTAGTATTTCAAATTGGATTGCCAGTAGTTTCTAAAATTATTTTGTAAAAGTTAGCAGATAGAAATCATAGAGAAATAAATGATGGGTTAAAAAACTATAAAAAATTGCCAAAATCCAGGGGAAAATGCTTCAGGGATAATATTTCTCTATAAGCAAACAGTAAATTTTCCTTTTTTTGCTGTTACATTTAAGAAAACTACTGGTAAACTATCACAATAAAATTATTCATAATGTAGAAGGTTATTTGTGAGCATCACAAGTCCATCTCTGAGAGGTTTATACCAAACTCTGGTTTGCTTTGTAGGCCTTAGGTAAAAATTTCCCTCGGGTATGGTATTAAAACAGGATACTTGTTACCTCTGTCATTCTCTTCCTCCTCTTGTACTATGTGAAATACATAGAAGAGCATCTGCTGTTAAACTCTTATGACTGTAGGTAGATTAAGACAGCTAACAGGGGGAGTAAATTTCTCACTCTGTATCTTTGTGTTTAATAAGATCTCTATAAAAAGTTGTTCCTTCCAATTTCTTTTGAATACAAGAACTTGCAACCTTGACTGAGAGGCCACCTTCTAACAAGTGTTTACAGAGAAGAGTTCATTGTCAGTCTCAGAGGTTGCAAGTGTGGCTGCTTAAATTGGTAAATGAGTGATCAAGATGGGACAGTAATAGGAGGAATGGGCTAGAACAATTAGTGAGTACAGTTTATGAAAAGGTTTTTGTCATTGTTAGCACTTGTTAACAGTTTCGAAAACCTGGTTTCAACTAGAATCAACTTCTTTCTGAAATATGTCCTGTGGGAAAGTAGTTGATGATTTGGAGGGTGGGTTGGTTTTTGTTTGTTTTGTTTGTTTGTGACTATTTCTCTTTTCTTGCTCTCTGATAAAATAGGACAGTGTTTGTTCCAAAACAAAAAATTAGAGTGCTAATGCCACCCTAAATATTACAGACAAAAGAAAAGAAATACTTAAGAACCAACTTACACAGCTTACTGTCCATTCACAAACACTAGACATGTGCTCTTCAGTGCTCACTTTCAGTACATTTCATTGAATACTTAAGCCTTGAACATACCAAAATGTTTCAAATAGGGAAATTTGTACACACAACTTGCTTATGTGAAAGCATAGTAGAAAACAGTAATTTCAGTTTTACTATGAGGTAAACTGTCTTACCTGAATTTGCTGCACTGACACCTTGCATTTCAATGCTAGCTCAGGTGCATTAGCCCTGTATGGTAAAAAAGCACAATTATTTTTTAGCTACTAAGACAGGCCTTGTAAATTTGTCTTAATGACACTGCTTGAGGTAAGCAAAATAGGCATGGGAAATAAGTTTAAATGCACATTTAATTGTGGCAAGGTATAAATTACCTGTTGTCTCAAGTATTTCCATTAAATCTGGCAAGAATTGGCTGGTGAGACGTACAAAATGTCTGAAATGGCCTGTGTCTGCCCAGGTGAGGGATCATCAGAAGCAAAGATCTGGCTTCCCAAGGACATAAAAAGATCTTTAGGGGAATTCACCAAAAGCCTTCCTTGTGGGACTGAGGCCCCTAACTTGCTGCAAGATGCAATAGAATTCTCCTGACATATATAGGTGTTGAGAAAATTTTAAAGTTTGGACAAAATTGGCTATTTTAATTGTGTATTCAGGAAGGAAAATAGGAGCTAAATCAAGATCAGTGACTGTACAGTAGGTGACTTACTGATACAAAGACCTCCTCCCCCTTCTTTTCTAGTTTAAATCACGTTCTATATTTCAATTACTAACTTTACCCTTGAGCAAGAGCAGATACTGTTATTTCCATTATTTTTCGAAATTATATAGATACATCATAATTAATACTTTCTAAAAAAGCCCTTCCCAGGACGAAACTTGTATCACTTATTTTTCGGAAGACAGAACAATGTTGCTAATTCTAGAAGATCCAGATAACCTTCTGTTTTATTCTTTAGAGTATTGAAACACGCTTTGTAGGTTTTATTTTCATATAGTGGCATGGGATCAATTAAAATGCCTCTGAATTCACACCCCTCACTGCTACAAGTTCAGCAGTCATGTTGGCATCATAGAACTATGGAATTCATTATTAAAACTTGCACTAACCTTTATTTCAGGGAGTAGGAGTTCCCGAATGAAGTTGCAGCTATTAAGTCTTCTGTACTGTCACTGGTGCATTACATCTTAAAAATC
Source organism: Agapornis roseicollis (assembly GCA_002631895.1). Classification (NCBI taxonomy): domain Eukaryota; kingdom Metazoa; phylum Chordata; class Aves; order Psittaciformes; family Psittacidae; genus Agapornis; species Agapornis roseicollis. The sequence continues at coordinate 267,642 of NDXB01011666.1, read as the reverse complement.
CCTGGCATTTAGAGACACACATAGAAAGATCCATACTTTGAGTGTTTTCCAATATGGCAACACTGACTGCCAGCAGATAGGAAGATTTCAGGAGAGGAAGAGTCTGTGCCCTCTATGACAGTTATATTTTAAAACAATTTCAGTTCTTCAGCAAGTACAATCTTTTATGATTATTTCTGCCTGCACATTGTGTAGTAACAGTGCTCATATTGAGGTAAAGTTTATAAAGCCTCAGATTCATCTGCAGGATAAGTTTCTGACTTCTGTAAGCCATACCAGGTGCACTTTGCAAAACAGAGCCCTGACAGTGAAAGAATTGCTGTGACTGTTTTACGGATAAGGGTATTAGAGTACTAAACCTGTATTTCAGCCTGAACACCTACTTGAAAACTGAGGTCTGATATTTAACTATAGCTCATGCAGCTCATGTTTTGTGCACATCTTCCTTTTTTTCACATGCAAATGAAACTTTGGCATTAATGGTACTCTTGCATACTGTTTTTTGAAATTAATGTCTTTCTGAGCCTGTTTTGAATGGTCAGTTTTCCATCATTTCATAATATTGATTGATTAGAAATACTCTAGCCTTGGCTCTGAGAGCAGCCTGGCTATAGGCACAGTCAGGTTTGTTGTGGCCTCTTGGGTAACAGTAGGCAAAAAGAAGACAAGAGGGTGAATGAAAGTGAAGTTCCAAATTAGGGGAACATTTAAAGGTCTTTGAAAAGTTTATATACAAAAACGGTTAATGCTGTCATGTACCAAAGTGCCAAAAGACCTAGCAGTAAGGAATATTAATCTACTTTTATAAAATCAAAGAGTTCATTTTTTTGCAGTAAAGAAATAATTTGAATAAAATTTGACCCTTTCTAGAGTAGTCCGTGGGTCAAATTGAGTCTCCTATTAAAATTCTCTAATATCTTTCTTGTATTAGCATTTCAAAACTCAATTTAAATATTCACAGAGCTCTTTTTTTTTAATAAACTTAACAAAATTCAGGTAATTTCCTTCAACTTTCTTGATTGAAGGAAGGCAGTAGGTACAGATATAAAAAAGATGTACAGCTACGAGCAAAACCTGAAATCAATTATATATAAGAAATAACATAACACATGGAAAGAAATTAATCAAAAGGAAAACTTTCCGCTGTATGATTTCCTTGGTCTGCTACCTGCAGGCAAGGAACGTAAATGAAAAAAAAAAAAAAATAAAAAATCAGCATTCTTCTTACAGATAAGGGAAGAATTAATAAAAATGTTTCCTTCCTACCAGATCCCCTGATGCAACTTATGTTAAAAGTGAGTGGTTGCAGGAAGAACTTACATATTTAAAAATATAACTTCTTTTTTTTTTTTTTGGTTATGTAACTATACTTTTATACTTTATCTTGCTGTTAAGTTCAATTACATCAGGTTGGTATGGGTTTATAGTGTCCAAAGAGCAGCTCTTTTCCGTTCCTTTTTCTATTAAGCTGGTTGTTAAATCATGGTAATAAAGTTCCTCCCAGGCTAAAAGTGTGAAATGGTTCATTCTACTCGGGTGCCAGAAATGAAGATATCAGGAGTTGGCGCAATCTTCCAATCTGGACAAAACTTGTGAACTTCAGCCAATTTACATAACAGACCAGAGAGATTCATCATGCACAGGTAGCATTGCGTTTCTTGAGTATAGCTGTCAAAGCATAGCAAAGATGACATAAGTAACTTGGTTAAATTGAATAGAAAACTCAATGGACTGAAGAAGGAGACATTTCAGTAAAAGTGGGAGTGGTTTGTTTGACAAACACTGACCTCATTGAGAAATATATTTAAGTGTTTCTTGTTTGGGTTTTTTTTTTTTTTTTTTCCTAAACTCATTTCCTAGTTTGCACTTCAGTCACCTACTGCCAATAGCATGTTTAATTTTAAAGCTATTCCTGCAGTGGTCAGTTTGTCAAGATTAGATATCGCCATCTGCCACCTAACTGAAGCATATTTAGGCACTGTCTTGTCCTTTTCTCTCTACTTTCATGGAATTACACAATCTAAAATATTTCCAGTTCTCGCAGGGAGGAAGAGAGGCAGTATTTTTTATGATGAAATTTGAAAATTTGGATCTTTATTAACTGGAAGCCAAAAAAGAGAAGTAGAATGGACAGTCATTGGGTCTGGTTGTTGGGGTTGGGAGAGCAACTAGTTCAGTAGGAAAGTTTTTCATATTATTTTCTTTTATTCTCATCTATGATGTTAGGTATTGTGTACTTCCCTTTCTGTGATAGATCTAGATACCTCTAGTTGAACATTCTCCTTCTCAGGGGAATATTGAATGTGTCAGTGATCAAACAATACCAGGCAGTCCTAATACTTGGCAGAAATTGTAAATTTATTCTATCACTACAGCATATATTCATCTCATATTTTATCAGTCTTCACCCTGGTTGAACATACAAGGTCTGAAATATTCAAGCCTGGACACTTAAAAAGTCTCTACAAAACCCATGAGAAGGCCAGCTTCCCAGCAAGGAATTTGGGAGTATAGTTTTGCTAATGTCTTGTAAAAACTTCTCTGAAAGGAGAAGCTGGTTTGTTTCTGTTGTGGTTCTTCAGGTCACTGTTAAGCTTGTCTTGAGGCTGTTGTAAAAGCATAGGGGTTAGAAACAACCTCTCAGTTAACTGTATGGCTGAAGAAGTAGCTAAGAAGTCTTGTATAGCAATCTTCCCAGAAGGAAACGAACTTTGGACTACTGGGGGGTGTCTTAACCCCAACTCCCAGATTCAAAATGAAGCAAGGTGAACCCTCTTTAATACTTTTAATGTTCCTGCCTGAATGATGTGAATCAATGTAAAGGATTTGTCTGATGTTTTTCTTAGGTGATTGTGTTTAGAAGAAAATGTTCTTGAAACAGGAAACAAATTTTTCTCAATTTATTTTTCTGAAGCTTTTCCTTCTGTAATCAGAGAGCATCACATACCTGGGTTTACTATAAGAATAATCTGTGTGTATGGCAGCATGTTTTCTTAGGAAATATTGGATGGATCCCAGAGAACATGCATGATGTTGATCTACTGAATTTCAGACCTCTCTGATTTATTGGAGTTGTTATTATTTAATGCTACTACATCTAATTATACTCATTAACCTCTCCCCAGCCACTCACTGTCAAGTATTGTAGGCTTTCTGAAGCATTCTTAATTTGTTAAGAGCACCAATCTATGTTGCTGCTCTGGGAATGCAGGAGAATATTTGTAGGTGGGAAGGAAGTTAACCACTTAACATTTTCATGAAATAATTATTTCAATGATACTTACCCACTGTAGGATACATGAATTGTAAGTGCAAAGCACTGGACAGGAGAGCATATAAGCATGTGCTTAATTGGAGCCTGCATTTAAGTGTTTTCATTTAGGGAGAATGCTGATAAATTTGACTATGAGAAATGAATACAGAACTTCCCCAGTTTAGTGTTATAGAATTTCCATTGTTTCATTATGGTTACGGTACCATAAAACTGAAGACATGAATTGATGTGTCAGGACTTAACATTCTCAAGAGGTCCAGTGCTCAAATTTGTGTTCTTAGGAGTTCTTGTTGTAGCAAAAGCATCTTTTGTGAAGTGAGTGCAAACCCTTTAGTGGTTCATTCTTACACTTTTCCATGTATTGAAATTCCTACAATGTTGTTTTTGTTTTGTTTAGCTAAACGTGGACTATCCTTTCAAGTGATGAGGTAGCAGCTGTTACTCATTGTGTAAATATTGCCACTTACATAGCTGTCTTTTTGTGTTTGTATCTAGGTTTCTGCACTTATATTTAAGTATATGGCTATTTGAGAAAGACGTATATCTTTTTAGCATTTAGTACATTAATAGTGCTAAAATACATGTCCTTGAGTGTCTGTAAATCTGGTACAAATTAGAGAGCACAGTTCAGATTTCCCCACACTGCACTGCCAAGTGGCCTCAATCAGAAGTAATTTTCTCCATGAAGGCACATGCAGCTCACTCCTCAGCTTCTCCTCTGTAGATATTGTTATTTGTATCAAATTATATGTGGTTTCTCAAAGTGGACTACTGTGTCCACCAAGCCTTACAGATTTCTGCCACATTGACTCTTTAGTTCCTGTCACTAAGTGTACTGTTTTCTACTGAATCTTGTTTGTCTATGTTATTTGAAAAAAATATTTAAGATTTATGGTCATATCGATAAATGCTCATGAAATAAAGTATGTACCAAGAAAATAACAAACCTTTCAAAATTCCTGTGTTGTGTATTTGCTTGTTTTGTAAAGAAAATATTTTTTTCAGGAACTCATGCAAAATCTTCAGTGAAGATGAGAGATTGAGTTTTTGCCTAGTGCATTTGGGAATTCTTAACTGTATCTAGCTAATCAGAAGTGTTTCAGAATCACCTCTCCTTGGATTACATCACATTCTTTTATAAAGTGCTAGTAGGAAAAGAATTGCTTAAACAAAAAGGCAAATGTCTGGAATTAACAATTCAACTAAATTCTTAAACCATTTCAGTTTGAAATGTTACTGTTTTATTTAAGCCTAATCATATCTCAGAGCTGTTTACTGCCAGATCACTGTGACATTCAGATGAATTTCAGTAGTAGGAATTGTTTGGATTTGCATTGCGGTGTCATTATGGCAGTTGCTGGTTGTAAAGTCACACTGATCAGCAGTTATTGAAAAGGATTTTTCATCAGAACAGGGATGGGACCTTAACCCTATTCCAATTGAAATAAAAGCAAACATAGTACCTGTTGTGCCATAGGTGCTTAATTACATGATTGGTCGAAGTAATGAGTGTAATACTAAATCAACAATTTAAAAGAAATGCAGAAGTATAATACTAAATTAAGTGATTAAGCTGTATTTGGACTGTTGAAGGCAATACATCAACATAATAACAATTGGGGGAAAAAAGCACTATCAGAGGAAACCGTTGCAAGAAACTGTTTTGTTTAAAGACTTATTTTTGTCTATATGACTCTGCATTTTTAAGTGTTTTAAATTGGGGAAGAAGTTGAGTAAATGCTATGTAGGTTGTTCCCTAAATGGAGAAGCTAATAAAATTTGAAAACCAACCTATATGTTTTTAAACCAGATAATTTCTCTAGCTGACTTGATTTACTCGTATCAGTAAGAAGCTTCTGGAAGCACATGGCTAAATTAGGCAAACATAAGCCTGCAGAGTTTATGTGTTTGCATTAGTCAAGAATATATAATTGCATATGAGCTTTATTGTGAGGCTCCAAAAATTTATTTTTATTCATTGTCTGTTTATGTGCAAGTAGTTAGATGGAGTAGTCAAGAATAGAGTTCAGTCTGTTTATGCTCACTAGAAAGTGGCTGTTGATTTTAGTGTTTAACCTGCTCATACTGTTTGAGTAATACTCATACTGTTTGAGTAATAATTAAAAATAGCCACAGAAAACATATGTTGAAAGTTCACATGAAACTAGCAACCAAGAAATACTTAATTTTGCTGTTACTTTTGTGGGTTGGTCTTACTCATGTTGAACAAAGCCTTACTGTTTAGTTAAAGTTACCAGTTTATAACTCTAGGCATGAGCTGATTGTATTTGAACACTTAAAATATGACTCGGGATAAGTATGACAGAATTCATCCCAAGAATCAGGTTGTAAATGAATGATTTAGGCAAGGCAGCAGCAGCCTGAAACCTAGGAAAAATATTTATTCACTGATCTGTCAATTTCAGCGGAAGTCATGCTGTTTTTTTGAGTGAGGGTCTGGTGTTAGCCCCTGAGGTGAGCTGTTACGTAAATCTCTGATGTGTGCCCATATGCGACTGGATAAACATCACTGGCTTTTGAATGTGGGTTGGCATATGCAAAGCAAAAGCTCGCGTAGATGCACGCATGCCTCTGATCTTACTTGGACGCGACAATCTTTACATTCCTGTTTTCAAATGCTTGGACATGTAACTTTAGTAACTGTTACATACCTGTTCATAGGTAGGATGTATCTATGGAAGTATTTGTCAAGAACTTTCTTCAGTCTGAGATTTTTTTAAAAAATAAAGACCAAACTCACAAAATGACAGGGGTTTGAATCTGTGCTGTAGAGCTCATGTGTTTCCCTTCTGCCTTCTTGGAAACAGTGTCAATGGAAATTATGAGGTGTGTGTTTCCATGACTGCTGCAAATAGAAGCATACCAACTGCACCACTGTTCTTTTCTTAATTAATGTGTGGGTGATTATTAGCTTGTTGATTATGTACTGATGAGCTGATCAAACAAACATCTAGAAACAGACCTAAATATCATGTACACCTGCCAATTGAATTACTTGTAGATACTTCTGTTGTGTTTTATAAGACACTTATTGAAAAAGTCAAATGACAAAGAGCCAGTCATTCGTCAGGAAATTGACTTACACTGAAATAATGGCTGAAGTTTACATTTTTCCCCCAAATTTAAAATATTTTGAGATTTTTTTAAAGGCATGTGACTGCTTTTGAAACATGGCGTTTATCCATCTTTATACATGGCAGAAATGTATGTTTCTCTAAGATAGCATATTTTAGTGTTTCATTGTGTTTGCTTGTCCTTCCTAGTTTATTTATCCAGATATTAAGAGGAGTGCACATCAATAAGTGGCTCTACAGATAATGTCACATATTGATAATATTATAAAATATGAAAAGCACTTTTTGATAATTTGTGTAGAACCACTTGTACTTTCATTTCTGCTGTGAAACTTGACACATGAAAGGTGCCAAATCTGCCCATGTTTAGCTGCAGTGCACTGCTCCGGTGCATGCTACTGCTTTGTTCTCTGTTCCGTACAGTGTGATACTACTCTTCATTCTCTGTGCATATGCAGTTGCTGGATTTTTTCCCAATATGGCTAGAAGGTGCAATTAACAGTAATGGATACTTTGATAGTGAGGATCTTTATTTCTTCAGCCATAATAATAGCCCCTTATTTTAGGAGATATATTGTTGAATGACAGCTAGTCGTTGAGCTGGTCGGTGGGTGTGTGTCCACAAAAGCAGGTTCATTTGGTCAGATTCTCATCTGGCACAAACAGTCCTGTTTCCATGTAAGAGAGTAGGCTATATTAATTTATGGAATCCCAGCTGGGAATCTTAATCTATTTCAATAAAAAGTAGCCATCATTTTCCTCTGAAGCAAGAATTATACAACCTTGCATAGAATGAATTTTGCTGGTTTAATAAATGTAGGTAGTTACTGGTTCATAATGAATTATATAAAATTAGATTGTAGTCAATATTTGAGTTCTTTTAAAAATTTATCCCTTTTCATGAAATGCAACAGAATCATTTACGTATTGTATCTCAGCATGATAGATTATATAGGAACAGTGTAGTTAATACTGGAAAACTATCATATAAATACAAATTACATTTTTTTTTCATTAGCTAGCTAGCTTTCATTTCAAGGAAGAAATACTCAGTCAATTATAAATGAGGATGTGCTTTCATTGGAGAGTGAAATATGTAATTTTTTTCAAGCCTCAACCATGTATAATGAAATCTCTCTTTTGAAATCCAGTCTTAAGATGGATTTTGAAACATACTGACATTTAATAAAATCTTAGTTAAATTAAAATATGTTCAGTTATTTCAAATCTCTATTTAAATCTAGGGTAATTTTCTACATCCTGCACAGGAGATGTCTTTAGCAAATAGTTACTATTAACCAGTGATTGTAAAGTGATAAGAAAGAAGTTTTAATATTTGAGTACATTCCAGTTGGTAACGTGAGTGTTCTGTACTAGATCTGTCAGACACTGCCTCTTCAAGAGGATCTGTAGCAGTGATACTGTCTAGGTTACCAGAAGAAGGATCAAAGACACCAGGCTGCCATTTCAAATTCAGACCCGTGTCTTGCTTCTGTAACTGGCTAGTTACTAGCCCTTGGCTAGTAGCTTACCATGATGGTTGTTTGGCCTCTGTGAAATGAAGTGATAGTCTGTCCAAGTCCTATCCATTGACTGGGAATCTATGAAATGGTCTAGCAAATGAGTGATCAGAGATACCATCAGGTTCTGGTTGAGGCAAAATAGCAGATTAAGCTGAAGTTTATACTGTCAGTACCTTTGTAGTAATTCACTGTTGTCAGTGCTGTTAACTTGACAAACGAAACTTGTAAAGGGAATGTATTAAGTACTGTAATTCAGCATCAAAAACCAATGAGTAATAAACAAAAGAAGGCTCTTCACTGTTTACTGGGGTTTACGAATATAGCTTTGATTTCTGTTGTTAAAACTGTTTGTTTAATACTGGAGCCTGATGAATAATTAAAAACCCCTATGTATTACTAACACACTGTTAATAGTACTTTGCATATTCTGATTTGAAGTCATCAGGAAAACAGTCACTTTCAATTTTAATTTCCATAAAATGTTATTTGTCTAATTCCAATAAATGCTGAACACAGCTGTGAAAGGAAAAACTAGCCAAAGACCTCCAGTTATAAGTTCACTAAGGCTGTGTTTCCCATTGTCCTGTTAGATGGTTTTGCCACAGTGTTCCTGATTCTTTTTAAAGGGCCGCTTGAGGATGCCATTGAGGATGAAGAAGAAGAGTGCCTGTCTGAGGAAAATGATACTGTCTCAAAAGAAGACTTTCCATTGGAGGAAAGCTTTTCTGCAGAGTTTGAGCCTGAAAATCTGAACTGTGAAGAAGTGGAATACTTTTGTAATAAAGGTAATCACTGTAGCCCACCTTTTGAGGAAATACTGGCCATATTCTGCCCAACTGGTCAAAAAGATTTTTTGTTATTGCTGTTGTTTGAAGTGTACAAAAAGTCCTGTTAATACAGTACCTTAAAAATAGGGAAAAGTCACTTGTGGAGTTAAGTCTGGCAGGGGTAAATATTTAAATATGTTGGAATTCACCTCCACTTTTCAGGGAGGTGAATCGTCTTGCCTTTAATATTTTCCTCCAAGAATGTTATTTTCTATATATTTAACTGTAGAGAACAGGCCTCAGAAGTCAATTATTATCAGGTCCAAAGCCAGCAATGCAGCCTGTCCATTGCTTCTTTGCCTAGGAAACATTGCTTGAAAACCAGATTTTGTCTGTAGATTCTAGTATTAAAATAGAGCTTATTATGGAACTTATTATGCGTCGTAGAAAAATAATGATTTATGAAAGATAACTTTTAAAGTTGCAGGTGCCTTTTTGATGCATTCTTTACTTGCAAATTATTGAAGGTGGAGGTATTTTAGCATAAACTGCACCAGTTTATTTCAACCCAATATTCAGTCTGCAAGGTTGTGCTGTTTCCCATTCAGCTGATGAAAAGTGCCCTGTCGTACTGTTATTTAGAACATTTATTTAACTTTCTTTCTGCCAAATTTCTGCTTCATTGCTTTATTGTTTGTCTTCTGCAGGTAAGGATGCCTATCAAATAGCTGGAGTTGTTGTGGTGATGTTGTTCTGTTAGTCCACAACCCTCTTAGGCATTTCGATATTGATGATTTCTCTGTGTGTCCTTTCTCAGATATTGACATACATTTTCTCATGATAGCTTGATACAGTCCTGTTTTTGTATTATTTTCATCTGTCTTTGATAAAGTAGAATAAACCTGAAGAGTCAAATGTTATGACTACAGAATGTTAGTCTTTCCTAGAGTCTTTAGTCATCAGTGGAGATGGCATAAAAATGTATTTTCTACATATCCTTTAAGTAGCTTGCAAACTTTGGAAAATATAATTTACTTTTTGTTCTACAGGTTCTTGATACTTAGTCAGTATCCTAAGAGATCAAAGTTAGTCAAGTCAACAGCTTAGAGTTTAGCTGCAGATTATGAATGGAAATGCTTTACAAATGAGGAGTTAAATGCTATTATAACTGTACTATAAACAAATACTTTAATTACTGTGCATTTACTTGTTCACATGCCTCTCAGACATCATTTTCCTTAGCTGAGAAAAAGTACCATTCCTGTTACTGGCATTACTAAATTACTTAAACCACTATTTGCATACTTATACTGGCATCTCTTGAGTTCCTTCTGTCAGCAGTGGAAGACTATGCACCACTGTTAGTTCATATCAGTTTGATAGAGTCATTTCTCTGTACTTCTTACTGCATTTCTAGTGTACATGAATGGAAATACTACTGTTTTGTGTGAAATCCAGAGAAATACATTTGTATTTGTTTGTTTATGGCAATCGATATTGCAAGTTACTGTTGAATTTGAGGATATCTTGGCACTTTCCTTGAATGGACACTCTTTCAGAAAAAAAAAGAAAAGTGAATCCACTGAATATTGTATTAAACAAGATCAGGAAATTAAATGGGAATACATTTAAATCTGAATCTTGATTATCATGTGTCTTATTAAGCACATCTGCTGATTCTTGAAGCTGAATACTTTTGACTCCCAAGCAATTCTTTTTCCAAGTGTGTTGTAGTTATAAAAAAATCTTGAACCCCTCCACTGCAAATGCTGCAGAAGAAAAGTTGAAAAGGAAATTTCTGAGGATGAAGGGGCCCATAAAACCCTAATCTACTTCCAGCCAAGGCAGTGTGACAGGAAGTCCCACTTTGAAGTAAGTTGAGACTATCCCTGGAAAAGGGTGGAGTGAGAGACTAGACAGGTTTTTATTATACTAGATATATTGGTTTTTATTATTGTCTCATCTTCCACTGGATGTCCTTCATGTATGTCCCCATGTTCTTCAGTGTCATATCTTATGTGTAGTACATGTAGTACGTGAGATCATGTATAGTTTTTCTGAGTATTAAACCAAAAAAGTCAAAACTAATTTGGAAAACATAATTTTTTTGGTGCCCTTTCTTAGTGAAAGGGTTTGTGACTGTATTGCATAGTAAATACTAAAAGTGAGAATGAGTGTAATGATTTTTTCATGAATCTGTTAATCATTCATAGCCTGTTTTTTTTTTTTTT
>NDXB01011666.1:238165-256644 GCA_002631895.1 Agapornis roseicollis | reverse complement strand
TTTTTATTTTTTGTTTGCTTTTTTTTTTTTTTTTTTTCCTTTGTATTGCTTTGGTATTGAAATTAAAAGATTGTATGAGAAATAAGCTAGTTTTCAAAAAAGATACTTTTTCTATATATATTATGAAAGAAAGCTTGAAAATCACATATGTACCAAATAGGTTAGAGAGCAAATAAATGCATTCTAATTTCTGTTTTGAGGGACTGACTTTCTGATTTTTGCTTTGGTCTTTGACAGTATTGGCAACATGTAAACCACAGATATCTTCAAAGGAGGGACAAAATAAATGTACATCTGCATTTTCTCATGTGGCAGGTTTCTCTTTCTCAGAAAATATCAGAATTGGCACATAAATCCTTTATGCCATCTCTGCATTCTCTTGCTAGCATGGACCGTCAAAAGTTCTAGAACGTAAGGGGATTTTACTGGATATAAATCTTCATCTATCCTGGCTTCCTATTTCCCTCTCTGGAGTTCCTTCCTATCTCATGTAGAACAAGAGAGCAAGTGAATAGTGGGGCTTTCTGCAGAAATCGAGAGACATGGCAACAAATAGCACAACTGTTAGGGACAAGGTACTTGTGAGGCTTCATACTTCCCCAGCTGTGTAAATCCAAGCATCACCTAAAACCAGAGGCTTTTAACTATCAAAGCTAGGCACCGATGGCAAAAATTTACTGAACTCTCCATTCAGATGAATGAAAGCAGAGGACTTAAGGTGCACAACTTGATAACTTTGGCTTTTTGACTGAAGAGGTTTTCCAGCCAAGCTGTGTCTGATCATGCTATAAGCAGGGAGCAGTCTCTTCCTGTCTAAATTGCAAACAGCTAACCTTTATAAAGCCATAGTTGTCATTCCCACCTTATTAATTTGAGTTTGTGAGATTGATTCAGCAGAATAGTTGCCAGAATTAGAAGGTGAAGGCAAAAGCCTCTACAAAGTTTGAAGCAAATTAATCACATTGATTGAGCTACATGTCATTTTACATCTCCTTTTTCAAAACTATGACTTTTGCCTATTATTTTCACTTCTCCTTTTACTCATTAATGTCTTTTATGACAAGGAATCTGGAAAATTCCACCTCCCCCTCAGGTTTGCAGTACCACAAAACCAGAATTAACATTGCTACATGTGAATAATTATTCCTGTGTAGCCTTCATTTACACTCAAATCTGAAGAGGTGAACAGTGTTTAAACAGGTAAATATTAAAAGAAAAAATGGGAATTAGAAACCTAGTATTTATCAGGGATCAGTTTAAGCCTGTACCTGTGAATTTTAACCTTTCAATGAAGTTTCCCATCCAAGAAGGAATATTTTAGAAGAGCTTCAGAATAGTTGGCAGTTAGAAGTTTGATTTGTTTGCAATTCTGACAGTGAGGTTAGGGGAAAAGGAATATTTTAGAAAAAGCAATGATAATAAGTCATAGTGTTCTTCCACTACAAAGCTGCACTAGTCTCAATCCTTGGGGAAGAAATGAAAACTTTGGTAGGATGTAGCCTTGGTGATAATGCATTGCATTTTGTCAGTTTGTGGATAGTATTTACAGATTAACTTTCATAAGTAAGAATAAGAAAATGAGGTGATGCTAACAGAGACATGAAAAGTGAGCTGGGGGCATGATGGGGCTAATAAATGTAGGAAAGTGGTTACAAAAAGGGGGCATAAGCAGCACAACAGTACAAAAGCCACAGAGTTGGAGATGATGGGATGAAAAGCAAAGTATGAAGTCAAGTTCTCTTGCACTTGAACTATGACTGTGAAGTATCATTTGCTTTTTAGTCTCTGATCCCTGTCATCCTACCTAGATACTGTCAGGAAAAATAAAAAAAAAAAAAAGTACTCTCATCCATTACTTGGAAAGTTTCTCATACTCATAGGGCAGTGGGACCTCTCTTTGTAAAAAGCAGGGAGACTAGTAGCCTTGTCCACTTCATAAGGGTGGGATCTGGCTAAACAAATTACAGTTCCTTGTGACCTTCTCAGCAGATGTGTTTGATGAGGGATTAACTTTCAAAGTAAAAGTTACCTTGAACAATGAGAGAGATCACTTGAGATTAGTAGATAGTGAAGTAGCTGTGTTCAGAGAAGGAAAGAGGTAAGAGAAGAAATGGAGGAAGGACTTCAGAGAAAATGTGGGACTGTTTCCAGAAGAAAGATGCAAATGGTTGAATGTACCTATCTGACAATTAAAGACCTATCCATTTCTTGCTGTCATGCTTACCAGGACAATTTTATTGAAATATTCTGTTCTTCTATTGTAGCTTCCCATTGTTGCTCCATCAGAAGGTACATTGGCACCAGCCCTCAGTGGAAGGATATTCAGTGGCTGTAACAGTACTGGTGACAGATTGGAAAGCAAATGGCTTCTGTTTCCATCTGTGGTTCAGTTAGTGACATAGGAAGATATGGAGGATACATAGGGTGGGATGAAGATTAATTGTTTCATGATGCAGTGCTTTTAGGATCTATAGTACAAAGTGCTATGTATGCCTGTAGCAAATCACAATACATTGCTTATCATTTGTGGGGGAAGAGGGAGTTGAGGGGAATCCAGTGCTGTCTGAAATTTGTACACAGTTCTAAGCAAGAGGAGAACTTGGGGAAATGTGTTCAAACTTAACCAGGGGAAGTTCAAGTTAGATATAAAAGAAGTTCTTTACTGTGAGGGTGGTGAGGCACTAGAATGGGTAGCCCAAGGAGGTTGTGAATACTGCATCCCTGGCAGTGTTCAAGGCCAGGTTAGACAGAGCCTTGGGTGACATGGTCTCGTGTGAGGTGTCCCTGCCCATGGCAGGAGGTTTGGAACTAGATGATCTTAAGGTCCTTTCCAACCCTAACTGTTCTATGATTCTATGATTCTATAATATTTAGGTGTCTGTATACTGAGCATGTACCTGCTGCTTTATTCTTGTATTGTGCTTAGGCAGGAGTGGATGAGCTCAGAACCTGATCCAGGTTTACTGCTTGTGGATTTTGCCAGTAGCTTGCCAAACCAGCTTAGGACTGGAATTCTTTATATTAAACCATGTGACCTGATTGTGCAGCCAGGCTTGAGATTCAGGGAAACAGCTGCAGTGTGATTCTCCGTATAAGAAAAAGCATATACAAAGCTAAGTTCTACTGTGCATTAATCTTTCCTTTCATACTTCATGTGCAAAGCTATCATGCTACCATCTGTACTACCAGACAAACTCTTAACACCCTGAAAACGATTTCTGTCTGTCCTGTTCTCTTCTGTGACTTTGGATGTGTATGCCTGTGTGTGTGTATGTATGTAAATATCTTTCACTTCTTTCATGTCAGGCGTGTAATGGCTAACAATATGCTTGCTATTTTCTCTTTCGGGATCAAAAAGTAGAGTTATGCCTTTCTCCCCTGCTCCCCTTCCCCCCCCCCTTTTTTTAAAAAAAAAAAAAACAAACCCAGAAACCTTTTAATCAATAATGTTTCTTTCATTTTCAGTAATGGATTTCATGACAAATTTCTACCTCTTTTGCTATAGCAAGTGGAAGTAGGATCAGCATAAGGCAGCTATACCATAATCACTTTGAGCTCAATAAGGAGATCTTTACAGGCAACTTTGTTCTTATTTCTTAACGGGATTAAGAAGCTCAGCTCTTTAAATTCTTGCATATAACACTGACATTTTCAGAGTGTGTTTGGACCAGGGAGTTCAAAGAGAAGGAATAAAAAAGAAAAGCCAATATGACTTTGTTTTTTACCTTGCTGGAGGAGCTGTTTGTGCAAATCGCCTATAAGCTTATTGACCTGAATCTTTGACTCCTTGTTTTCTCTGGATTTGGCTGGAGTGTAGACACTGATAGAGAACTGATAGAGGTGATTGCACAGCCCTCGGCTTTAGTTGGCACCAGACATCCCCCCCTCCTTATGCCTGACACTGTCTTTCCCTGGCAATACTTCTGTTCTCTTGGAACACATTCCTTTTTTAAAAAAAAAAAATTATTATTATTATTATTTGTTTGGTTTTGTTTCTTTTTAAATTTATCTTAATTCACTGCATTTTATTTATGTAGACTTTCTAAGTAAAGGACACATTAATTCCTTTCAGTAAGAAGAGACAGAAAGCATGTATATGTACTGATTTCATTTCCTAGGATAACAAGTGTCTAAGAACTCACAGTGCTACTCCTTTGAAAAATACAATAGTTACCTCTTTTGTTGCATGTTGTGAACTGTGTTGAAATCTTGTGTCCCCCAGAATGAGGATTCCTATGCATTCATCTGTATCCCATTCAGCTGAAACAGTTGAATACTGTGCATCTTCCATAGTTTTCATCAGATGCTGCATATGGGCAAAGAAAGGAAGGGGGTTCTCTGATAATAGCCTTTAAGTGGTGATGAGTCAGAATTAGACTGGATCCTGGCAGGATGAAAAGAGATCTTTTTCTTCTGAATTTGCCTTGTGCTTTGCCTTTCATGGTTTCTCAGTTTACTCTTCCTGGAGGTCAGAGGACTACCTGTTTTCTTGCTAGAAGAGAAGGAGATATTTGAAAATGCTGGAGTGAGTTTTCTGACCATTCCCTTGAAAGTGTGGAAAGGCTTCAAGGATAACAAATACAAGATTGTCTGTCCTCTACTCTTTTCTATATACTGCTAACCCATGTGGAAACCCATCAAGCTGTATTTTCAGTCCAGCTGAAATCCATCAACTTTAGTAGGATAAAAACTTGACCTGAGTTTGACAAGCAAACTCTTCTTCTAAAAAATAATTGTCATCAGGCAGAAAACTGTATCACAAAAAAGAAACAAGTAAGCCATGTTTCAAGAAGTAAATACATAGATCCAAATAGAAAACATTATTTTAACTGTATAGAATTATAAAGTGAGAGGAACACTTAAGTAGCTTACTCAACTTTAAGCAGTTTATCAAAGCAACTTCAGCCTTTTCAGTCAGCACATTTTGGTTTTCTGAAGAACAATGAAATTGTGAATTCTATCACAGCTATCAGGAAAGGGATTATTTGGTTAAAACAAATAGAGCAATGTCCTCTTTCTAGAAAGTCACAAAAATTGAACTTGGATTGACTTAAATTTGAGCTTAAGTTTGACAGGATATGAATTGCAGATTAGTAAGGGTAATCTTTAAAATGTGAAATGCACAAACAGCAAATTTCAGCACATATTCTTAGTTCATGTGTACTATACAACTGTTACAAATTTCACTTATAAAGATGTCCATTTTGCCTTTTTGTCTGATTTGGTGTTCTTGACACAAAAATTCCAAATACAGTTGTAGAGTTCTGGGATATTGCCTGAAAAATTGTTGTCATCCTATGTCCAAAAAGCAGAGTTGCTCACTGGCTGTATCCTGTGTAAGGCAGCAGTGGCATTGTTTGCAATAATTTGCCTTTCTTAGGAACAGAGAAAATAAATGAAGCAAATGGTGAATTATTGCTGGATAGATTCTTGTCGTTAAGACAGAAAGAAGCATTTATTTATGGGTGCTAAGTGTTTTTCTTGGGTTTGACTCTCAGAAGTCTAGACTGTTTTTGAAATAACATATCATAAAGCATGGATTTGGAAATGTAACTCCAGTGATAGGGGACTGGCTGCTTCTGATACTGAAGCACTGGGACTGTTGATTATTTTAAATAAAAGCATCAAAATATTTACAAGGTAAATTAAAATTTCACTTTGTCAAAACAGATATATGTTGATATTGGTTATCTAGCAGTGGGTGGAAATCACACAAAAACAGGATGTCTATATGATAACGATTCTAGCTGTACATAATAAAATGAGATTTTCTTGGTTGGATGATGATTTCTGACATTTCTGCAGTGGGAAAAGAACAGAATTGTTATTTAAGTATAAATATCAACTTGCAGAAGAGTCTTCAAACTTAAGAGTTTAAAACTTACTAGAGTGTTTCTGAAGTCACCTCTGTTATGCTGCAGGGTGTTTTAGTGTCTCATGTGTTGTTTATTTCTATTGGAATTTCTGAAAATTATGCTAAGTAACAGAATTTGTTTGGGGGATCTAAATATTTTTAATCAAGTGCCTAGAGCTGTGTAAGTTTGAACCCCAGGTTGGTACTTGAATATGTCTACTAGAATTTTTGTATTTGAAATTTTAATGGGGGAAGATTGAAAAGGCCCAAGACTTTTTTAGTATTTGGGTTTTTTTGTTGTTGTTGTTGGGTTTTGGTTTTTTTTTTCCCCCTTTAAAGCTATAGAAAATTTTGGGTAGCCAGTGTATCTGAATGATACTCATTTGTAGTACTGGTGCCACAAGATTTGCTCCCTAAAAATTATGATAAATATGAAACTCATTAATAGAAGGGAAAGTCTGAATAGAATTTAGAGAATATTTTCACTGTTCTACAGGACATACATGTGAACGAGTGATCCTTGTCTTGAAAGAACTTCAAAAGCAAACAGTGCGATAATGAGAACCTATCAAACACTTGGAGAAAGAGGAAGACCAGATGCAGTCTAGATGAAGTGACTGCACAGCAGTGTATTATCCCAGGCGAAAAATGCCATAGACAAAATGATTAGAAATAATTGATACTGTTTTTTAATGTGGCCACTGTGCTGAAATGTCATTGTGTCAAGATGTCATTTTGTTAAACAAAGTGGTGATTTTAATATGACCTAAAATAGTTTCCATACTGTTATTTTGTAGAGTTAACAGCTTGCACACATGTAGGTACTCAGTGATACATGGATATTCATAGACCTTTCATAAATGTTAGGATAAGAGACAGTGCATTATTTTTGATACTTGCTGGATAAATAATTTTAAGAGTGCTTAGAAAAACTAGAAATATATAGTTATTTCAAATGAGATTTATCCCAGGAGAAATTATGATTGTTAATCAGCATGATAGAAAACAGTAATTGCTTGCAAAGAAGGAAAGTGTTGAGATAATTAATATAATCTGATATAAAATGTAGTGGATTAACATGCACGAGTGTTGATTTCTTACAGGTACCCTAGTAAATCAGTCATCTGAGGGTCGAATTTTGCTCAAACTTACTGTATTGGTAGAGGGGGTGCCTCAGTTGACTTTGGTGGGCTTCTCTGCAATTATTTCGGATATATATCAGATGAAGTGATAACCGAGTCTGGTGGTGATAGCATCAGATCTCTGCCTTTCTGTCTTTCTGTTCTTGCAAGGCTTGCAGAATAAATCCATTTAAATGATACTGTAGCAACTGTAGTTGTTTAGCTTGTCCGCACACCAGAAGCCAAATATGGCAATGTATGGAAACATCCCTCCTAATTTATTTAGTATTTTTATTCTCAGAGTTTTATTTCCATACCAAAAGCATATTTAAAGATGTTTGCCCCATTATTTGCATGTATTTTATAAACAGAATGTTTTACATCTGCTGAAGACTGCCATTAAAATTAGAGAGCTCTGCTTGTTAAATATATGCATAGAACCTTTAAAAAGGAGTAGTTCACAAGGATAGTTAAGTTCTGTTAGATGTCATTGGTATTCTTAAGCATAGTGTGTGCTGCCAAAAGGTAAGTTACGTTGAATGAATTAAGTACATTGCATTTGTATTTTAAGTCGTATATGGTTTATTTCAAAGTGATGAGTATTGCTTCTGAAGAGAGGTTCCTGGCAGTGATTCTCAGCTTACAGTGTGTTTCTTAGGATTGGAGAGCAAGATTAACAGTGTGTGTAAGCTGTGTTGCTGGTCATAGGTATTGTGAGAAAGCAAATAACAAAGGACAGTTTTTGAATGTTAACTTGCAGCTTCTGAAGCTCTGGCCTCTAGTTCGTACATGCAGTCTCACAATCTTTCTTTGGTTAGATTTTGAATCTGGAAAACCAGTGTTTGTTGTGACAGAAAGCAGGAAAGAGCACCAGCAAAGCCTGCTCCTTCACAGCCAGTCACACTGGCCTGTCAACGTACGAAAGGTTATGATCCTTGTTGAATTAAAATCTACAGTGTGTGACTCCCCACGTCTCTGCATCACATCTGTTTCTTCTTTTGGCAGTACAAAATGCTACAGGCTTTGTAACAATTTATTTCTGAATTGATTTATTATAATTGAGATGTGATGTTTCACTCTGAACAGCTGTATTAGGATGTTAACAATTTAAGTTTACATTTATGCTGCCAGGAAGAACGAACACAAACTGAATTTCAAACTTCTAATGTTCTCTCACTGTAATAGAAGCTGCCATGTGCTGTTTGTGACTGGTACAGTCCTTCACCCAAAGCTATTTTGTCTGATGATAAAACCATGAGTGTATGAAGCTTGCACATTTTTCATCTCTTTTATGACCTTATCTTTCGTGAGCGGCTTCTGTGAAGGTATCCGAACTATAGGAGCACCTGGCAAACATATATGATATCTATGCTGTGATCAGCAGTTGTGAACAAGAAAGTAGATCTGTCAGTTCTGAACTGTTCATTGTTAAAAATACTTTGTTGATTTAGCTGATTGCAAACTGCATTATAGAGTGACTAACAGCTGCTATAACGTTCCTAGTAAGAAAGTTCAATAGTTACATTGTACGAGACTTTCTGTAAGAGCCTAATACTGATAGGAACAACATGGATTAAAACAGCAGGGTTGAGAAGAACTGCTAAACCATGTGCTTCTTTAAAATACCCCAACTACTTGTGGTACAAGCTGATTAAGTACAAATTGGGAAGTCTTTAATTTGTTAAAAAGATTAAAGAGAAATTACTTGTTAATATTCAGGTCTCTTTTCCTCCTTGTCAGTGTTGTCAGAGATGTTGGGAGTTCTTCCTCTCATGTTTCTGGTAATATGTCTCTTTATAGTGTTCAGATTCCCTCACCAACTGTACCACCCTGAATTGCAGAGTTTTAGCATGCTTGCTTGCATCTATTACATGAACACTAGGATATTAAAAACAACATAAAAAGAACTGGTTTTGAAGAGCAACAGAAACAGTTAATGCTGGTCAGAAATAGTAAGGCCAAAATGAAAATTCTATTCATATTATCTTATTGAAGCCATTTGAATAAGATTTTTTTTCTCCCTCTTAGTTAAGCAGTATTTTGTGTACTCAGCACTTTGTTGTAAGGCAGAGATTAGTTTCACCTAACTTTAGCTGTCTAAAGATAGGTTCCTAGCCCAAGCTGCGTGTCTCAGAGGATGATTCATTTCAACTACCTCAGACAGCAAGAGGTCTCTCATATCTTCAGCATCCTCGAATAGGATGAGTCATTGAGGAGGTTTCTCTCTTCCGTATCTATAGGAGCATATACATAAGAAGTCCGGACTAACTTAGCTTTCAGACGTGTAATCTTAGAAGAGATGAATTCTGCCCAAAGTGTAGCTTTAATTCCAAATATAGAGAAATAACAGAAAGTCCAGTAGGTTTGACTTGAGTAAATATGCTATATGATATTTCAGATTCTTCCTCATCAGTGTTTTTTTTCCATGCAGTGATGTTCTTTTACAGGAAAGAATTCACTGACTGATTTTAGTTGCCAGAAGGAAAAACCTAAACAGAAGCAGATTTTGCTTCATTTTAGAGTGTATATGATTGCCAGTACTTCTACACCATTCTTTGGTGCTGGTGGTAAAAAGTTATTTGTCATTAACTTGAATGCAAAATGTAATTGAGCAGCAAAGTGACGAAACAAACATGAGAAAAAAACAAAAACAATGGGATTAGTGAGTGGTGTATAAGGCAAAAAGCACTTGATTTGACTTGGAAGAAAGAAAGAAAATAATGTCCTGGATCCTGTTAAATGTCTACACCTGTAAATTGGAGAAAAATGTAATCAGTTTTAAAATAAATGTAAAAAAATAGTCTTATTGAGACTGGAAAGTAGTGAATGAATTAAAAGAATAAACAGTGGAAAGAAAATAAATTCTGTAAGGAAATTTGTTTTGCACAATTTTGTTGTGCTAAACTAATATTAGCTGCTAAAGTAGTATTAAGTAAGAGGAAAGAAAAGGAAAAAAAAGCATGTGTTTTGTTGCCAGCTCCTGTGCTAAGCCTCCTTAGCCTCCTCTGGCTTCTTGAAGTTGCAGTGTCTTCAGCACCAAATGGATTGACTTAGTTGTCCATTTCCATTTGACCTTGATGCTCAGCTGAACCTGGGATAGGCTAGCTTCCCTAATGGATTCTGAAGTCCACAGTAGTGTACTGTTTGCCAGGTTCACTATCAGATTCCTTCTGTAGGGAGGGAGAGTACTGTGGGGAACAGAAGTGTTGTGATACTGCCAGTGTGTAATGTGTGGACTTGATAGTTGATGAATAATAGAAAATATCAATGAAAATAATTAAAATTACTTTTAGATGCAAACCAGAGTTTTCTTTAATGCAAATTCTACACATTTTGTTGCACTTTATTTGCACGGGTCATTCATTAATTCATGACAAGTTGATTATGAAAAACATGTAATACCATACTTCATGAAACACTGAAAAAGCAAGTTAATATAAAATTAAGTTATCTGCTAATATACATTTTCAGGTCTTTCTTCATCTCCCAAGTACTGAATTATGGTTTGCTGTAGGTTGTATACCTTTGCTATAATTCTGTCCTTTTCCCCTTCAGCCCAGTCTTTTCACGTAAGTTCTCCTTTCAGTTCTACTAGTTTTGTTTGCTTGATATTTTGGTTGGTTGTTTTCATTGAAATAATGCTCAAATTTGCTTGCGAACAACACGCGTGTGTGTATTATAACCTGGAAAACCTTTTATATTTTGGAGATGAATTTCCATGCCTGGGCTCTATCTAGAATTTTTATTACTTCTAAATTTTGCCAGGTTTGTTGTTTAGCTGTTGCTCATAGTGGAAGGAGAAGACTTTCTTTTGTACAAAAATTCCATGCAAAGAACATTTTAAGAGCTTTCTGTTGACTATGCAGGTTGAGTGAGAAACTCAGAATTGCCCTTACTGTGAAGTGCTTTCCAACATTTTGGAGTAAACTGAAGTTAATCTTCCCAGCTTTGTACCTTGGAAAGCTGTCCTTTGTGTCTCTGCAATAAAGAGCATTTTGTTGCAGCTGTAAGTTGCTATGAAGGTAAAAGTATCTGATAAATTCTTCAGTCCACCCAAAAAAAAATGGGGTTGCCTGTTTAAAATAGGGTAGTTGGTTAAAAACAAGTAACTGCTAAAATGACTTTCAAGAAACTTAAGAGATAGCTTTTTCAACATGTGAGGATTTAGAACTGTCTTCTGAAGTGTAACTTCAGCTTGAACTGAAGCATGTGAACTTCAAATAGCTGGGTAAAATGATACAGTGTCTTTAACAGAAAAACTATATTAGATATTTGTGTTGTCTTTTAGCTTTAAGTGCCTGTACACTGGGCTATATTTTTAGTACTACACATACACTGAACTATTTTTTTGTTGCTGAAGTCTGGAGTCAGTATAGTATTGTGTTTGTGTGAGAAATAGTTACCAGGCTCTTATACTTGGAAAAAAACCCCTGTTTATTTTATGAATGTGAGGAAGAATGTGTTACTACAAGCCGATACATGTGCACATGAAGTCAATACTTTATAGTGTTTGTATATAATCATGTACTTGAAAACGCTGGGTCGCAATCTTATCTGGTATAAATATAGTTCCAGTGATAGCGTATGGGGATCTGGCATGGTTTGTTTTAATCGCATTTCTTTACCTATGTTGCTAATAAAAGCTTTTGTTATCGAGGGGGGAAAAAATACAAGTTAGTGCTTAATTGGTCTGCTTTTTTTGCTTCTTCTTGCTCTCCTATTGTCAAATCAGCAGTCTAATTTTCAGATTCTAAAATACACAGAATCTGTTTTTTAGTGCTGCCACAGGTGTTTGAACAGTTTGCATCAAGATTGTTGAAAAAGTTAAAAGTCTAATTCAGTCCTATTTGACTGATGTAGATAATAGTGTAGATTTTTCTTTTTTCCATTCTTCCTAGTGTCATTTTATGCAAGAGTTTCTTGGATTGATTAGAATACAAATAGAATAAAAAAGTACAAATGCAGCAAAGTACTGGTCTGAATAAGCCTCAGAGATGTCATTTAGCACATTACTGTGGCCAGATAATTTTGTTTTAATACCTGAACCCCTTACCTTCAATGTAATTTTTTGTAGTATTTCATAGTTTTTTTGCATGAAGCTTATGTAGACTCTTTGTTTAACTGAAATAACTGTATTTTCAGCAAAGAATTTTTCAAATAAAAACTGAATGGTCATCTCTACAAATTTAACCTTATCATAATTTTCCATGTGTCCCATATACAGGCTTGTAGTGGATAGTTACTGAATGCAGACAGATGTGCTCAGGTACTCTGGGTGGTGAAAATTCTGAAATTCATCAGAAATTTTTTATTTCTTTAGATAAAGTTTGATAGGGAGAAAATGATCATAGGGACCTGCTGATACATATGATCTTCAAGGGCAAATTCCTTAACTGCTGAAATACCAAAGTGTAGCTCTCCAGTAGTGGCCTGAAAAGCCATATTGTTTAGTGCATCATATTTTTGTACTGTGTCATTAATACGCAATGTATAAGTTAGGTGTAAATTCAGAAAAATATGTAGCTGGAAGCATTTGTTCCTGGGGAGTAACAAACTGATTTCTTTCTCCCATTTGTGCATGCAGACTTAATGACTTTCTGTGTATTGGTTTACAGAATTAGGTGCAAGTTGTGATTCTGTTTTTTAAGCATACAGACTAAACACTGATTACCAAGATCTGTCTGTCCACAGAACTGAAAGGACTGGATACTCAGGGCTTATTTGGATCACTGGGAACTCATAGATGTTTACATGTCAAATATACTTTTTTTTTCATTTTCTCTCTGTTTATAGACATGCATATGTTTTGGCTTATGCATGTAAGCAGTTGTTTGGATATTGTGGGATCTCTGCTAAAAGTCACGGTTGGAATATGTCAATACTATGTTTCTTTGATTGTTTTTTTAGGCAATGAAGAAGGCATCCAGGGGGCAGCAGAATCTGATGGTGATGCACGGTCAGAGAAACCAGGGCAGCTTGCTGTGGAGAATGAAGATTGGGATGGGCCAGGTAGGAAAAAACAGCTGAAAGCCAAGAAAAAAATGTGAAACTAGTTTCCAGTGTTTTTTAATACTCCTGTTTTTGTAGATGTGTTATGCTTTGCCTTGAGTTTTAATGGACTATTTATTTTATGAACCTTCAGAGTCTGGGATATTGATTGATAAAGACTAAGATAAAGTTCTTGAGTAAAAAAAAAACTGGTTTGGGCTCTATCATTTTGTAAATTGTTCAACATAAAATGTCTTAACATACATGCTTGATATAAAGGAAAATATTGCTGCTTAGAATTTTAGGATTGAAATTTATCAGTAAGTTCTCAGTTCCACGGTTGTATTAAGGGAGAAGCTTTTCTGCTCTGTTTTCTGAAACCAGAACACCAACTAAACACCTGTGTCTTTTCTCAAGCTTTGTGCCTACATTTAGCAACATGTTGAGCTTAACATACAGGCATGGTATTTCATGACATTTTCAAGGACTTTGTTTACTTGTTTTAGCCTGATAGAAATGATTTAGCACACTTGGTCATTGATTTCAGTTGAAAGAAGAACTCCTAGTGTTAAATGAAGTGTTAGCGCTTCACATTCACAGCAATGTTTTTCTATGATGCACTGTGAAGATGGTGCAAGTGTGACATTGCTAAGGTACTAGATGTGATGGTAGCATGGTAATCCTTTCCAAGTGTCTGTTCAATGTAAATATGTAAAACATCTGTACTACCATAAAAGCGCCTAAGGCAAAGGGGTAAGTTGTGTTTTTCTTAGGCAATTCTTGAACTCAATGCAGTGTTTTCATGGGTATGGACTCTGGAACGAGCTTTAAAGATCCATTATGTTGACTACATTTTAATGGTGCTGTTGGAGGCCAAATATCCTCTCAGTCTAGCTGTATCTCTTATAGATATTTTCCCTAAAAAAGATGAGCACATGAAAAAAGTTTCAGAAATATTCTGTCAATAATTTTTAATGCAATAATAATATTTCATTAGAAAAAAAATCCTATATTTCAATCACATTTTCAGCCTTGCTTTATTTTGCAAATTACTCTATGCTGTTCATGAAGAGAAGAACAAAACTAATGGTAATTTTCTGAAACCAGTAGCTGGAAAATAAAAGGCAAAAAATAATGAAGACCTAGTATATCTAATTATTATGATGTAATTTAAAATGTTTTTAATGGTAATACACAATTTTATATTCTGTATAAAGGACTATGGTGTTATATGAAAACCAGATTTAGTGTTATAATACACTACAGTGCATTTAAAATTATATAAAAATATATTTGGATGTAGCAGAATGGCCTTTTCCAGCTTCACAGTACACTTCAGTGATTAACATGATTTGTTTTTAATTTTGTAATAAATTAATTTCTGAAATCAGTGATTTTTTTTGTTACTTTTTTTAAGTATATTTCAACATACTTGAGTATGCATTTTGTGGGTTGCTACTGCTTTTTATATGAGCTGTCATACAAAGGTTTTAGAGGTCTTTCATGATGGTGCGGAGTAAAAAGAATAATTTTTATTTTGTTGCGGAAAAAATTCAGTTAAACAAATGTGTGTGTTTCTGGTAATATTTATTGGTAGCTTTGACAGGGGAAAAGATGGTCATCAATGCTGAATGTGAGAAAATTCCTTTTGATTTCAGAAAAACTGTTCATCACCAACATGAATTAAGCAGCTCTTTTTTATGTAAATATTAGTTCTTTACAAGGCTCTGACATGTATGAAGAAAAGAATGGGTGCATACCACATGCTATACTCTCAATCATTCATGCTTTCTGAAACAAACTTGGTTATTTATTGATACAGAAAAAGAAACAATCAACAGAAGATAATTTTTGACAGTGCAGTATTGTAAATAACTTTTCTCTGATCTTTGGTAGGAGGAAGCATGAAATATTTTGCTTATTTAAGCATATATTTTAGCACAGCACAAATGGAACTATTAAAAACTTCTTCTCAGCAATTTTACCAACTTGTGGTAAAGGTGGTACCTCAAATAGCAGATGGCCATACATTCTTTGTTATCTGGTCTGTCTGTGGTCTCCTTACTGAGATGAAGCTTCCTCAGAAGTCCAACAACTCTGCTGTGCATGATGCAAGTCAGTTGTCTATGTGAACTGTGATGACTCAAGGAGTCATATAAAATGTAGAGCTGTTTTGTTATTTCAATTTTCTTTTTTTTTTTTTTACTTTTTTTTAGAACTAAGGGAGCATACTATTATTTTCAGAGCCAATACTTGCCAGGTGCTGATGTTCTGTGAGTTATTCATTAGCAACAACTTACTCACAGATGAGTCAAAATTAAGCTTCTGGCAGTAATTAGAGTTTTTATTTTGTTTGAAAATTTCATTGTTAAATGTTTTGCATGCATTCCCAAGCCTTTGTAATTAGAATATTTTTATGAAGAAAAACGTAATGTTAAATGTGCTGTAGCTTCAAAGAATTTCTGCTGAAGCAATCTTAATAATCACAGTCTTGTGACCTTCACTGACCAACAAGGAATTGCAGAGATAATGCCTACTTTCTGTAGTCCCTTTGAGTGTTACCTGAATGTTTTTTAAAATATCCCCAGTTTTCATTGGTTTTGTCCTCTTTTTTAAAAAATTCTTTTTGATGAGAAAACTACTCTGAAATAATGGAAGCTTAAGTAATAGACTATATATGGACACACAGTACTGATTCTTTTTCCATTATAACCAACAGCAAAAGTCTAAGGAATAGAGTCTGCAAAGCAAGACTGGGCTTAAACAAATTTTACATGAAATGACTTAGTTTTTAAATGTAAAAAGCAGAGGTCATTGTGCAGCCTTAAATACACTGTTTGCTATCAGATGGATGCTTTGATACATGTAGGTGTACATACTTCTATAGCCTTTGTATTATTGCTACGAGGTCAATGATCAGTGCTTTAACACATAATGAACAAAAGGCATATCTCCTGCATGTCTTCCACAGACTACCCATCAGAGAGAATAGGATCATTCTGCTTTTACTGGATATCTGTTATATGTAAGAACAAAAACCTACTAAACTTGGGGAACCATGAATGACACATCCTAGAAGTTTCATGCCTCTGTACTATAAAAACGTCCTCAAAATCTCTGAAAATTTTAGAAAACCAGGCCCTTCAACTGAAATATTGTCGAACCTCAAAGAAGGAAATTGTTTATTATATGCTATCTTGAGAGAGAAATTGTTTACATAATTAGAAATTAGTGTTTGTTTATCATCCAGTGCTCATGCCTGTATTTGTTTATACAAGTTCAGTCCACTGTACTTGTCATTTTAAGAGACAACAAATGTGAGCTGCATTGAAAGGGAGAAAATATTTGAATGAAAAAATATAAATTATAACTTGAAAGTGTTTAAGAACACTTTTTAGATTTTCCAAAAGCTATAATAAAAGTGAAGGCAATGTTACTTTACCTAGAAGAGAATTAAAAAAAATCCAGAAAAGTCCAAGTTTAAAATTAATGAGAAAACTGTGGATGTAACCGGATGCTAGGAATCATAATGTCTGGCTAAAAGAGAAAAAAGAAAAAAGTAACTGCAATTCAGTAGCTTCATTGATAACAGTAAGATGACAATTTAAAATGTGGTAAGAAAAAGATCGTTAGAAAATTGGTATTGATCTGTTACAAGTCAGGGCTTTTAATAGTTACAGGGGACAGAAAAAAAGGGTAGAGTAATTTAAGTATTTCTGGTCTGCTTAAAACACATTGTGCTGGGGAACCTATTTGTCTGTAAGTAATGACTGTACCTGTGTTCCATCAACAGCTGATCAATTGTTAAACCTGCTAAATCCTACCTAAGTTAAGCAGTCTGATAGTTTTAATTTAATTTTTCTAGGACCTTTGTGATCAACTGTCCTAATCATCTGTTTTCAGCTTTAAAAAAGATTTGAGATGATTTGGAAATTCTGGAATAAAAGAACAGTAAACCAGGGTTGGTCTAGATAATGACAGAGTTGTCCACAAGACAGTGGTCCCAGTGGAAATAATGAAGTAAGTGATGTAAGACTTCTATTAAAGGGGGATAGGTATTGCTATTCTGGGTCTAAATAACTTGACATGTTAGCTGCAGCAAAATTTTAGTTTCAGTATAATTAGATAGGAAGTCACATGCTTATGAGAAGGTGCTTGAAGTCTTACTTCAGAAAGTAGTGTGAAGAAGTGTTGGGATTTAGTGAACCATGGTTGAGCCTAAAAGACAGAGTTGTGTCTAAACAATACATTTGGGTTCTCAAATTATCTTACTTTTCTGCTTAGCAGTCTTGTTTGATGCTAAAAAAAGGTTTGCATTTCAAGAGCGATGTTAAAATGTGAAACAGGTTTAGAGAAGAACCATTAAAATGTTGAAAGGACTGGTATCATGAAAAAGTCTAGGTCCTTTTCCTGTTTCTTTTATCAAAGAAAATATTAAGGGACGACCTGATTACAAGCTACTTTAAATTCAGAGTGAAAAACTGGTAACAGTGGGCACTTCTTTCTAGCAAAAGTGTCCGAAGATTAAATAGATGTTGAAGCTCCACAGTTTCAGACACAAAGAACAGATTTTAGTTCTTGAAATGTTAATTATTGGGACATTTTATGAAAATTTATTTACCTGTCATTAGAAATATTTGCATGCAGGATGAGATACTTTCCTAGAGAATGAGATCCAGTTTTGTGGCAAACACTGGTCTTCTTACATGGGGTAGATTTCACTGGGGCAGAAGTTAGACTGACTGACCATGACAATTGCTTGCAACTAAAATGGAATGAATAAATTAATATACTGTTTATTACTTCTAGGAATACTGTATCATTTGAATGCATTTGTAATGCATAAATTCTAGCAGTCCTTCACATAAACAATTCCCAATTTTTATTTTCTGGTAACTGTGTATTTAGGCTGTGTTACAAATGATAACTTCTCTGTGGTCTTCTAAATTCTGTGCTATTATTGCATAGTGAGGGAATAAAAGAAGACATCCCATACCTATACTGTGAGTAGTACGCAAGGGAAAGTTCCTTCACTGTAGCAGATGGGACACAGTTTTTAGTCCTGACTAATCCAAAAAGTTTTCAAAACCTACTCCACCATTGTGTGGTGGTGATACTCAGTTCCTTTTCCTTTCTTCGCACATCAATCAGGTAACTCATGAGTGTTTCATCTGTCAGTGAAATTGTACCTGCCTTTCAAGACAGAGAAACAATAACTGTGTTTGCAGTTGGGGAACTGAGTATAGGGCATTTACAAGGTGAAATTAGCGCTTCTCAGAAAATTTTGATCCTAAGGAGGAATTGGACCTCTCTGTTCTTAATTTACATGCATAGATTATTCTTCTTTCTTTCATAGTTGTAGAGAATCACAGCTTTCTTGCAGAATACGCTGCTTTTGTGAGTTGTACGGTCTTAAAAGTCAGTCTTAGAAGTTCTTGTGAAATGTATCTGATTTTTTCTTAGAAAGTGAGAAAATGTGATTTGTCCACATACCTAAAATGAAAAAAAAAAAAAAA
>NDXB01011666.1:219189-237101 GCA_002631895.1 Agapornis roseicollis | reverse complement strand
TCTTTTTAATTTTTTTTTTTTTTTTTTTTTTTTTTTTTTTTTTTTTTGTTTGTTTGTTTGTTTGTTTTTCTTTCTTTTTAAACCAGTCCTAAGAAGGACTTGGAGATTACTGTCCTGATTTTGTTTCTTTTTTGACTGGGGAAATGTGGTAGATATAAGATCTTGGAAATGCTATTTGATGTAAATTAACAAAAATCCATGAAACATAGTTAACCATAGATATAGTCTGACAGTAAGAAGAATATTGTGAAGAAGCAGAGGAAATCATAGAACGACTGTGTGTTAACTCTGACAGTGAATCGGTATTATCTCTGCTATCAGATAATGCAGTTATCATTAATTTTCACATTTGCATTTCAATCTTTGGAAGGAAATGACTCTTGCCGGATGAAGATAAGAGCTCTGTACCACTATAATGAACCATCATTTTATCCCGATTCTTTGTATCCATATGAAAATGAGGCTGGGTGGTGGTGTAGTATGTGCGGAGGGGGTGGGGGGGTCATAGCAACATTATAACAAAGTGTCAAAAATCACTATATACTTTTGGAGCCCTTTATGAGACAAGAGCCAGTCTAAATAAATCTTCTGTAGTGAAGTGGATATTGGATTAAAAGCAGAGAGCCAGGCTCCCATACTGTGGGCTGGAAGGGGACCTTGGAGCAGGGTAGGATTTCTGTGCGTCTTCATCTGTTTTCCATCACTAGCTTGAAACTAGGAGGAGGCTATGTAGGTACAGAATGGCAAAAGTAAGGGCATAACAGCCATCCAGTTAACCCTTGCACTTCACTTCTTGCTTTAACACTTGAATACTGTGAAGGTAGGTGAAGTGAAAGCTTCCTACTATGTCTTCATGGCTTGGATTCTGCTACTGGAGCTGTTTGAAGAGAGTACCACACCTGTTTCCAGTAATTTTCAGTCTTGCATGTTGAACTGATCCACGTCTTCAAAGATTGTAGTGTTCTCAGTTCTTTTCCATGCATAGCCCATATTTGTGTCATTTACCTGGAACTTGATCTGCATATCTCTGCAAGGCATTGCTTCATTTTAGGTCTAACTGACTGAAACTGTTGTTCCCCAAATACTCATGCACTATATTCCACTTCTTTGACATCTATGGTGCAGTTAGTACCTGTGACTTACAGACTTCATCCATACATTGCTGGGACTCATTGCCAAATGTTTCCTAAAAGCATGGACTCCTGAGGTTCAAAGATGCCCCATTTTTTTTTTTCTTTCGTAAGAAAATCTAAGATTCGTGTCTAATCAAATAATTGTACAAACTTATGTTTAAATATATGGTATTTTGAAAGTCATTCTTAGTGTATAACATGGGACTGTTTATAGGAGCACCAGGATATCCATCTTGCCCTGGCCAGCTGGGACCGATCAATTATTCCGCTGGCTATAGCAGCCGCTTCTTCCTGCAGACCTTTCTCAGGGCCTCACCTCTCTGCTCTTATGTGCTGAGCACTTTTCTGTATTACAGTGAGAAGATTCAGGGCTAAGAATGGTAAGGAAAAACAGGCTATACCTGTGTAAGGAAATTCAGTAGTGACAGAAGATAATACATACTTGTGAAGGTTTAAAATGGTCTCTGGCATGTTCTTGGTTGAGGCCAGCTGACACGCTTCCCAAATAGCTGTAGCAGTTAAAGCATTGCAGGGACCGTTCTCCAGAGGTTGTGAGCAGTCATCTATTCAAAGGCTAAGGAAGTCTCCCAGCACATAAGTACAGACATATTTGGCCTCAGTGCAAGAGTTACTCTTTGGTGTGTGTAATTAACCTTCTTTTACCTTTAACAGACATATTTATTACAGAAGTTTGCTTTTCTTTAAGGCAGTTGATCTTGGTGGACTGCTCCCTGCGCAGGCCTGAAAGATGAGAAAGTGAGAGTGACTGTGTGAACTCACATGGAAGTAGCAACCAAGTCTTTGCTATCATCTTTCCCACATGCAGCTTTGACTTTTGCGGGAAAAAGGCTTTTGCATGAGCTGTGTATGAGCATGTGTAACAGAGAAAAATCATGGGAAGAATATTCATTTGCACTCACAACTGACAAAGTGGAATGATGCCCACTAGCCAGAAATCGTGGCCATAAGGCTTTAAGATATAATTGAGTTGTAAACCAGTTTTACTAACATCATGTGAAAAGGCAGTACTAAATTTTGAAAACTGAAAGATATTTCTCATCTTGCCTTGTTATGGTGCCTCCTGTAACTTTGCTTTCATGATGTAAGCATTACCTCGTTTGACTTGCAGCTTAAAATATCAGAAAGCTGTGAGTTCATTACTGAATACTGGAGCCCTTGTCAAGCATTCCAACTGTTTTGTCAGCTGGGATGCCATTTCCTTATCATTGTTTCACATAGTTAACATACATATGTGAATTTAAAATTAATTTTAAAGTTATTTGCTGTAGAAATTAACCTAGGTTAGAAGTAACATTTGTATGTACATTTCACATGTGGAGAACTCTAATTTTATTCAATTAACCTTTTAGAATAGTTTCAAATGCAAAACTGCATTTTAATCTAGTCAAAATGCTTCAGAAGAATGAAACAATCTAAAACCTTCAAGTCGATTAGTTTTTAGTTTGAGGGTATTAATTTACTATTCCTGGTCCTTTGTTTATCCATTTGAAAAGCTTACCTGACATAGCAAGACTTCTCAGTTTCGGTGTGTTAGGTGTCAATGGGTCTTTGGAAACCATCTTAGTCTGGAAGTATGCAAGTTTTTAGTCTATGTAGACTTAAAATTGATCCATTATCTTCCTAAATTCTTTTGTTCTGTGCATGTCCAGCACGAGGCAAGAACACTGGCTTGACTCATAAAAGGCATTGAACTCTGTTTGAAAGGTGATACATATTAGAAACGTATTCTATTTCGATTGGCATTTATGCTTCAAGCACAAAAGACTTCTTGTTCTGTGAAAAAAGTTGATAGCTGGAAAGGCATGTGCAAGGGACAAATGATCAGATTCACTAGGTACTTTGCTTTGGACATGATATGCTATGTAGTGGATATTATGTAAAGTACAAATCCCTGTAGGTCACACAGTGAAGGACTCCTAGTCTGTGAAATTCTGCAGGGAATCAATGAACATCTGCATTACAATACATTGTTCCTTGTAGTTTCATGCACCAAGGGACCTGCAGAGGCTGGCAGAAAGCTTTGCACTTTTCAGCTGTCTCCACTGTAGTTTGGTTATAAAGGCAATATAACACCCTGGTAATTGCAAAGGACTAGGAAACAATGTCTGGTTTTGGAAACAGATGGGGCTAGAATCAAAAGGGACATGTAATCGGTCCACAACTATTTTGTTCTTTGTTGTGTTCTTCTCGTTAATTCAGCTAAGATTATTGCACATGGAATACTGAATAGCAACACTGCCATGAACAACTGACGGACGGGTGTGTTAATACATTGAGCTATATACATCACATAGTGTTATTTGGCATTCAACACTGTAGTCCATCAGGTGGATACAAACAGCTAGGGAGAGATGGTAGTGACTGTTTCTGAAATTGGTAGGTTTCATTTGGTTTCAGTGGTGTGTCATACCTATGTTCAGCATATCATTAAAGAAAATATTTGAAGTTTCAAAACACATTTTCCTTCTACCTCTTGGAAACTCTTTACTCTCTCTGAAGACATCATAACATAGAAGTTGGAATACTATAACTAAAACAACAAAAACGTTATCACCAGAAATCATTGTGCATCCATTCGAAAGAACTAGTTTTTGCTGAGAGTAAAAAATTTATTGTGACATGCGAGTGACAAATCGGATGCTAGTATTTACCCACAAAATTACACAGCTCAGGGTGGTTCAGAGTCAGAAAAGGAAACTGGGCATTGTGGTTGTGGGACTGTGACAGAGTCCTAAGGGCAAAATTCCTTTCTCAACCCTGATCTTGATTTTCTCAGCATCTCTGTTTACCTCTGTGAGACCAGCTTAGCACACATTTAGGTTTACCTTGCCACATTTCATTTTTTAGGGTGTTTCACCATTCATGTTCAAAAGAAGGGTACGGATTGACTAGTAGATCTCATTTTCTCTCCTTGATCTAGGACGCTTCAGACAAGGGTATGTGTAAATGAGCTTTGTAAAGTGTAATATGGTCATCATACAAAAATGCTACTTACCCATCAACATGGCAAAAGTAAAGCGTGGCTGTCTCGATAGCAGCAAACCTCATTTTTGTTTAGTTACTTTAGTTATTTAGACATGTTCTAATTGAATCATTGAGAAACCCCAGAACCAAATATTCAGAAGTATGGTGCAAATTAAAGCTAGTAATATTCCTATGCTGATATTTGAATGGGCAGAAGTAATAAGTAGCCACTGTTCCTGGTTTTTCCTTCAGTCAGCTGATTATCTTGGGCCTTCTAAATAGTTCTGTAATGGACATCTGAGCTTCTGGTTGTGATGGTTTTGTTTGTGTGTTTTGGTTGGTTGGTTGTTCTCGCCTCTCTTCTCCCAGCCCTAACATATCAAAGCTTTCCAACTGTGCTTTTTAGTAATCAGGACTGATTCAAAAATACTGACAGGAAAAAGATGCTTTTGTATGCCAGTTTTGCCAGTGTGTGCAACCGGTCTAGTGTACCTGTTGGATCTTTTATGATATGTTACAGAAAAATCAAATCAAATTGTCCCCTCATAGCTTACTGTTTCCCTTTGTCTCCCTCAAGACTGTTAAGCAGTGTATGAAATCTAGAAAACCTGAATAACTATATTTGACTTTAAAATATTTTTGGGGATAATAGCAAATAGAAAAACTTTCCAATATTTTGTCTTAAGAGAGTATTGGAGGATTGGACACTGGCATATTGCTTATATAAAAAAGTACTGGTTTATATATTTCAAAGATTGCGGATAAAGCTGTAGTAATTTTACTCTAGAGAAAACACTCAAGATGGGCTTGTTCAGGTCTGTGCTTCTCTGATTTGATGGCAGTGCAGCCACATTGTTTTTAAAGATGCTTCAACAACATAAAACTACAATGATGGATTATTGTGGATGATTTAGAAAGACAGTATGATGTGTAATATGGACACATAGTCCCAGAGTGTTATGTATATGCATTTTGAGCTGGGTGGTTCTTAAAGGGGACTGAATTTCAAATTACATCATTGCATGTGAAAAAAACACTGCTTCGTTAAGTTATCTGAAGTTTGATACTTATACTGTGGTACCAAAAGTACTAATCAATTCATCAGTCTTTGACTTGCATGTATAAATAAATGCTACTTTTCATGTAAAAAGAAAAAAATGAAGGCATTTACAGAGTTTTCTTAGATGTAATACAATCCTGTTTTAAAGGCTTGTGTAATGCAACATTGTAAATTCTTCATCTTGTTTGTTACAATCTGATAAAGTATGTATGATTTTAAATTTTATTTACTCAGTGCTTTTGCTATTTTTGATGCATGTTTTATGATTTTTATTGACTAACTTTCAGAAAAAAGCCCCAAGCTTTACCTCCATTACAAAACTGCTTAGCATTTGTTATTGACCATTTTTTAAAGTATGCATTGAATCTCAACTGTTAATGGAAATTTTTGTTAAGAGGTGCTCTCTAAATACATAGCTGTGTCTAGCAGCAGAAAAATAAAAAAACCTTATAAAACCTCCCAACTTCTGGAGTGTTGCAGTCTTATAGGAGCCAGAATTGAGCTCAGTTACTATATCCCTGACATTTTAGCCATCAAATCTTGAGCCTCTTCCAAGAAAATTATTTATGTCTCATCTTATTCTGCTAATCATTGTTTTAATACTTACGAACTACTAAATTTTCTTTCCTGTATTTTCATGCTGCAGTGCGTGAATTATCTGGAATGAAAGAACAGTGGAATAAGGTTGTTGTCAAGGATTTGGATGGGAGACAGAGTAGAATTTAAAATGGTATATATATGCAGAATACATCTTCAGAGGAGACTGGAGGGGTATTCTTGTGTATTGCTATGGTACCTTTAAACATGTAACCTGACAGCAATGGGCAGTGAGGAGCGTTGGACTCTTTTACATGATACATGAAGTAAGCTGCAGGTTCCTTTAATATTTTTCTATAGGAATACATCTGATTACAGAAAACCCTGTCTTCAGTTCTGCGTCTTGTCAGTATGTTCTACAATATCCTATGCATGTTGACAAGCATGGTGAAATAGATTAGTTGCTTTGCTGATTCATTGGTCTCACATTGTTCAGTGTTCTACGTATTGGGAAACTAAAATCAAGAAATTAAATAACACTCTAACAGTACTTAGAAACTGTGATCCTCCATATTAGAGAAGCCTTTTCCCATATGCTTGGTTTCTATTTTTTCTCATAAAAGAGACAGAAAATGGCTTGAATATGTAGGAAAGCATGTTGCATTGCTTTCACCATTTCTCAGCTTCTAGGATCATTGCCCTATAAAAATGCTATGTGCATTTTCCCCAAGCTTGGACATATCACAATGCTTATCTAAAGAGAAAAATGATATATTTTTAAAAGAAAAATGCTGACCTAGTTAGTGAGGCTGAAACCATTCATTAATTAGAAGTTATAATTGCAATTACATGGTAAAATTAATTTATGATGAAAATAATCCTATCAGTTTTCCTTTTTGGAAAAATGGAACCAAATGATTTTAGCAGCCCATATTGCTTAAGGCTGATATTACAGTGATACTGTTTTAGAATGAAGAAAGTAATCAAATTCTATTTTCAAGATCTGAAATTCTGAGACTGCATCAATGATAGTTTATATATTATATGAGATTCACTTGAGTTGTAATTTTGTAATTACATATAATATATTGCATATATGCGCAGATAAATGCATAAAAGGAAAATAGTGTGCTGAAATTCAAAAAGAGTGAATTGAAGATAACACAGCACATAATATATAGAAAAATTCATGTAATATGGCAAGTATGCTACAGTGTATGAAACTCAGAATGCCTTTTCTACCCTCAGGCTATTTAGACTTCCTTGATATTCAAATCTTAATGTACATTAAATGGAATTTAAGGAGGTCCACCTTGCTGGACCTCGGGCAGACTTAGCAAGTACTCTCCTTGGGGATATACCATTTTATGTATATATTTGCAAAGATGTTATAGCCATGAAATATAGCCCTTTGATGACATCATAACTGTGAAATATGACTTTATTTTGCTCACCAGCAGTCAGCTTTGCTTTATCTATATTAAGCAGTCTGTATGCATAAATAAAGAGTACCAAATACTGAAGCTGACTGCTGTAGCCTACCACCTAGTTAGGTTACGGCCACCTCCAGTTGGAGTACTCCTGAGTCTCTGCGATGCCCTATGGATGTCAAGGGACTATTTTTTGAGTAACATGCTGTCAGATACCACTAAGTTTAATATTGTCTTCTCTCCAGAAATGTGGTAATAAGAACTGTGGATACCATTAGGCAACTCTGTGCCCAAATTCAGCAATTACTTATGCTGATTTAAATTTTTAAGTCAAGATAGTCAAACTTGGTCTTTAAATCTAAGGATCATAAAATATATAATTTAAATTTCTGGTCCTGTTGAAGTAAATCAAAAAGTACACATTGATGCCAATGGAGATAATACCTAGACTAGATAATGTACAAATGCGTGTATTATTTGTGGAAGTCTCACAAATACACTTACTTTTTAGGAGAAAGGCTGTTAGCCATAGTCACCAGGAGAGAGTTCATCCATCTGGACTTTGTTATTAATGAGACATAGGAAGAAGTATATACATTTGAGCATCTGAAAATATCTTAAGTCTCCAAGAAAAAGACTTCACCGAAGAGTGCAAGACATACATGCTTAAATCTATTTTTCCAAACTAACCTGGCATCTGAAGATAGAATCAATAAATTGTCTTTATTTTTATTTATATCCAGGTAGTAAAAAATTAAAAAAAACAAAACCAAACAAACAAAAAAAATCTGCTTTTAGAAGAACACTTTAGGTATTTTAGGCTCCCATCCTGCAAATCATTTATAAACTTTTAATGCATATGAGCATGTCATTAAACAAAGAACTACCCACATGTATTAAGTGGAGCACATCTGTAAGTGTTTGTAGTACTGCGGCCTTAGGTCAGAAGCTCTTCCAGGAACAAGCTGCTTTTATCATTGTACTTTTTACATACTCAGCAAAATGTTAGCTTGCTTAAATTAATAGGGATGCAAATAGAAGCAGTGCTAAAGGCCCCTTTTCACTCCTCTGACAATGTAAAAGGGCCTTAAAGCTTGAGTAAATTACTCCAGTAAGACCTAGAATTCTGGGTACAATAAATAAGGACTTCAAATTGTAAGTTCTTAAGTATCTGTTAATTGCAGAACATTGTTTTGATAGATTTGCTTAATTTTCTAACTTCCTTCCTATTTTGAGACCTTTTTATTAAAACGCCTATATTGAAGTACATGATGTTTTGACCCATGTATACTTTTTAGAATTTTTTTTTTTTTTAGAAGTAGAAGATAAGTCTTGAGGCCACTCTTCAGTTCTTTTTAATTTGTTTTTTTCATTTTAAAAATCCCATAATATTTCATGGCTCTGATTACAGCTGTGAAATAGTCTTGTGGTGGCATAATGCACATTAAGCTTGATCTTAATTTATTTGCTAGTTGTAAGATTTTTGCTGTAACTGTATATATTTTTCTTGTAACTGTATATAGGAATATGCAGGTATTATGCATTGAGAGACAGAATGTCAGAATATTGACCAGGGATAGAAAAGCGTTGTGATATATAACATACAGAATATTCCTAAGAACAAATTAACTGTTTCTATTAGCTGTTCTTAAAGGAAAAAGTCAATATTTTTGTTTACTATTTTTTACAGTTTTGTTTTAATGAAGAAGTGCTATAAAGTCGTCTAATGGGGTATTCTAAAATAGCTTGTGTGAAGCATCAGTAGCTCTCAGTTTCTTCTGAAAATCAGTTGAACCTACTGCCTATTGTTTTGTTTATTTGCTAAATCCAAGCAGTATTTTAGAATTATGACTGTTGTTTGATGATTTTCTCAAGCGTCAGCTGATAAACTAAATCCTATCATAGCAGTTGAAAGGAATAAAAGAATATTTACCCTTTTAAAGGTCTGATTTTGTCTATGCAAGTTTCTTGTGGCCCATCCTGTTTATATTTTTTATAAACTTTCTTTAGTTTTTCTTTGTACAGACATGACCTTCTGTTCACTTTTTGCTTTCCTTGTGCAATATTTGTAATAATGAAACAAATCCATATATACTGTTTTTAATTGACCTTACAGGTATGCATTGTGAGATGGAGGACATGAGATTATCTATCTGAACAAGTTTACTTCCTATGAAAACTCTAGTTTTTATGTGGCTCTGTCTTGTAATCTGGGCCCAGTGTTGCTTCCCTGTTGTATTTGTCATCCCCGCCTTCCTGACTACACTTCTGTTCACCCATGCAGATGGTCACAGCATGGTGATTATTGAAGTGACAGTCCAGCAGTGACTTGTGGAGCAAACGTCTTTATATTTTGGTTGCTTACAAAGGATTCAGGCCAAACAAGTGCATCAAAGAAGCAGTTCCCCCAACATACTCATACGTACATGCTGAAAAAAATACCTAGTTTCATGCCCCTAAAAAGAAAAAAAAAACAAAACAAAACCCAAAAAGGAAATCTTTTTGTTGTTTCTGTTTCCTTTTGATCAATCATAGTTTCTGATCGTGTTTTAGATTCCCAGTCTCTTTTTGTTCATTCTCTTCATTTGTACTCTGCCCTTTATTCATTCTCTTTCTGTCATTTATTTCCTTTGATTCTGTTAAAGTCCTTTTTCCACATGATGTGCATCTTGCATGCATTATGAGAAAATTCATTTTTTCCTTCAAGCACTAAAAATTTATTTACCTAACTTCTATGTTTTGACACCCTGTAGTATTTGTCAAAGAGAGTATAGAGAGAAATGAACACACTATTACTATTCTTGGCTTTGCTGTGTTTTCAGAGAGCATTTGATTATTTTCTTTTTCCTCAGCTATGTATATAACAAACACATGTATCATCTATTCAATGAAAACACCGCAGAGAAAATGAATTTTACAAAACTGGGAAGAAGTTGCAGCAAACAGTGGGTTATATTGGTGTTATATAGCTATCTCATCAAAAGGTAGCAAACGCACAAGACCTTTTGCGCTTTTCAATTTGAAAGAAAATGATTTCATTAGAAAAAAAAAGAACCATCACCCTGGATGTTGGAGAATGCCAGAGCCTGATGAAACCAGCTGAAGAGACAAACTGAGTGTACGGATGCAGATTAGCCTTCAGAAGATGAGGGTGTAAAAGGGATTTAATGGTAGGATGGATTATAGAAATCCTTGTAACAATGTTAAATAATTATAGTTCCAGCCGAGATCAAAGCAGTGCTGATTGAACCCCCTCAAGCTGTTAACACAGAGTATCTCGGAGAGAAAAAAAAAAGGGAAAAAAAAATCCCTCTGAGATTGGTCAGCCTGAGCTGACAGTGTCCTCTGATCTGGGAAAGTTCTGGCTGTATTGAAGGTACAACTTGTGGGGGAGGGAAGGACAGGGAAGAATTTATATGTCCAAGTAGCCTATTTGGCTGGAGTTCTTGTTTTTGTAAAGGAGGAGGAAGGGGTTATTATAATCAGTGTTACTGGAGTTCACACAGTGACTGAAATGGCAGTAAACTTGTACACAATTGGCTTCTTTCATATTGGAAAACACATTAAATTTCTTTAGCAGAACTTTGTTCTGTAGCAGAAAATTATTAGACTCTTTTTTTTCTTTCTTCCCCACCCCGCACACCCCCCCACCCCCCCCGTTTAAGCTACAGTTTCTGTATACATACCTGCCCAGCAACAACTATTAGTAGCGATAACTGGAAGAACGCCTTTGTAGTAGTGATATTTAGCTGCAGGCAGGGAGTACAGTTGCTATGCCCATTCACCAGCATTAAACATTTATTCTCATTGCCTTGCCTTCCTGGCATTCATGCCTGGAGGATTATGCTTATACCTCTATTAATAAAAAAGGAGAAGTCAAAGTTAAATCCTTATGGTTTGATGGTATAGTAACTTGTGGCACAGCCAGAGCTTTTCTATTTATAGAGCTGTCTGTGAAGTGCACCACATCTAGTTTGTTTCAAAGGGTAATTTAGAACTTCAGCTGTGTTGAGGTTTATTTCCAGAGGCAGTGTGTCTGGT
Source organism: Agapornis roseicollis (assembly GCA_002631895.1). NCBI lineage: Eukaryota > Metazoa > Chordata > Aves > Psittaciformes > Psittacidae > Agapornis > Agapornis roseicollis. The sequence continues at coordinate 225,915 of NDXB01011666.1, read as the reverse complement.
ATTCTGTTCCAAATAGAAAGCTGGGGGTGCAGTAGATGAGTAATAAAAAGTAGTGGTGGAAATAGTACCTTACTGACTAGATCAGTCTGGAGGAATGATTTCATCTAGCTCAAGATTAGTTTGCTCCCTGGCTTTATGCTATGACTGCAAGTGAGTGAGAACAACCATCTCTGCATGGACATAAACAGCTGTTGAACATCTCCTCTTGGATACAGCCACATATGGAAAAGGTGCTTTGATAAGACATCATCATCTACATGTCAGGAAGATTTCACTATTACATAGATTTTTTGCCAGTGAGTGGCCTGCAACTGACCTTAGACCTGTAGCTTTAGAAAAAGGACTGCAAAACTTTAGGTTCTGGGAAATGCCAGCATATTAAGAGTCTGTCTCTGCGATTCTGTAAGTACATACATAGGCTCTATGAACAAATATGAGTACTTTGTTTTCTGGAAAGAGCCGGTATTCTAAATGCCAGTCAGAGAGTACATCAGATAACTGCTTTATATTTCAGAGACTAACGATGCATGACAAACCCTCAAACCTGTTCTCTGATTCCTGCGTAAGGAGCAGTAGTAGTACTTTCCAGATGTTCTGGGTAAAAGCTTGCATCAAGTAGTGCTACTTGTTTTCAGAGACAGTTTTAGTACTGGTTTATGAACTGTTGTATGTGACCTGTCCAGGAACTTCTGTTAGCCTAGGTTAGCTGCTTCTTACTTGGTTGAATTTTGAATAGTCCTTTATGTTCATTGGGCCTTAAATAAACCTCTGTACCTTGGGTCAGGGATGATGACATTTAATGGCACCATCTCCAAGGGATTCTGTGTCTATTTGCTTTAAAAGTGTGTCAGTTTTTGTGGGTGTTTTGAAGTGTCTGTAGATGTCCAAGTACAGGTTTGGTGGCTGTGTTGTCCTGGCCAAGTCCCATGGAAAACATGGAAGTCTGTCTCCTGTGATCCTCTGGAGTATTGTCTCACCATGTGGGGTTTAATTGTGTAGAAAATACTGTGGCAAACCTGTGCTTTCCTGTTGAAGGTGTGATCTAAGACAAGCTAGATATCATTTTGCAGTAACTGGTGAGAGATCTTGGCAAAGTTATCTATGTATCTGTTTGATATATAGTGGTTTGTAAAGTTAAACATGTCTGCAGAGCAGGGTGTAATTTTTCATAGAATCATGAAATGGCTTGCGTGGAAGGGACCTTAAGGGTCATCTAGTTCCAACCCCCCTGCCATAGTCAGGGACACCTTCCACTAGACAGGTTGCTGAAAGCCCCATCCAACATAGGCTTGAACATGGCTAGGTATGGGGCAGCCACAGCTTCTCTGGGTAGCCTGTGCCAGTGCCTCAGCACTCTCACAATAAAGAATTTCTTTCTACTATCTAATCTAAATCTACCTTATTCCAGTTTAATCTAACAGTTATATTGCTGGATAGAAACAGATAATGGCATTGAGTTTTAAGATAATAGTATGTTAGGTCAAAGCTGCCAGGCATCAATTAAGCAAGGTTTTAAAAGATTTTAAGTGTGAGCTTACGTGGGATTGTAGAGTCTTGAAGTCCTGGCCAGGGATCTCACAGTTCCATTTTATTGAGACAACTTGAAAAAAGGAGTTGATGCTGTTTGGACATACAGACATGTAATTTTTATGGTATAATTTTAGATATAGTGAAAAATTATGTGTTAAGTGCTTTGGAGAAGAAATCAACATGCCAGTCTGTGCTAACAACAGTTTAAATGTCAGCGTGAGCTTTTTATACTGGAAACAGGGCAGAATAGTGTTTTCTGTGAATAGAACATAGCAAGTGTTTTGAATCAGTAGCAAAACTAATTGAGACTGTGTTTTTAGTGTAATTTAATTTTACAACTGATTATGTGCAGGTTTAGTAAAAAGGGAGGGACAACGGAAAGCTTCTGAAACTGTGCTTTTAAGGACAGTAGTTGAAAGCAGGAGGGGACGCGAAAGGAAACCATTCAGAAGGTGTCTTAACTTGAGGAAGAGTTTCATGCTCAAAAAGAATGTGGTCTTGAGGGAATGAATAATAAAATTGAGAATCATCAAGAAATCTGTTATTCTATCATCAGTCTCTTCTGCCTGAATGTCATTCTGTATGATTCTCTATCTTTCTCTTTCCTGTTTCAGGTTACTAACAAAGAATTCAATAAATACATTTTTCCCTTTCCCCCCACTACCCTTCCCTGTTTCTTTCTAACCTGTCCTGAAATTGCAGAGGAAGAGTTAATAATGGAACTAGCTGTAGTGCATGTTACCTATCTATTCTCAGTTCTTCTTCACACTTAAAACCTCTTCACAGAGGATTTTAGAATGGGAAAATGCTAAATCAGCTCTTTCCCTGTCCTCGGGTTCTGAGCTTTTTTTTTTTTGTCATTGTGCTATGGAAAAAAGGATCAGACTCCAAATCTTTAAGCAGTAGCTGCATTTGGAAATAATCTGAAGTAAAATGATGTCTTTGTGCAGTAGGGAACATCATTCTTCTCCTCTGTGTTCTGAAATGACAAACTATTGCCCCTTGACAGTGAATTTGAAATCAGATAACTGAGACTCACTGGGTGATTTTTATCTGCAAAGCCCATGTAAATTTGTTGTATGTTTGTGCATACAGTTTGTAACAGGTGGTACAAGCTCAAAGATACATCCAACTCTATGTAGATGAATAGAAGAGATGGCATTTTCTGTTACCAGAGGGAAAAAAACCTAGACTTACAAAGTTCAAACTTATTTCCATTTGACATTGCTATTTTATACCTAAATTGTTGTCATTTTAAACATAACTTTCTGTTCTTTTACTTAGATTTTTTTACCGTATGAATGGTTCTACGTGTAAGTTAAAATATATGAGATAAAGAACACAACCTTTCCCCTATTTAGTATCCTTTCGCTTCATCTGCTCTGCACTTCCAGTTACTAATAGTGTGAAGATTCCAATTGCTGCTTTCTAGCTGTGAAGACACTGGAAAAGGAGCTCTTGGTGTTCCTCTTCTTGTCCCTTTTGTCATTTTTTCCCTCTTCATTCATCATTTATTAAGACATTTATATGGAGAGGAAGCAAACATTTTAGGCTTTAGTTAAATAAATTCAATGAAGGTAGTTATTGGTGGTGTGTCACATCCGTTCAACTTAGAGATAAATACATGTAATATTTTCTGTATTTGATATGTTTTAAATGAAAGGTTTATCACACATTTTAAAAAGCAGAAATGAAAGCAGCTGCATATAAATTCAAGCTTTCTGGATGTTTTAATTTGTTTCTGAAATTTTGCTAGGGAACATTCTGTTTGTTCCATGAAAAATTAGTTTCCTTTTAAATTGATATTACAAAGCTTTGATAAGATCTGAAATAATCTCTAGCATTGTACCGAGTCCCACACCATATGGTAGTTTATAAATGGCTATAAACTAGCAAATCTCTTGCTTATCCAGATTTTAAGATTTTTCTTTGTGCAAATAATAACAATTTCTTTCACAAATTCCCCTGAATAATTTACTGAGCACTAATTGTGGTCATTTCAGATGCTCACCTGTTAAAACTGGTCACATGCACATGTGGATATTTGCACATTGAAAGGACAGAGCATGCATCAATCTTTGTTGTTTTCCATACCAGAAGAGGACAAATTGAAATATGTAGCCTCATGTGATTTTTCATACCTGTTGCCAGTAATATGTTAACACCTCTCTGAATATATATCTTGTGTATGTATTGTAAAATATATTCACAACCAGTAACTCATTCTTTCTGTCACAGCATTTAAAAACATTCTTTTTAGGTCACCTGTTAGATTTATGAATTCTCAGTAAGTGAACTAGGACAGATGCTCAGCCAAAAAACCCAACCAAAGATACACGAGAGGACTTAGTCATCAAGTCTGACATTTAGTTTTCAGTGTCTGTAGTGTTGTGTACTGATAACCATGAAAACCTATTGTACTTCACACAGATACAGTTCACTTCATCTTTACAATGCTGTACTTTATTAATAATCAATGTATATAGACTCAGTTTTAACAGAGAAACAAATCACCAGACCTTTTTTGTGCCAAATGCACATTTGAAGAGATGGGCATAGAAAATGGCCGTTGTTTATCTCTTATAATTATGAATTTAGTTTCAAAGTCAAGCCTAGCTATATCTTAGATATTTTGCTTCAGTGAAGTCCTGTATCAGTGTGTAGCACTACCGCCTGCCCAACCCAGTCTTCACCTTGAGATTAATGAGGCTTTTAAGTCAAGTAAGATAGTCTGCTGAAATTTTAGATGATAATTGAGCTAGTCTAACTTGGTTAATAATATTGTTTGCTGAAACCATATGGCTGTATGCTAACTTCACTCAGATAACTAGCCCACAAATACTTGCTCCGACACTGAACTAGGGAGATGCTGCCACATTTAAGGCCAAGCACAAAACACCAGGTGACCTCAGTGCCAGCTGCAAACAAGAATCATAGTGCCATTGGCTCAACAGGTTGTTTACATCCTGACTTAGATTTTCAGTTACACTTAAATAATATGTATTTCATGTAGCCTGTGATAACTTGGACATAGGTAGCTAAAGGTGGTAGGTAAGACAAATCCTGTAGATGCCCCATTTCTCCCTTCAGACTCTTCACCGTAACCCTTTTCATAAGTGAAACAAGAAGATTAATGGAGAAGCACTTGTGATGTATGCTCCTCAGGAGCAAGCTATCATCCTGTCACAGTAGAAATAGCACCTTCCAGGTACTGAAAAGAGGGTTTGGAGACTGGGGTGCTATGTACAATAGCAAACACTCCTGAGATACCAGAGAAGGCCTAAGGGACTGTTTGAAGCTGGTAAGCCAGAACACTCTTTGTGGTCTTTTATTCTGAATATGCTTTGCAACTGCTGCATCTAAGAGTGACTGCAGACTAGAATATGGTGGAGTGGGATTTACAGAGAACAAAATGTCTGAATTGAGTGGAAGCTCTGGAGGTCTGACGGGAAGGATTTGGCTCTAACTGGCCCATGCATTATTCAGAACTGTATGCAATAATTGCATCATGCAGCCTGTTGTGTTCTGGTCTCTGTGTCTATCCTTTGGACACATCGTCTAGTCACTAGGCTACTCTAGCAGTCTTAACTGCTGAGATTTTAAATTTGTCTTGTGCAGTGGCTTGCTTTGGCTCAGGAGAGACTAACAAGGGGGCTGGCAGTGCTATGGGTGCACATTTCTTTTCATGATTCAGAGGTCTGCAGCAACTCAGTCAAAAATAAAAGGATCCTTATATAAGCAAATAAAATGTGAATTGAATACAAGGTTCCTGATTTATCTAAAAACATTCGCTAAAAGTACTTCATTTCTTTTACAGCTGTAATAAAATAATTTTACAGTTAGTAACATATAGCTTATAGGAGTGACAAATTTGGTACTTAAAAAATATTTAGGTTAAAGAAACCTGTCACTTCTAGTAAGTCATTTTTAGAGTGTAATCACTTTAATTCTCCTCTCTAATTTTATCACCAGGAGACAAGCTCTGAGCCCCCTAACCTCCCGTAAAAATCTTCATGCTGCTCCTAGTCAGAATGACAGAACAAGGACTGAGGCTGGCTTGGCTGATCTAGGAACAAGGGAAGTATAGTATCTAGCCATCTAAGTGGTAGATAAACATCGTTAATGTCAGGTCACATGAAGTCTAAGTTTAACATAAAACAGTAACTTATCAGGAAATACAGCATGAAACTTATGACCTGTTCTACTTGGGCTGGAAAAACTGTAAGTGTATAGTGACAGTAGTGTTGCATGGGCACAGTTATTGACTTAAGGAGTTATTTAAAGCCCTACATAAGACAGGCTGTTTGAGCAATACTCAGAATATCTGTTCTCTGAGAGTAGTTTTATGTAGCTACAGTGTAGTAATGCATGATTTACATTGTGGTGTTATGGGTTAGTGTCACTGAGACAGTAGGGGCCTGTGAGGAGGAGAGTATAGTCTTAGGCTAATCCAGCATCACTGGAGTCCAAACCCAATGTGTTCTGCTTCTCTTTACTTCCCCCTATGATTTTCATGCATTAATAAGCTAGCAAAATTGAGAAGCTTTTTAGTATACCATTCATACGTTTGTTTGAGTTGTATGCATTCTTTGGTTAATCATCTGATGTTACTGGAAACATCATCAGAAAACTCAGCATGTGCTGAGCAAAATATTAGGGTAGGAAAAAGGATAGAATATGTTGAGACATAATTTATGATAGGAAAGAATCATAGAATCATAGAAGCAGACCTTAAAGATCATCCAGTTCCAACACCCATGACATGGGAAGGGACACTTCCACTAGGCTAGGTTGCACAAAGTCACATCTAACCTGGTGTTGAACACTTCCAGGGATGGGGTAGCCACAACTTCTCAGGAAAACCTCAGTATCCCACCAGTTTCATAGTGAAGAACTTTTTAATATTTAATCTAAATCTACCCTTTTTCAGTTTAAAGCTATTACCCCTTGTCATCTCTCTATTAGAAAATACAAGGACAGCTTTTTTGATTCAAGAGGGCTCTTGGCTTCTTTCTCTATGTAAATTTTTTTAGCTTTAAACACCTTTCTTTCCCTGCCTTCATTTTATTAGTGCTGGGTTTTGTAGCCCCAAGGTTAGGGCTTTCAATTAAAAAAGGAAGAGAGCTGAGTTCATGTCCATACTCCCAGAACTGATTCTACTCCAAATAGACTGTCATTATTTAAAAAAAAAAAAAA
>NDXB01011666.1:189552-219056 GCA_002631895.1 Agapornis roseicollis | reverse complement strand
ATTTTTTAAAAAAAAAAAAAAAGAAAAAAAAAAAATTCAGAATTTTGGGGAAGACACAGAAATCCACATCTTTCTGTCCATATTTGCTATGATGACCATAGCAAAGGTGCCATGTACATCATGCATTCTTGGCTAACAAATCATTAATATGGGCAGAAAGGATGGATAGAGAATTTCTCCCTCCCTTTTAAGAACTCTTTTTGGAGGCAAGTGATGTGTGTTGTGGAGTCTCCTAACTGAACCAAAATGGGAGCCAAGTGTTGTAGTTCCATCAGTAGAGTTTTTATCAAATTATGGTCACTATCACAACTTCCACCCTGAAAGCAAATGCGTTATCTGTGCTGTGCTGTATTCTGCACAGTTCAGGTATGTTCACTTTGCTCTGAGGGTAGAGAACTATTTTGCTTTGTCTCTTTGCATTTTTGATAGATTTAGAGGGGTATTAACCTACCATCCCAGAATGCAACTGCATTTGACACCTATGGAATCAAAATAAAGAGAGTTCTAGATGTATGTAATGATAAGTAGCTGCTGAAGTGAAATTTTCTACATTCTTTTCTTCAGTGTTGTTACCTATATTCCACTGAACTTCAATTAAGAACTAAATTATTAAGTCTTGACCTTGTCTTTAGTTCTGATTTGTATTAAAAATGTGTTTTACATATCGGAAAGAGAAAGCATGAATAACTGACATGAGTTATGAATTAGAGGAAAGCTGGGCTTTTTATTTAGATTACTATGCAAGACATTTTCCCTGATAATGTTTTTTAAATGTAATCAGACTTTTTCATCCAGGAGAGCCTTGATTGAGGGAGACATTAAGTATTAATGTATCAATTATTAATTAATATGCATTAATTAATAACTATGAATAATACCACCATTTAGATCATAGAATAATTTAGATTGGAAGGCACCTCCAGAGGTCATCTAGTCTAACCCCAGCTTAAAGCTGGGCTAACTTAAATCATGTTGCTTGGGGCTTATTCAGTCAAGTTTTGAAGATCACCAAGAATGGAGATTCTACAGACTTTCACAGCGATGTCCAATGTTGTCTACTTTACATTGTGGAAATTATTAAATTTCAGGTGCTCAGGTCTTATCCCTGAGCACCTCCAATAGGAGGGAGAGTGGCTTTGTGTGGTCTACCCTCTCATTATATATTTGTATATGGCAGTTAAAACCCCTTAGCCTTCCTGTCCTAACACTGATCTTCCCAGCTTTTTCAGGCATGGTTGCTGCAGCCCCCCCCACAGTCTTGTGATCCCCATTTCACTATGTTCATGTCTGCTCTGCTCAATGGACTTCTACAGAGTCCAGGTTGCAACAGGCCTTCATTGCTGCAAGAGCACATGCCCAAATTATCAACTCGTACATTCATTCTAGCAAAGCTACTTTCCAGCTGGAAAGTAGTTGGCAGTGCCCAACTGGTAGTGTTGCATCAGGCCAACCTGTCCCAGGTGCACAACTCAGCATTTGCCTTAGTTGACCTTAACTTATTTTCTGTCAGTGCATTTTTCCAGGTTGTTGTGGTCCCTCTGAGTAGCAGCCTTGCCCACCAGTGTTTCTGATCCCCTTCTGCCAATTGGATAAATTTGCCAACCTGAAGATGAGATGAGAACATGAACAAGAGCCTGCTTCAATGTGTGCTTGCAGCCCAGAAAGCCAACCGTGTCCTCAGCTGCATCAAAAGGAGTGTGATTGAAGGAGGTGATCCTTCCCCTCTGCTCTGCTCTCGTGAGACCTCACGTGGAGTATTGTGTGCAGTTCTGGTGTCCTCAACATAAAAAAGACATGGAACTGTTGGAACAAGTCCAGAGAAAGGCCACAAATACAATCAGGGGACTGGAGCATCTCCCATATGAAGACAGACTGAGAAAGTTGGGGCTGTTGAGCATGGAGAAGAGAAGGCTGCGTGGAGACCTCATAGCAGCCTTTCAGCATCTGAAGGGGGCCAATAGCAATGCTGGGGAGGGGCTCTTCATTAGGGACTGTAGTGACAGGACAAGGAGTAACAGGTTAAAATTTAAACAGGAGAGGTTTAGACTGGATATAAGGAAGAAGTTCTTTACTGTAAGGGTGGTGAGTCACTGGAATGGGTTGTCCAGGGATGTTGTAAATGCTCCATTCCTGGCAGCGTTTAAGACCAGGTTGGACAGAGCCTTGGGTGGCATGGTTTAGTGTGAGGTGTCCCTGCTTATGGCAGGGGGGTTGGAAGTAGATGATCTTAAGGTCCTTTCCAACCCTAACTATTCTATGATTCTAAGGGCATTCTTTCTTCTTTTCCAGACCATTAATAATGTTGAAAGGCTGCAGTGCTGATCCTTGAAAGATGCTACTAGTGAACTTTGTACAGCTCTTCAGAGTCCTTTTATTCAGTGTTTCAGCCAGTTTTTACCTACTTTGCAATCTACCTGTTGAATCTGTATTTCACCAATATGCCTATGTGAATGCTTTGTTGAAAGCCTTTCTAAATCCACTCCTCTCCCCTCTCACCCGCTGAGCCAGTCGTCTCATCATAGGAGAGAGTGTGGTTGTCAGGTATGATTTGCCTTTAGTAAATCCATGCCAGGGGTTCTCAACCACCTTCTTGTCCTATATGTGCCTGGTCATGACACTGAGGAGAATTTGCTTCATACTATTCCCAGAGATGTAGTTTGTGTTGGAAATCTGTTAGTTCCCTGGAACCTTCTTCTTATCTTTCTTGACGGTTGGTGTAACATTTGCCTGTACACAGCCATAGGAGACCTTCTGTCCTCCTAGTTGCCACAGCATTGCAGAAGTGATGCAGAATGGATTCATAGTAACAATAGCCAGCTCCCTCATCATCCTTGGATGCAGCCCATCTGGTCTTATGGAACTGAGTATATCCAATTTGCTTAAGTGCTCCCTTAATCTCCCAGTCCTGTTGATAGTGATCTAGGCTGTTACCCCTAGGCTCAGGAACCTGGAAGCTTGATGGCACACCTTCAAAGAAGAAAATGAACCAAAGAAAGCAGTAAGTGCTTCAGCCTAACCGAATGTCTATTGTTGCTGTGTTCTGTGTCCCACTGAGTACCAAGCCCACATTTTTCTTTAATTTTGCTGCCTGTGTTTCTGCAGAAGCATATCTTGCTGCCCTTCAAATCTCTGCCTATTTTCAACTCTAGGCAAGAACAGCATTTCAAGAATGCTTAGATGGTCCTTTTAATTTTGTCTTATCTAAATATAGTCATTTGTAAGTTAGTTTAAGGTAGTCTTTGGTCAGTGGAGCAAGGTAAGCACCTTTATTCATTCCATTTTCAGATAGCGTTTGTTCTGAGAGTGCAGAGAAATACAACCAAAATATTTTCAAACAGGTTATTTTTAGTGAATTTACAAAGGAGAAAGAAAACAAAATGTGGTAAGATTTCTTTCAGTGCAGAAAAAATGGAAGTTATGTATATCTGTACGGTTAAGATGTCTTAAATCTTATTTTTGTCTTTTTGCACTGAACTCCTTCATGACCAAATAAGTCACACAGGGGAAAGTCTCTAAATTTGAATAGCAAAGTTCTTTAGCTTGAAATATCTACAGCTTGATTTTTTTTTCTCTGCACACACTGAGCAACCACAATTATGGTTGTAGTCTTTGAGGATGTGTAGTAGGATTGTAGGGAGGTTATCAAAGCTCTGGAAATCACGTTTATATTGATAGGATATCTAAAGAAAAATAAAACAGTAGCTATATTTTTCTTTTTTTTTTTCTTTTTTTCCTGCAGATTTAAATCCCACTCTGTGTTAATACATCACTTCCTGGGGCTTTTGAGGCTATGTAATTAATGTTCATAACATGATTATTGCTTGTTACAAAGCTAATCATGATCCATGAACCTCACTAGGTGACCGAAAGGTGTCAGGGACACAGGAAACGGCTATTTCCCAGCTTTTATATCTTCTTGTAGCCCTATTCAGTTAAAACAACCAGGGAATAGATCTTGAGATAAAAACAACTAATTGGTTTGATGTTGAACCTTTGATGATACTGTCTCTATAGGCCTTAAATATGTAAAGTGGAACATGCTTCCAAAAGCCACCACTAGTGGCTGAGTTAGAGGCTCTGGGGAATGACGTCCAATGAGCTGTTTTCATTATGACATCAATATACTGTACAATGCAGTCTACTTTACTATATAGTGGATGCTGTGTGATTATGTTAGTCCCATTTTCTCCTGGAGCTTCTTTTACTAAGTTGCATAAATCATGAGAGCACAGTAGCTATGAGTCACTTACCATCCTGCTTGTTCACCAAATTGACTGCAGGTAACCACAAGCTGTATGATCCCTTACTGTAGGGGTTATGCTTGAAAGATGTAGCAGAGAATCTTTTGTTGTTTGTGGTTTGCCTTAAACATGCAAATTTCATTAGCCTGATATGAATAGCAAGCTATTAACAAATTTGAGGGAGTCTTAAATGAGGTTACTCTATTCTGAAGTTTCTCTGATGTTTTTACATAGGAAAGGAAGGAACACTTAAAAGTGTCGTGTTTGTGTTTGATATTTTCCCACTGTCTCCCTTCTCTTAGGAGTGTTGTTTCAACTTGACATCCGTGCATTGATAAATGTAAACTCTGCTTTAATAACAGCATGTGCAACTTTTTGAGTGCAAAATATGGTGCATACTGTCCTATCTGGTTTATTTTTAATGTTAAGATTAAAATCAGTATCTTTGATATAGAAACTAGTTTAATAGTAAGTTTGCTTCATGCAGTGAATTTGCTAGACTATTTAAAACTAAGTCTACTAAGTGAAACATGTAGGGGAATGATAGATTAATAAAATATATAAATTAAAAGGCCAGGAATTAAAACCATCCAATTTGACTACCTGTTAAGTGAAAGGTATATTTTAGACAGAATTTAGTTATGGTTTGAAGCACAGCTTGCTCATATATGGTATCCTGTAATTATTCAGGTTGGAAGGGACTGTAGTTGGCCTCCCTTCAAGTACTTGTATAGACTGATGAGATTCCCTATGAGTGTTCTCCAGGTTAAACAGCCCAAACTCTTTCAGCCTTTCCTTATTTGAGAGATGCTTCAGACCCTTTGTCATCTTTCTAACTCTTTGCTGGACTTTCTTCAGTATCTTCATGTCTCTTATACTGGCAGACTGCAGAGATAGGCACAAATACTTCAGGTGTAGCCTTACCAGTGCTGAGTAGAGAAATTTAGCTTTTGAGTTTAAATTCTCTATAAATAATTTATTGGGGGTTTTGATAGTTTGAGTCAATGTTGGAGAATTCTTCTAAGTGTCCATCCTGTTTGAGTCTGAATTTGCCTTCTTGCAGTTTGCAGCCATTTTCCTACATCTTTGCTGTATCATTGTTTGCTTTATCAAGGACTCTAACATCATATTTATTTTCTTCTTTTACATAGGTGCACATCCAAGTCAAACCATAATATTGGTTTTGATAAGCTGAGAAGACTTAATTTCATAATTCTTTTATGATAAGACAACTTTTCTGGCCTTTCTGTTATCTTAATGGGTTTTCCCTAAACCTCCTCAAAGTTTTTAGCTTTCTTCTGGGAACTAGGGCAAGAAAACTGGGCACAGAATTATGGTAGACCCATGCCAGTGCATATTACCCAGTTAATATAACCTTTTGACTGCTGCACAAAATACCTTTCCTTTGCTACTGTTCAGTAGCACTTGCTAATATGCATTTCCAGTTTTGGCTACAGTGTTCAACTGGGAAATACTGCTTAGCTGTTACCAAGCCTAAATGAATGCCCAAACATTTTTTTATAGATAGTGCTTCTCAGAAGTGAGTCCCCTGCCCTGTGGGTATGATGGCCTGCATTGTTTGGTCCTGTGGGCACTTTGTATTTCTGTATTGCCACACATGTGCAGTGAGCCCGGATTTGCCAGCTCATTATGCATTTCAGCCTTGTTTGTTATTTAGTCTTCTCCAGTTATTTTCTTTTCCTCAGACTTTATCATTAAATGATTAGATTCTTTGCTCTTGGTCATTCATAAGAATGATAAGTACTGAAGGGTCAAGAACCGGTGCTTTCCAGGCTTTCCTAGAAATATATCCAATCAGCAACTAACAATGCTCATATTTGTCGTTTGACCGGTTTTTACTAAACTTTATTTTTTGACAATTAATATGTTACCCCTAATTGAACTGGAATCTTGTATTAAGTCAAATATCTTACAGAAGTGTAAATATAATAGTGGTAACGTATGATTTTCATCAGCTGAGCATGAACTGGTTATTAGCAAATACAAAGTTAGTGGTTTAGGGTATTTTCCCTATGCATATGTTGATTGACACTAATTTTCCTACTTTTATTTAATTCGTTATTAATTAAGCTCTATATCATCTGTTCAAATTGCTTTGCCATGTATCAATAGCAGACTGACAAGCCTATTACCCAGGTCATTCTCCTCCTGGTTTTAAAATATTGGCACAACAGTAGCCGTCTTTAGAACAATTGTAAGAATGAGTCCTGTAGTACCAAGGAAAGAAATTTCTTTTTAAAGTAAAGCTTTAAAAACCAGCATATGGAATTAGTAGAAGGAAATGTTATAGTATGAAGACAAGCATGCAAGGAAATATTAGAAATTGGTAGCATTCACAAACATAGTGGTATGCATCATGAAATTATTGAACAGATGAATGAAGTAAAGAATTTTATTAACCTGACCTACAATTCAGCTTGTATTCCAGGAAAGGTGGCAGACAAAATATTTAGAAAGAAAAGTCCAGAAACCTGGCTACATAGCAAGTATCTCACTGGTCTGGTGAAGTTACTCAAAAAGTAGTCCTTTTTAAGTCAGTGAAGCTTCCATGTTCACATGGTTGATACACAGTCTATTCATTAGATGAAGGTTGTGTCATACATGATAAATACTAATCACATAAGAGACCTTATGTGATATATTGGATACGTAAAGACTGAATTACATAGTAGAAGAGAAGAAATCTGAGATTTTAATATCTGCATTCTAATAAAACATCTGATCCTCATGAAACTATACTCCTAAACTGATACATGAACGCAATCACATGCAGTGAATCTGACTCAAGAATCATAAACAAAAATGTCTTATAAAATAATAGACTATTGAATTTTTAGAGCACCATCTGGCAGTGATGTAAAGAGATCTGTTCTTGGTAAGGATTTATTTGTTTGGGTTTAGTTAATAACTTCATTAATTATTTGAATAAGGTTATGAAAATAATACTAAGCTAGGAAAGAGTTTTAGAAACTTACAGGAAAAGAAAATGTTTCTTTTGATCATGCAAAACCTACTCAAGAATTAAGAACTAGGTCTGACATTGCAGTGAGACTGAACCAGTTACATTTTAGATTTCATGTGTCTCCAAATACTGCCAAATTTATTTTTTTTTTTAAGGGGGTGGGAGGAAGGGAAATAATAGTGGGAGGAGAAGGAGGGAAATAATAGAGATTTGAGGCTGTAGAAGACAAATTTGTGGAAAATGTTATAAGTTTTAGTACATTGAATTTCCATAAGAATGTCTTAAGCCTCAACTGGACAGTCATGAACTATTTAGAACTGTCTCTGTTGGTGACAGTGGCCATTAATGGATAAATTGAAGAAGTTAATAAGCACATGGTAGTCAGATATTGGTATTTCCCCTATTAAACCTAGTCACCTGCTGGTATTCTGCACTCTGCAGCTTCTTTGATGAACTTTTTGTGTATGAATTCCTGTTATTACTATAGCTTTGACCTTCACACTCTTGCCCTGCTGTTGAGTAGAAAAATAACCTTCTCTTGGTGTATTTTAAATCTTCTGTTTGTTTCATTTGATGATCACTGGTTCCTTAAATATAAAGAGAAATGTTTATTACTACAATGAACTTGCTGTTTATGCTTTTGCATACTTCTTTCTTATCACCTTTGTTTACTTCTTTTGCAACCCTACAGAAGGGTTACTGTACTTAGAAAGAACTCTAAAAACTGAAAGTGTAAAATATTTTATGTACTTCAAAGGTAAGATATATTAAAAAGCAATGAAATGAAACTTAATAGCTGTAGGGCTGAACATGGGCTGTTTTGGGGGTTCTTTTCACGTATATTCTTAATATAAAACTATAGACAAAAACCTTGTTAAATTTATGCCTAGAAGGTCCAGGACAGAGACGCAGTTAAGCAAATTGTAGTGTGTGCCTCTACAGTCTGCAGGGTATTATGAACAGTGATATTTCTTATAGCTTGAGGCTTGAATCTGCTGATACCAAGTTGGAGATGCTTAGGAAACAGTAAGGTTTTGAGATTATATTGTCAGAGAAATTGAAAAGCTTTGTTTGGTTGTGAGTCCCCATGGTGGACAATGTATTATGCCTTCTAGCTTTTCAGATGGGGCTGAGTCCATCCTGTTTAGGTGTTGTGCAGGTTGGGGGCCTCAGCAATCCCAGCTGCTTCACTTTTGCTTAAACCATGACCTCAGTGCTGTTGTCAGGGACTTGTGCCTAAGAACAAACTTTTCTTCAGATCTTCTGTTTTCTAACTTGTTTGGTTTTGATCAAATATGTATATTATTTAATTTACAGTGTTTGTACCTCTTCAGCAGTCAAATATTTTCCAAGTAAATGTTTTTTGTTTGATTTTGTTTGTTTGAGTTTTTTTATTTATTTTATTTTATTTTATTTTGTACAGGCTTTCAGTAGCTATCATTCTCTGCTCCTAATTAATATAACAGTTTGTTCTTCACAGGATTTTTGTTCAAAAATATATTAATTTCAAAGCAAAGTATGGAGGAATCTATGCTTGGAGCATCAAAAAGAATGGGTGGCCTTGGAGGATGAAGCAGGAAGGACAGATTTCTTCTCCCACTGCACAGTCCTGCTTTTCCAGGCTGTATTATCTACTTGGCTGAGCTCTTGCTACCTGTGCTCAGTTTCAGGCATAACCCAGGGATTGTTGTGACGCAATACAGTACCTCCAGTGGTTACCTTAGATCCACAGAAATCATTAAAGGTGGCAACTGAAGCACAGAAGTCCGTTCGCGTGGGAGCTTTTCTTCTTTCTTTTTTCCTCATGCATCTAAGGACAATGTAACAGGATCCTTGAAAAACAGTTCTTGCAGAAATCTTACTACCTATACTGCTTTTTGTAGAAAGAAATAAGTGGGAACCTTTTCTTGCGGTTTTATTTGATTATAGTAAAAGTGCAGCAGTATTTGCTTTGTGTTATCCTGTGCAAGTGTTTATTAATCTAAATAATGGAACTTCAGTTATCAGAAAATTCTTATGCCTGCTTAAGGCACTGAAGAAAGTATGAAGTCAGTACGTAGATGGTGATTTTGGGAGAGAACTATGAAAAAATTTTTGGCTTACCTTAGCTCAAAAATTGTCAGTTCTACTACTAGCTTATTTTGGAAATAGGCAAGGTATTTACGGAACTATTATATATCCTACTGAATTGGTGTATAAGTCTCAATTCAGTTTTCTAAAGAAAAGGGATCTTCCTGCCCCTAGAAGTTAGTTTTGCATAAGAGTCAGCGTTAAATAGCATTAAAATATGCCTGAAGACGGACAGTACGGATAAGTAAATAGAGGAAAAAACCCCAAATAAATGGTATAGATAAAATAAAAACTGGGCCATACCTTAATTAGCTCTGTTGTGCCAGTGGTAGCATAGATGTAACCACATCAATATGTTAATACATTTCAGTTAGGACAGTTGATCACGGAAAGTTCTGGAAAAGGATGGTACTTTAGTTTTCATGGGTTTAGTGCTTTGTTATTGTAATGTGTTGGTGTTTTAGAGTAAAAGTTCTTTACCCTTATCTTTCCTTTTGCTTAAAAATTGTTTCATCTCATTCCCATACACTAATTCTTCCAAT
Source organism: Agapornis roseicollis (assembly GCA_002631895.1). Lineage (NCBI taxonomy): Eukaryota > Metazoa > Chordata > Aves > Psittaciformes > Psittacidae > Agapornis > Agapornis roseicollis. The sequence continues at coordinate 209,220 of NDXB01011666.1, read as the reverse complement.
ATTGAATGTATTTGGATTTTTCATAGTTTTTTTTTGCCATATGGTAATTGCCATCTGTATTTTTGTTGTTTGTGTTTATGTTTTTTGTGGTTATTTTGTTACTTCTATTGTATTTTAATTCTGAGGTGGCTTTGCTTCTGAGTTTGGAAATGGCTGCTTGACCAAGGAACTAATTTTGCATGTTATATTGCATTGTATCTTTTTTGTTGCCCATGGAAGAACTTGCACTTCACCTGGCTTTTCCTCACCTCTCGGTCAAAGCCTGCATCATTTCATAGTGAAAAGAGTACATTAAAACACACAATAATAATAATAATAATAATAATAATAATAATAAATGTTAATCAAAAAACTGCATATGTCTTTCTGATTGTGCCAGTGTTGTGGTATTCAATTATGCAATTTTCATTGGTATATTAATCATCTTTTCAACAAACAAACCGGCGTTAATTAAAGCAAACCATGGATAAAGACATGTTGCCGGATCATCATTCCGTTTATCACAGCACACAGGCTGGCCGTTAAGTAAATTCTGGACTGTGAGATGAATTTCAATGTTGACTTCATCTTTTTTGTTGGAGTTTGAATGCAACTCATCTAACAACAACAACAAACTTCAGGCTTCACAAGAGAAAGATGAATTTATTTGTAATTAATGGCAAGAGAAGAAAGATAAAGTAGTTGTATGCTTCTAATGGGAATTACAATATTTGGAACCAGACCATTTTTGAAAATTTCTTTCCCTTCCACTGCTCTCCTTCTTAAACTTCTTCAAGTGTCAGAAACCTGAGACCACAGGATAAATGAACCTTCATCTATGTGTATAAATACATGTTTCATTTTAGCTTTGGAGTAATTAATAAACTGATTGGCATTAAATACGCAATCTGTGCAAAGAGAGAAAATTAGACAATCTGTTTTACTGATACATGCAAAAAAGAGGTGGGAGGGAAATGCTTTTATATCTTTGAAGTGAAAATACAATTTTCTGATGAACAACAGTTGCATGATAAATTCTTCTGACAATCCCCTTAGAAATGGCTTCAGTGCTGCAAGTGTATACAGTCAAGAACACTTGAATGCATTTGTAGGTCTGTTAAATATTTGTAAGTTGTTCAAGTGTTTATAAGACCATGAGCTTATGGAGAGAAGCACTGTATGCTGATATATCTATAGGTACTACTTAGCATAATAATACTGGTATTGTACTTTTTGAGAGTTATTACAGAGACTGCTGAAAGAGCAGTTGAAGGCTTAAGAGTTCCATTCGTCATTTTATTTAGTTTGTTTATTGTTTTATTTGAGCAGAAATACAGTTTAATGCTTCTACTGTGCAAAGTACATGCGTCATCCAGCAGAGACCGCTGACTGTGGCACCGAATGGCTTGTTCCTGATTTCTCTCTGCTTCTATTCTGAAATATAGGCTGATGGGCTGTCTTCAGCACTATTTATCATAAGTACTTTAGTCTTGATTCCTTCAAACACAGGTTTGCGAGGGCGCTGAATGAGGTCTGATAGAAAAGTTTAGATACTTTGCCTGCTATGAAAAATATATGGAAGCACTAATGGGGTACTTCCTGAATATTCATAATAATCTGTCATTTTACCTACCAGGGTCTTCCCATATCTTTCCAATAATCAGTTCTCTCAGCTGCTTTACATTAGACTGTCTATACTTGCAAATTAGTCAGAATATACATGCTTACTGAGAAATGTAGAGAAATGTGATTTGGAAATAAGTGTATTTTAGCTAAATAAAAGTGTGTTTAATGTAATTAGGTTTTCTTAAGTTGGGGTGAACTGAAAAGAAATTAGTAAGATGAATTTAACCTGCATAGCTCTGTGATTCCCCAGATAAGACTGCTTCTGCAGCTTAAAGATACTTACATTCATGCTACCTCAACTACTATGCCAAAGAAAGAATACACAAAGTAGACATACACTCAGCATGGTAAAAGTAAGTCGTCACTTTGGTGCAAGAACTTTAAAGACAGACAACCTAAGAATTTTTACAAATTCTTCCTTCTCTTAATATGCTGCCTGTGTTCCTGATTTACATTTCTGAAGGTTACATGGTCTATCAAACTTGATCATCCTGCACACACACATAGTCTTATCAGAACTGCTGATAACAGCTTGTGGTCTTCGAGAATCTCTTATTTGGACCAGCTTTGCTTCTTTAAAATCAAATCTGTAGTATAGGAACAGAGTTCATTACACCATGACTATTTTACAGTTCTTCTTTTAATACATCAAAATGTATTTAAAATCATAACCAGAGCCTGTTAGAAATAAACTGCCATATTTCAGATAAAATGAATATGTTGTAAGGTATTGTAAAGATACTAAGTGTATAATGCATTCAGTTGTCTTCCACTGTGATGTTTTTGCTTGGGAATGTATGGGTTGGTTTAAATTGCTTTACTGTATAAATCAGTGAAATTAAGCTCATGAGTTTTAATAGTTCACTTCTTATTGTAAAAGTCTTAATATGGTCTGTAGCTCTGTTAAGATATTTCTAAGGGATAACAGATTTTTTTTAGGGTTAAAGTGTGTGCTGGTTAAACTGGCTAAATCTTTAAATTGTTTCATAACTGGTTAGAGGTTCATACTTAAAACTTACTTCTATCTTAATTACTGTAGTGGAATGTAAGTGCATATGGCTTCTTGTGGACCCTGAAGTGTGATCTCAGGCCTTGCACTTCACTCATCTTAACAATACCTGCCACTGACCCAGCTGTAAATGTGTACCTGCCTGTAGAAACTGGAAGTCATTATGGTTGGAAATGATACTGACATCACGTTGCTTACTTGTATTGTGCTGATAGCATAAAATTCAATGTCAGTGTCATTTTAATGGCCAGCATAACCAGCATAGATCTTCACCTTTCTTTAGTGTACTAAATTATCAGAGAAAACTTATATTTGCATTGCACATCCCCATGGCTTTGACAGTCTCTCATCACAAGTTTTGTACTAGATAATATGCTGATAAAATGATAAAACTATGGAGTTAATTTTAGCATATGGTACCAGTGAGCATACTGAAACTTTCCTCATTGCTTTTGAGCATTGTAAGAATGGAACAGAAAAAGAATTGAAAATTATGGTGGTGGTCAAAGGTGTATTTCATGGTAAAAAATCAGAAAACTATATAATACTGTTGTTGGTTTATTGATAGAGTCCTCCAGAAAGAAATGGCATCCATTATCTTGTATTTATACCTAAGCTGGGTCATACTACATTTCATTATTTACCATACTGTTAACACTGACAAGTACAGATCATCAAAAGTAGAACTGCTTCAGCTCCTTTGCTTTTTTAACAAGAATCTGAATAGCAGTTAATCAGCATTGTAATTAATAAGAAGTGATTTCATACAGTTGTCACTTATTATCATTTAATGTCATTACTATCCATGTCATTTATTATAACAGTGTCCTGTACTAGGTCATGCACAGCTCAAAGAATCTTGTCTGCATGTGTAGTGAAGAAGGACTGTCACGCTTGGAAATGTTTTCAGAAATGCCAGTAGTTGCAGCTGTTAAAGGAGCTTATGCAAAATCATTTAACATATTACATTATTGAAAAAAAAAATTATGAATCAAATATTTTCAGTTTAAGTTTAGTATGAAACAGTTTTGAATTTTTCTGGTACAACAAGGTAACAGAAATGTGTCCTAAGAGTTTTATGAGTCTGCTACAAAAATAGGAGCAATATGAGTATCATGTAAATGTGTCAACTTCTCTTAGTGTTAATAAATAGGAAGGTAAAAGCATGTCTTTTTTGGCATGATTTAAGTTAGTTTATTCTTTGAAAGCAGTAAGCAGTGAGTGCTTGTTAGATATTGTTCACAGATGTGTAAATATACCAGTTCTCCACATAGATAAGAGTTATTACCTTAGTTCACTGACAATAATTTGGGAGTACAAATATAAATACTTTGATCTTCCCTTGCCCCATATCCTTTGTAGATTTGTGCAAACAGCAAAAATAATGTGAGTGCAAAACATTAGTAGATCGCATTTGTGTTTCACAGTGCCTTCACATTTCATTGGTGCATACTTCCAAAAACAGCAGCAGCTACAAATCAGGTGTGTTAATCTCATGATGAGAGCTTGCCTACTTCTACCTTTTAGATCATTCATTCATACAAGATGCAGACAGAATTCGCTGACTTACAATTTTTCCTCATGGTTTCATCATATGTATCAGCATAAGATACTGCACTGGTGTAGTTCTGCAGTGTATAATTTAAAGGTAAATAAGAAGGACTGAAATGAGAACTGGCATTATTTTAAACATATGAACAGAAACCTCATTGGGAAGGAGGGGTTGTGAGTGAAAGTTCTGGGAACAGATGAAATTGGTCTTGACAGTGAGGAAAGAAATTTCATTTGCCTTTCACTTGCTCAGACAGTCTCTTCAAAAGGATAAAAGGTACCTCCTGTGAGAGTGTTTTCGTGCATAATTTAATCCACCTGTCCTGTTTGTAATACCTACAGTTAGTTCATGAGATCGTCGGGTGATAATGTGGCACATTTTTCTTTTTCATGGCAGCAAGTGATGCTTGGCTAATGAAAAGTCAGAGAAATAGTCTTCAAAAAGAAAATATAACCCTGATCCTCAAAACCTTATTGAGTGTGCAGTATACAAGGCAAGTAAGGGGATATCACTGCTTCAAAGGAGTCTGAGTATAGCATGAGTTCTCCATTTGATTGGGTTAAACATTGTGTGGACCTGGAGGCATTCTTTAGAAAAATATCCAGAACATCCAGGAAGAGTGTAAGGGGCTCAAAGTGATGTGAAAGGTGGGCAGAGAAGGTGCTCTGGAATGAGGCACAGTGCCATCTGTCTTCTTTTTTTTTTATGCATTTAGAAAGATTTCCTGAAGCATCATTGATTTAGGGTCTGGCAGTTAAAGCTTGAAGGACAATTTCATACTTGCTACTATACTGCCATACATTCTTTGTGGATTAGTTTGGTAAAACTTTATGCTGCTTTCTGGGTCATTTTTGTCTTAGTCTTTATGTATCAGGAACTAATACTCTGCTGTGTTTTAAAACACTACTCTTTGTCAAATGAGAGTGCATGTGCACCCTTTCTTTAGAGCCTTGAGAGGGTAAATTAGTTCTATCTTGATCTAGAACTAGTTCATACTATTGTAATTGTAGTTTTGTCTTCATTCTAGAGTTTCAGTAAACTAAAAAGCATTATACTATGTGTTTTCACCCTCAGAAGACACAGTACATATATTGTCACTGGAATAAGGGAGCCTGTAGGTCTTTATGTAAGAATAGGTGATGTCTTTAAGGAGTGAAGCTTTTGTTTTTTAGTTAATGCTGTGTTGGTATCCAGACTCTGTATTTTTGCACAGAAACATATATTTTGTGTATTTTTCCAGTCTTCACAAAGAGAACTAAAAGGTGGAAATTATAAAGCATTTGTAAATTGATTTGTTACTTCTTTCAAAGAAGTGTTTGTACACATCCAGCTATGAGCATATGTTATCTTGCATCTACCTGCTTTCTTATTCAATATAATTGATTACTGCTGGAGTTCCTAGAGGACTCTTACATTTGTTTGTTTGAGGTCTAGGACAGCCATTGCGTTTGTAGAATAGCTCATAATGACAAAACTAGGGGCACATCTGGAGCAATTTCTAGGCAGGGTATTCATAATCCAAATTACAAGGTGTTGAGCATGGTGGGGTTCAGGTGTGTGGAAACGAGAGACCATTGGACTGCCTTACCCCTGCAGACCCAGTGCAGCCTGCCTTATCATGGTGCTGAACTCTCCCACAGCCCAGCATGATCTGATGGAAGAGTGTCACCTGCTGAAGCCCCTCTGGGCTGCCCAGGCAGCTGTCCTGGGTACAGCTGGGGCAGTGCCAGCCCTTGGGGCAGTAGGGAGGTGACCCTGGGGCTGCAGGTTTTGAGTAAAGGGGCCATGAGGGAGAAGCAGGAGAGATAGGTCTTCCTGCGGAAGGAAGGAAAGAAAGAAAGAAAGAAGGAAGGAAGGCAGGCCTCCAATTTGTAGAAGCTGAATGGCAGCTGATAAGATGAGAGGCTTGTTTACTCTGCAGAAGCACCAGTTTAACCATTAGTTACAAAGACCTTTGAGCTCAGCCGTCACTTCCAGCAGGGACATGTCTTGCTGCATGCAGGGCAAAATCCCATCGGATAACACAAGAGGCCCTTTTAGGTGCTGCTAGAGCACCAGTCAGACCAGTAACACACAGTTCATTGAATCACTGATTCCAGTTGGAAAGTTATCTTCTGTCTCTAGCAGTGAAATCCTGACTGATAAGTGAATAGGCTCATCTGCTGGTAGCAGAACCTCCAGTTTATCAGTGTCTGACCAGCTCATAAATCAGACTAGTGTCTGTTTTTATTTTGTTTTATCAAAATTTATTTCTATCATTGTAACAGTTAATACTTTAATAAGAGAACTTAGCTGGGAACATTAGGAAGTTAGTTAGAGACATTTTGCAGGCGCTTTTTCCCTTGTCAGTGACAAGGTAAGGTAATCCTATACACAGGCTGCTATTGTGAGATGAGAAACTGGCCTCCTTCACTGCCAGAGACCAGATGCACCTCTCTCTATCCTAATCTGTAAACGACTTAAAGGAGCCTTATCTCGGGGCTCTTCTGCTTCATTTCATGCTTGATTTACTTTAATTTGTCTGATAGGGCACAAGGATTTGGAGACGGCCCATCTTTCTGCAGAAAATGTTCAGATTTTTTTTCCTTGGCATTGTTGTGTTGGGGGTTTTGACTTTTTTTATGTGGAGGAAATCTTGCTCCAGTGCAGCAAGCTGCTTGAGTGTGTTTAGATTTAAGCTACCCCAGCAGAAAAGAGTTTGTGAAGTGGTATGATTGTGTGATGGGCCACATTTACATTGAAATCACATTATACGATATATCTGGACTCCTGAAGGGAGCAGTGCAGTGGAGCGCTTGTGCCCACAAGATACTTTGAAAGGGCTATATATAGTGGCAACAATTGATACGAGATTTTACAGGAGACTTTATAAATATGTAAATGGGTGTTATCTGATTGGGTTCTTTGGCTACACATCTGTACCTCAAAGGAAGTGGAGCTGTGAGAACTACCAGGAAAACAGTAGTTTGCATTCTAAGTGAGGCTGAGAAATAGAAATGTCTCATAGGTTGACAGCAGGTCAGGGTGGAGGTGCTTTGCATACTTTGGAGGTAAGCCTCTTTGATGTGAAAGCGATCTCTTACTTCCACCAGAAAGGTAGAATTACCACGAACAATTTTCATTTGTTTTATAACATGGCTTAGATCGGGAGCCATTGACCTTTAGCATTCCTTGTTATTTCTGTAAATTGCTTATGTGATATGGCACTGGGGGGAATTGCCTTTACGTTTTTTGCATTTTAAAAAATGTACTTTCAGTGACCCATGGGAGAGAAAATAAAGTCTTTGGTACATTGATCTCTTGATTAGTTATTTCCTAAATGAAAATGGAAATACTATTAAAGCAGTAATAATGCTATGTCTTAATAGTTGAGGAGTCAATAAATGGCTCCCATGTGCTTCATTAAAGTTCTTAATGAAGCCATTTTTGATAGCTGAACTTTACATTATCTCTGCTTTAGTCAGATACGTTTTTTGGGGGAAGGAGGCAGTAATTTGATGGAAAATGGTTTTCTTGTTCACTCTAGTAACTATATTACTAAAATCCTGTGTATCATAGTATCTGTTTTATAGAGTTATGCAAAATCCATCAATCGTAAATATGGTCATTTGTAGCTGTACACAGATAATTTTTTTTTCTGGAAATTCATGTGGTTTTTTATGTATTTATGTTATGGCATATCCATACATTAGTAAAATGTAGAATTTTTTCATCATACTTGCTACCTGCAGGATGTTTGAAGTATTTCTGTGTAGCCCCACTGCACTGTCAGCCTCATTTTTCCTTTATGCCCTTCTTGAAGCAGTTCTTGGTCATTTAATTTCTCCCTCCTCCTCCTTGCACTGGATTACCAGCCCTGACTGAACCCTTCATATTTTGACAGGAAGGATTTAGAGTCTCCGAGATGAACATAACACCATTCTGTGATGAGCTAAAAAAGGGTGTGAAAAGCCTGTGGGCTCTTCTTTTGCCTTTCATGAGCTCTCCTGCAACCAGTGGAGTGGATTCCATGTATGTCTCCTTACACAATAAATGTGAGGAAGGATATCTGAGTTTCTGAGTTAGGTCTTGCAGTTCTTCCTAATGGTGTCTTCATCATGGTGATAGTTATTTTCCTGTCTTGCTTGGGAATATTATTTATTGTGTTCTCATAGCTAAATGCAACTCTTACCATACAAGCAAAGAAATCATAAAGACATTACAACTATACATTTTGTGTTATACAAAGCTAACAAAACTCAATTCTTTTCAGTTTTCAAAATGAGTGGTGTAAAATCCTGACTGATGTAAAAAAAAGTCTGTAAAAAGTGGTGTAAAAAAAAACCCAACAAAACAAACAACAGATGGCTTTGGAGTCAAATAAGCATATTAGAAAAATTGGAGTACTGACTTACTTTCTCTGTGACACTGGCCAGCTCCCTGATGCTTAACATGTAACCTTGACTTTCTGATGCCCTATTCTGGGCATCTAGGACCTGATTTTCACAGGTGAATTAGAAGCATGTTGGAAGTCAAGTGCTAAAGTCAAGCCAGAGCTGAGCTTCACAAAACTGAGACTTTCAGTTGGGTTTGGTATATTGTTTTCATTAATTGTGAAAGAAGTGTATTACCCTGATGTCTTAAATAGGAAGATGTGATGCTTTATTCACTTCTGTGTTTTCAACAATTTGAAATCTTCTGGTAGAAAATATGGCTAATATGTACGTTATTATAACTGTAAACACAGACTATAATCCAGTGCGTGTATATCCTAGTTGACTGTTGGATAAATATTTAGATGTCCTAATGAAGGTAGTGTATTGAAATGCATGTGTGTAAAATTATGTTTTAACTATTGAATTTAAGTAGGTACATACTTTTCCATAACATCTGCTTTGGCTGAATACACTTACAGAACTATAAGGGGGATTCTTTCTGTCTCAATTTCCTGAAACATTTTTTTTGATCCAACTAATAATATCTGAGAAATAAGTATATAGAAATAATAAACAGAAATAAGAGAAGTGTAAAAAAGAAGTAATAAAGCTTAAATATCTAGAAGATAAAATTGCCGATTAAAAAAAATCAATTCCACAGAGAACAGGCTATTTTTTTTTTAATCTTTTTCATAAAATAGATTATGTTGGAAACTCATAATAAGCTAATATAAATCAAAATAGTCATTAAAAAGGTTTTTGTTTTTGTGTTAATAATGTTATATGGTGCTTCCAATATAATCACAAGGTCTGAACAGACTAGCTCTGAAAGAGAAGGCCAAAGGAGCTGGATATACCTAGTCCACCCTGAGGTAGGTACTTCACATAGAGCTGTTACATAAAACCATCCTTCTCTGTTTCAGAGAAAGAATTACTGACAGCATTTTAGAGAGCGGGAGATGGATGACTCCCAAAGGTAAATGCCTTTCTGATGCTCAATACATTGCAGGTTACGTAAGAGAAAAGGGGATACTGGTTCTCTAAGGAAATGTGAGGATATTCTTGAACAATTTAAAATGCTGGCTTTACACTGCTATACTGAACACACTCTTATGAATAATATTTCAGTCTCAGATGCATTGTTAGTTGAAGTCAACATCTGATCGGCTGGCTTGGTTCTATAGGTTTTATTAATAGGTAAGTATTTAGAGTAAATATGTTTAAAGTATCAGTAAGGAGAGATCTGGCTTATATGAAATGTCTTTGAGAATACATAAATGGTGAGTTAAAATTTTCATCAGATGGAAGTAGCTTCCCATATAAAATGTTTTTCAAGGATTTTTCTTTGAATTCCAGCCTCTGTCTGTACGGATATTTATGGTTTCACTAAAATGTTCAGGTAGAGAAATACTTGCCCTCATAAATCATTTGCAGATAATACTGGTTCAGACGCTCTCTGTCCAAATTGATAATAGGTATCTGATTCAAAAGAAATGTCTTGTTTCTCAAAAGTTCTTCAGAGGATGCTAGAAGATGGTAAAGCCAAAATAAAAACCCCTCCTAAACCCTCAAAATAATCAGACAACCAAAAGAAACCTTTTAATTTTCAGCTTCACTCTTGCCTGTTATGCTAGTTGCAGAAGTTGGCAACAAAGTGAACCGCTTGATGATTGTCTTATTTGTGATTTTATAATTCAGACTGTTTTCAGAAAGTTGAACTCATGTGTCTCTATGGAGAGACTTTTGTCAAATTGAGAACTATAAATGCATTATAAACAGCACCCCACTCCATCTCCCCGAAGTCTCCCAGTTTGGAGCAGCGTGAAGTCTTCCTACTGCACTGATGGAAAACGCATTTGGTTTCTCTTTTCCTTTTATAGATAGAATTTTTTTTAGGGTAAGTTACTAAATTATTTATCATTTGGAGAAGAATTTTGGTTGGGTTTTTTTATGCATTTACTCTTGCTGATGTCTTCTCTTGCTTTTGTAGTTGTATTCATATTCTGTAACTTAATGGGTGTAAGACTGGAAATGGCAAAAATTTGAATGCTTAATCAACACAGAAGAGAGAGAGGGTTTTGAGGAATTTAGGATTTTTTATCTTACCATATTGGGATCCCTGTTTCGGAAGAGGTTTGGGCTGAGTTGGCATTATGTAGGTTTGGCTTTATTTCCTTATTTGCCAGTAGCTTTGTTTCCAATATGACATCCATAACCTCAGAAACAGCAGTCAGGTGTGGCCTCGCACAGGAGATTAGTAGTGTCTTTTGAGGACTGGGAGAGGTACAGCTGCTGGGAAAGTGGAGTAGAAGCATCGCTTGAGCTGTGTGTCATGCCTGCCAAGTGCAGGTTAGCCCCTATAGACAACAGTTACATGGTACATTCTTAAGACAGACAAGGACAAGTCTAGGATGTGGTCTGGTACCTTTAAAGTCCTTCCTGGTATTCGTGAATTCACTATATAGTCTCTTTGTAAAAATTGAGTTTAACTTCAGTTATGATTTAGATACAGTGCTTACATATTAAGCTTATTTTGTCCTCCAGAGGCCCAAATCTCTATAGTTTTACACATCTCTCATGCATAACAAATTGAAAGTAAGTGTTTGGATTTGCTGGAAATGAGTTGTGCTTTAAAATCCTACAAATTCTTTTGTATTCTTATAACCACAAAACTGGTATGAGCAGAGATGAAAAAGTAGGTGGGGTTGGCTTTGACAGAGGTGCTCTAAAATTAAATAAGCTGTATGAAATAGCATTGTCACAAAAAAAAAAAATACAATAAAAACAACTTCATGCTTCAGAAGTGTTTCTGTTGCAGGTAAATGTTACTGTACAGTGTAAAGCCTGCTTTTATTGCCACAAGTCTCCCGATGAAGATGCGTTGGGACTTTTTCAGAAATTTCTTTGTCTGTGAGATGCCTATGTTTCAAAACACCTTAACTACAGGGGGGGTTTAAAACCTTTCTGTTGTTTGGGATTTGACTCACAGATATTGGACATTTCCTTCATAGTAAAGTCTTAATGCTGAGCAAGATGTTAAGATGATGTAAGTCAACACAAAATCTTTTGTCTGCCTTGACTTTTATCTAGCTAGAACTTTGATTTGTACCAACTGATGATTTAATTCTGTGCCTGCAAAAAGAGTGGCTAAGAATAAACTTGTTGAACTACAAAGCAGTAGTGTATGGATGAACAGAACATGACACCATTTGAGGAGAACAGTCATATCCTGCAGTCTTGCCTATTAAAAGGCAATAACAAGATAAATAGTCTGTGTGTTTCCTGGCAGCATTTTATTCCATTTTATGTCTGAGTAATTCCTTTCACCTCACTGGACTTCTGATTTGTATGAGTGAAAATGAGAAGGCCAGTTGTGCCACTGGTGGAAGTGCAGCATTGTGAGTTACAGAAAAGCTCATTTTTTTTCCCATCCTTGTGCTATTTTATGATTTAAGCATATTCCCTTCGTATAAAGTAATCTACAACTATCAGAGTATATCTGCACAGCACAGGAAAAGTTACTTTTTTCAGGGATTAAATTTGTAATTGTTTTAATGATGGCTGAGGGCTTTTACCATTCGGTTAGGTGAATAAATATGAGTTGGAATTCGATTTATGAAATAATGTCTCATTCCCTGCCTGAAAGAAGAAAAAGTAATTTGTTTGATGACAGTCTTTCCAACCTGTTTCCATTTCAGGTGTGTCTTCCAGATTTTTAGGTCTTATTCTCCACCTCAGTGTTTGTTTTTCATAGTAGATAGAGATAGTTTCATCAAGTAATATTAGAAACTTTCTAAAATTATACTGTACTATCTTCTTCAACTATCTTTGCAATTATGATACAGAAATATTGCATCAGCAACTTTCTAAACATCGTATATGGTGGTGACACAAGTTAATTGAACAGTTAGCAGATAATGCAGTATCATTGACACGATTTACTATGTAATTACCATTGTTTCCAGTGGAGTTATCATGTCACTACCACCTAATATCATATGTTACTTTGTGATAACTGAGAAATTAACTTATCATCTTGTATTTAGAGACTCTGTGTTGGTCTTAGACCAACCACTCTTTTACAAAGTTAAATACAAGAGCTGAGTAATAGACTGACCTGCCCACTAGCTTTGGAGTGTGACAATTAAATCATAGGTCTTATATAGAAGCTTTGAAAGAATTTATTGCTAAATTCATTTCATTCAGAGTTCCAAATGGCTTAGCTTCTAAATATTCTTTCTTGCTGCAAGCATCTGTCCATTGGAATGAATCTGGCAGTGTTTGTACAACAGGAGAAGGATTATGTAATTCAGTGAAACATTCTAAATGTTGTACATTTAACATAATCTTTTTTTCTGATGTTTTTTTGTTTTAGTTGTGCAATGGGGAACAAAAATGTTTGTACATCAATAACCATATATTCATCTTTTTTATTTCTCAAGTTTCACAATTTGGTTATGATCTATTATCTATGATAAGTATCTACATAAAGATGTATCCTGTGTTTGTGTATCTAAAAATGATCCTGAAGCAGTCGGTTGTACTATGATTAGGCTTGTCTCTTGGGTTTTTCTTTATTTTTTCTTAGAATGATACATGATACATTTTGATGTAAACGGATAATGTACCATTTTATTTTTCTATTACAGTTATCCTTGCTGTTCACATAGTGTGTCTTTTTCCTCATTGACTCAGCAAATGTATTAACAGTCAAGACAAACCATTTGAGCTGTTAAACACATTGTAGGAGTAGCAGCATAACCTGAGGGTTAGGCTGTAAATTTATCTGCCATTTCTGGAAACAAGCTTTTTTTGTTTCTGTTTTCATGAAATAAGTTAAACTGGTTGCTTATGTCTGAATTTAACTTTTGTACAACAAGACAAACGAAATATGGGAGTACTAATGAGGGGGTCTCCAGACTATTGCTCACATAGTAACTTAGTCTCATGCACATTGAATTCTATTAAAAGAGACATTTAACTCTACTAAGCAGATACTACTTCTACTGATTAGTGCCAGGCTTTTATTACAAATGTTCTCTCTTTTATTCACCATAAATTAAAAAGGTATGTTTCTCATTTTCTATTTATATTGTGGTTTGGTATATTGATATGGAAGTATTGTGGACTTTCATATATCTCTGCAAATGTGCCTTTAGTTGAAGTCACCTCTACTGCATGATCTCTGGTACACAGTTCTAGTGCTGCTACACAAGTACATGCTGGGGTATAGGTTTGTTGATGGAGCATGGTGCAGTAAATCAACTGTGCTGTATGTTGGAGATAAATATTAGAAAAGAATGAACAGGGAGAAAGAATACCTAGGCAAGAGTCCTAAATGTCAAGAGGGAGTCAGTTGCATTTTGTAGCTGTTAAGAGAAAAAATATTTCAGCAGTTTTGTGCTGACATGCTAACCTTTACTTCTGTGTATATTAGGTAAGAAAATGCTTTGAGAAGACTGTAGTGCCTTTCTTCCAAAGAGCAGGATTTTCTCTCCACATCAGTTTTAGATGGTATCTGTGATCAAAGGGACATACACTGTTCATATGCTTCCTCTGTACTTCAGAACGAGGGGTGACCTGGAGGGTGTATAAGTGCCCTTGTGTGGTTGCCTGGAAACTTTGGCCCACACAAGTGTCAACTTTCTTTCATGGTTATAAAGGAAGACTGAGCCTCACAGAGAGCTTTAGTCTTAGAGAAAAAAGGTCCTTGTGTGTTTTAAAACAAGTGTCTCACCAGGAGATAATGGTAGAGCAGTGGGTTATAAATGATGTATTTTGTTCACTTCGCCTTGATAATGGCACAAGGGAAAAAAAGTTCATCGCTCTCTTATCAAAATACTGTGACATTTCTCCTTCAACTGTAAAATTTCCTATCACATTCCTCTGCTGTAACAGCAACTAAATTTACTCGCTTGTAGAGACTGCATAACTTCTCATCAAAAGGTGTCTTTTTTAATTCCCTCATTTCTCCCAACTTACACTACAGGAAAAGCACTGAGGTTGCTAAAATCATTGTTTTTGCAATGTAGTAAATTTGCTTTTAAGGAGTTTATACATTAGTTAATAATACTGTGCTATGCCATGCAGGGTCTTTTTCTGCTGTAGGCAGAAATATACTGCTGTAGGCAATATGCTGATTTCTATTGTCATGTCTTCTTATATTGCTTACATTCATTCTTGGTGATGTTTTTTTAATGAAACAAGTCACAAATGAAGGTGACTAATTATTGAAGACCAAAACCACTGAAAACCAATGGAGCTTCTCTGAAATGTTACTTATTTGCAGTAAGTACAGATTGGTGCTTGACACAAGAGATGGCATTTTTTGTTCCTGCAAATATCTTTCTGTAGCATTTACAGTTTACAAAAGTGCAGATCTGTATTTTCTTCTCAGAGAAACATATCCCTTTAAGTTTTGGTTTGCCATCTGCCTGAAGTATGGCTCTCAAACTGCATGTCTCCATAAGGGTGTTGTTCCCTCAGATGGGAATGGCCATGCAAACACACTCATGCTATTCAGAGCCTGTCTCCTAAATGCCTGTTCAAAGCTGGCTGAAATAAATGGGAAGTGACACCAGAGGTTTTTGGATAGGCTATGCCTTTGCCCCATATAGAGGATCACTGTAGTACATCTAGCAGACAGCATTTCATCTGCAGAAACTGATGTGAAACAAAGGTACAATCACTTATAAAACTATGATAAACTTATAAAACTATGATAAACTATTAGCACAAGGGACTTTGTTTTGATAACTGTGTTGGCAGATGTGAAATAAGTGTGTAAATTCAAAGTGCATGACCATTTTCATTTTGAGAGTTATTAGTATAATGATACTAAAGGTACTGAAAAATCAGTAATGAAATTTACAGCTCTGTAAACCATGTTGCCATACTGAAAGTTCTTGACCAACACATTTGTCGATGAGAAACTGAACATGAGCCTGCAGTGTGCGCTTGCAGCCCAGAAAGCCAACTGTATCCTGGGCTGCATCAAAAGGAGCGTGACAGCAGGTCGAAGGAGGTGATCCTGCCCCTCTACTCTGCTCTTGTGAGACATCACCTGGAGTATTGTGTGCAGTTCTGTGTCCCCAGCATAAAAAGGACATGGAGCTGTTGGAACAAGTGCAGAGAAGGGCCACGAAGATGATCAGGGGACTGGAACATCTCCCATATGAAGACCGGCTGGGGAAGTTGGGTCTGTTGAGCCTGGAGAAGAGAAGGCTGTGTGGAGGCCTCATAGCAGCCTTCCAGTATCTGAAGGGGGCCTATAGGGTTGCCAGAGAGGGACTGTTCATCAGGTACTGCAGCATTAGGACAAGGAGAAATGGGTTTAAGTTTCAACAGAGGAAGTTCAGGTCAGAGATAAGGAAGAAGTTCTTTCCTGTTAGGGTGGTGAAATGCTTGGAATGGGTTGCTGGGAAGTTGTGAATGCTCCATCCTTGGGAGTGTTCAAGGACAGATTGGACAGAACCTTGTGTGACATGGTTTAGGGTGAGGTGTCCCTGCTTATGGCAGGGGGGTTGGAAGTAGATGATCTTAAGGTCTTTTCCAACCCTAACTATTCTATGATTCTGTGAATATTAGAGAACTAGAGCATATTGCTATATGTAAGTAAAATATTAACAAAAATAAATAATATTACTAAAATAGAGAGGTAAATCTCAAGATGGAAACACATCTAAGAGAAAATGAAAGCTTAGTGTGCATGTGGAGGGTAGCCTAGAATCCATACTGCAGAAATACTAAGTTTCTTCCAATGGAGCAAATATTGAAGAACAGTTATAATGCTAATATAATGATTGACTCCTTACAATGGATCCTGTTCAGAGTTATAATTTTCTGAGAATTAACCTCCAGAGACATCTAAAGGAGATATAATGTTCCCTGCAGGATTTGAAGGTGTGTACTTCCATAGTAGACTTTGAATGATAAGAACTCTGCATTAGTTGTGGCAAACTGCCCCAATACCAAATTATGGTGTGGATAAAATCCCGTATCTATGTGTAACTCTGTACTGTGCTTGGCATGCAGATGTTCTGTTTCAATCAATTGTGGCTTTTTTTTTTTTTTTTTTTTTTTTTTTTTTTTTTTTTTTTTTTTTTTTTTTTTTTTTTTTTTTTTTTTTTTTTTTTTTTTTTTTTTTTTTTTTTTTTTTTTTTTTTTTTTTTTTGTATTTTAGAGAAGAGTTTAAAACTGACTGGATCATCCTTTGGGAGCAATTACAAGTGGATTAATTCAGGCATACCGATGTTTTATGATATATATGATGATTGGGGGTGAAATTGGGGATAAGTGGAAGTTAATTTGATGTTATATACTTCTCTTTCATAGTCACATGGTAATCTGCTGGAAGATACTTTGTCTTTAATCATATTCTTTTGAAACACAAGCTTATGGATGGACTGTTTGTGAAGTGCATGACATTGTTTTCATATTTTTCAAGAGAAAGCACAACCATCTGCTGTGTTTGAGAAACTGCAAAGGATATTCTTATGCAAACTGCACTTTTATTAACAGTACAACTCAAGAAAAGCTCTTGGTTCAAAATTTTACATTTTTATTAGTTGAAACTGTGAGATTACGTAGTAGTTGAATTTTTATTTGCGTTGGAATGATCAGTGAAAACAGTCAGCGTGCCATGAAATCTCACATCCTTTTGCACAAATAGTCTTTGTTTCACAGGACGCAGGTCGGTGGTGCAGTGCATTCACATATTAATCAGTATATGTATATTTCAAATATTAATCTACAAATGTATGCTGAAATCAGCCAGGAATTTTGTACACATGGCAGACCCTCCTCATAGGAGAAGGAAAACTCCTATCTTCAAACCTGGGCTGATGGAGTCCATATAGCCTTGTATGGTCTTCCATCGAAGAGAAGGACACTCTTACAAAACCTACGACCTGAGGACTTTGCTGTCCCTGTCCTAGCTATCCAGGTTGCGGCACTTAAACCTCAGGTGTAAAGGGTGGAGACAGTTCTGCGCACATTGCCCTCACCTAAAAAATCCACTGCTCAGGCTGGCAGGGCTGACTGTCACTTGTCTGTATGCACAGGTGAGGGTTGAAACGGCAGGTGACAAGGTGCATGGGAAGCTGCGTATCCCGCCTTGCATGCGGGCTGACCAGCGAATGGGTAGCTTGAGATTGCCCAGGAGATCACAGTCGTGGTCAGACACTTCCTGATTGCCTAAGAACCCTTTTTCCAACCAGATTTGCATATCCCACATGCCCTTGGTTATCGTGCTTATAGTAAGTGTGGTTGAAGCCCTTCCCAAATCTTCACTCGCAAAGCCAAGCCATCAATCAAGTTAAAGCAAAATTGCTAGTGAGGAAAAGAGGCCTGTCATAACTGTACTGGCTTACCTATAGTCCTGAGATATGGCACAAAAATCTGCAAGTCATTTTTCACTTGAAAATTGCCCTCCCTCCCCCGAATCTTGAAATGAATTTGCACTTCCTGCAAATTGGGCTAAGTAATTTAACCACTACAGTTTCAGTATCTGATTGCCATCTCCAGGCTGGATAGTGTGCGTGCTGAGGTTGAGGGGAGAATCCAAAATAATCACATTCTGGAATACTAAAAACAGGAGCCTGAAACATAAAACCACTCATTGTGCTTTCTGAAGGTATGTCATAAGCAGCAAAATGGGAAAATCTTGGCATCAAATTTAAGAGACTGTGGTAGGTGAAGCAGCCTCATATTCTCACCATGTGACATTTCCTGATTGTGAAAGTTACTTGAAGGATCTGTGATTCCAGTTGTCTATATTGGAAC
This sequence comes from Agapornis roseicollis, assembly GCA_002631895.1. Taxonomy (NCBI): domain Eukaryota; kingdom Metazoa; phylum Chordata; class Aves; order Psittaciformes; family Psittacidae; genus Agapornis; species Agapornis roseicollis. The sequence goes on along the minus strand of NDXB01011666.1, from coordinate 190,856 downwards.
AGGGATTAAATCTGAATAACCTGTCACACTTGTGACAACTCAGTGGCCTTAAATATGGTTCAGGGCATTGGCAAACAACCCCAAATTTATAATGTATGAGGTATTGGAATAACTTTGGCTTAGTGTGCCAAGTGCATAGCTGAATGAGAAAAGAAAAGCAGATGTGACCAAGAGGCAGGAAGTACTTTTGCACCTTTGCATTAACAGATATACTTACAAAGAGCAGACACAGATTGATCAGTACATTGCTTGATGGCATTTGGTGATACTATGTATTTTGCGTGCTTGAGATGCAAGAGAAGAATAATCTACTGGACAGTGTGATCTGCATCCATTTGCACGGGAATGTGAGCTGTAGGAAACACTGTGCCAGTCTTTGGAAGATTACAGAGCCTCCTTGTTTGTTGGGGGTTCAACAAAAAGTGGTAACTTAAAGGTAGAATTTGTTTTACTATTTCTCCAAACATGAGCTCTTTATAGAGCACATTTCTTTGTCTTCATAGCAGGCTCTGAATAGCTTCTTCAGTGTGTTTTACAAAAATTCGGTTTAGGGTTTAACTTTTATTTTTTTTCAGTATTCTATAAAAAGCATACAATGGCTACATAATATACTAGGGACACTTATATGATGAAGAGATGAAAGGAGGAAGATGACAAATCTTGGCACTCAAAATAATAGTTTTTCCTAAGAGCACTATAAAGTTCATGAGTGACTATTAAGAAATACAGAGTATTTAGATAAAGTTTTAGAATCTTTAGATTTTATTCAAATTTCAGTCAACTGTTACACAAAATTTTATTCTCCAGATGCATCCAGTTTAACTTCTTGGACATAAATACCATCAGACAATCAAAACAAGTTGTGCTGTATATACATGGCAGTCTTTAAGCTACAGTTTGTTAGAATTGTTACAGATGAGTAAGTTGGGTGTTGCCAGAATTGACTGACATCCGGAAGACTGGGATGAATGAAAAGTTGGAAATAAATTCAAATGTCATTGGGACAGAAGTCATTCAGAGATACATAGAAGGGTTAACTGAAAGGAACAATGGATTTTGATTTGGGAAAAGCATAAAATAATCCATCTACAGAACTTTAAAAGCATTAATGTTGAGAAGAAGAAATAAAACATAGGTTTGTTATGGATTTTGAGATGAGGTAGGTAAGATGCTTGTTGCTACTTGGGCTGGATACAGTTTCAGTAGAATTTTCAGATTTGCTGTCAAGCAGCGGAGCTTGCAGAATTCCATTTTGCCTGCATATATCAGTATCAAATGATAATACATTGGACAAAAGTAAAAAA
>NDXB01011666.1:173173-189417 GCA_002631895.1 Agapornis roseicollis | reverse complement strand
GAAAAAAAAAATAAAAAAAAAAGAAAAAAAAAAAAAAAAAAAAAAAAAAAAAAAGATAAATAATTTCTTAAGGATTTTCAATCAGTGAGCCATATGGTGGCAAAGTACTGCAAGGCCTGTGGTATTGTATAGGTAATTGTGGTAATGCTGAATTTTAGGATTCTTTGACACTGTATTTGCGGAAAGCAAGAGAAAGGTTCTGAGGAGATGAAACTAAGGATGAATGAGAAGAAAGAAGATAACCAAAAGACTTTTGTAAAAAAGAATAAATTTCTGTGTGAATAAAATTTCTGGTTTATTGTGTAAGCAAATGTTTTGTACTTGAAACAATAAAGAGTTTTGAAAGCAAAAGTTGTGTTAGACAAGGTAAAAAGATCTCACTGAAGGAAATGGAGACACAGAGAGCTATTACTCCTGCATTGCCTGTGTGGTCAGGCTTCTGTGTGCCCACACACTTGCAGGGAAGAGGAGGGGAAATGGTACTGGGACCCTGAATAAGTTACTCTTTTCTTTACACCTACACTTTCATTTATGTGTAAGGCACATATATGGAGTGAGGGCAGGGGTAGATAGCCTACACAATCCCTCTGACCTCCCTTCTGGCCCATCAGAAGGATCTACTTTTTCAAGTAGATAATCTGTTTTACAACATAAGTATTTTTTCTAATTAATAATGTGCAGCCTAGAAGAAAGAAAATCACTTAGTATGGAAAAACTGTGATTTAGAATTAAGGGTTTGTGTATGTGAACATGCTCTCATGTTATGCTGGTATGCTAACGTGTGGGTAAGCAGGTTCCATATATTGTCTAACTGCTGGTAACTATCCATTAGTGTGCCTTAGATCATGAATTCAGAGTGATTTGACTCAGACATTTGACCAGCATTCATTTAGCTAGCTTCTGTGTTCCCTTCTGCAAGTTACAAACCTCAAATCCAGAACGCGTCTGCATTTAGTGCCTTTAGCAAAGAGATTTAAAGCCTCAGAAATGTCATTATTTACAAGAAGCATGCAGGGTGGGTGAGATAAAATAATTGGTAGCAACTTTTCCCCATCGGTAAGCAAAGGCCAACACAGCAGTTTAAACCCTGGAGCCCTGGGCCAGAACCCTAGAAAATGTTCTGTTATTAACAGCGTCTTTCAGTAGGTGAGTTGTAGAAATAAACTCCTGAATGATCCTTTTCTGGTGTAATTGCTGTGAATGTAAACCTGTGAAAGGAGAGAAAGAAATATCATAAAAAGCATAATAACTGGAATTCGTTGTATTTCTTCTAAAATATTTCCACCCATTGAATGCTTCTTTCTGGCACTGTTAAAGCGGATCACAGGAAATACATTATTGATTGTGTTATTGTAAATTGTTTGCAGGTGAGAGATATTTTGTATTATTACTTGAGCAGAGTCCAACACTCATGAGATTAAAAAGGCCAAATGGGAATTTCACTTGATGGAGCCCTGCACATCTGATGCACCCCTTCTGTCGGGGCTGCCAGCAGTGCACAGAAATGCCAAAATGAGAGGCTGAGAGGTATTAGGTAGAAAACTCACAGCAGCCTGCTTTTCTGGAACTGGACAACATGAACCAGGTAATCATTTGTATATATGTCTGTGCACAGTGTCAGCATTGTGGTGTTGAATGCTGGTGTTGTGGACTTCTTACAGATGGCAATTGATCTTTTTCCTTCGTTCTGTTTCACAGACCTAATGCAAGAGAAGAGTCAAGCCTGCAAAAGCAGGCGCTGAAGATTTTCAGGTATGTAATGTCAAGTGCCTGAATCACAAGACCATTGCTGTAACAGGGGCACTTCAAATGTATGTGCTGTCTCTAGAATTCCCATCGCAGTTAGCATTGCTTTCCATTAGAAAGAGAGATTTTTAATGTTTTGGGGTTTTCTTGCCTTTTTTTTAAAAAAAAAAAAACCAAAATTCTCTTCAGCTTCTGCAGACATTTTACTATTCTGTCCCATAAAGGCAAAACCAAAAGTTGAATAGTGGGACAAGGACAACTGTGAAGAGTCATCCTTGGCTTATTCATTGTACATGCTTTTGTGTCGTTAAAAAGACTATGATACAGCAACTGGCAGATTATGACTTCTCTTAGCTTCAAGCAGATAGTGCCAGGAAAGTGAACAGAGACATGATATACTGGGTATAATTTATCATACTATTTTTCTATGAAGCCTGGAACAGTGAAAAGTTTAGGTTGAAATACTGATCAAATTCACTGTTCCGGGGTGTGTGTGGGGGCTTTCAGGTTTAATGGAATGGATAAAGAATGAAAGGGCTGTTAAATTATCAGGAGCTCTTAAGCTGTTGCTATCCTGAACTCCTGGATAAAAAAAAAAAATTGAAACTACCACTTTTTCTGCACATAAAACATAAACACTTTCCTCCAGAAAAATCTGGTAAAAAAGCTAGAGTGGAACCCTAATTTGGACAAATATTTTGTGGTTCTGAAGTCATTCCAGAGATCTGAAAAATCAAAATGTAGTTTTGAAAGTGTATTTTTTTAAAATGTCCTCACTTCCAAAACAAATCCCTTGGTTGAAATTGAACTTCAAACAGGCCCACTGATGTCCTCCATCCCACTTCCATGCTGTGGGAGTTGTCTCATTGTAAGGGTTGAAATGTTCTAGTGGAGTGAATTTTATGTTTGAAATTACCATTGATTTCCTCTGTGTATTTTTTTTTTTTTTCAGTTCACAATTTATCAGCCTGAAATATTCCAAAGAAAATCAGTGTAGAGTTTCATATTCATCATGGTTTTCTTTTTTGAGAAAGTACAGTAACTGTAAATACTTGCTTTTGCATATTCAAAGATTTGAAAACAAGTTTGTATAAAGAAGGAGGTAACTGCAGAGTCATTTCAGACACCTCAGTTTCAGTGGAAATTGAAAAACTGTTGGGAAGGTGAAGGGCTGGTGCGGTGAGCATTCTTTAGGAATACTTCAAAGTTACACTGAACCACCATCTGGAACGTGTAGGGCCTACCTGAAATCTGCTGAGGGCACTTAAAATCTTGATCTTAATTTTCATAAGTTTTAGATTAACCTCATCTTTATGTGGATTTATAATGGATTTTTTTTAACCTTGGGCTTACATGCTTCTGTCTTCACACTTCATGTTAAATCTCCTAATAATGCTGGTTTTCAAGTTCTATTCCGCCATGTGAGAAGTACATTTATAATACAAATCGAAGCTAAGAACGGTTACCTGAAAGTGGTGTTCTCTTAAACAAAATGTTTTTTTACTAAATGCCAACTTTTATCTGATGGAAATATTTAATAGTTTGACTCTAAGTTATTTAAATGAACATCCTTTATTAAATAAAGTTGCAGAAGTGGTTGGTGTGACTGTAATCATTTACTCAAACTACCCATCTTCATAGATCTTTTTTCTGTTGTTCTGTCCACTGTTGTTGATAGTCTTGACGAACTCTGGATCTGCACTTCTGGATGCCAGACTATTTTAGACTCTGTTTCTGAGAAAATACTTAGTGTTATCTGTGACACATCATTACAATGCATTAAGTTTATCTTTGCTATGCATAGGTAGAGGCATAATATTGCATGGAATTACTGCGACTACATTCCAAGAGTGGTGCAGCTGTATCTCTAAAGCTGTATGGTCCCAAAAATTTGGAAAACTCAGTTTCTGTTTCCCCATGAATCCACAAAGTAATGAAATGTATCAGTCTGAGGATATTATGCATATGTTTTCATAATGTACCTGGCAAGATAGCTCTGAATCAAACAAATAAATCAAGACTGGTTTTAGACCTCAGATTTCATGTGTGTAGGTGTCTGTAGCTGATGAAGAGCAGTGAGCAAGGAAGCAGGATTCTTACTGTGCCATCTCCCAGTTAATGCAGTCTGTATCCCTCGAACACTAAGAGGAAAACCACAACAAACCAATCCCCCTCTTTCAAGTTCTGTCTATACTGGTTGGTATTGGTGTGGCAGGAAAACGTGTACCAAAAGAACATTGTGGTACAGTCATGTTAAACTTGAGAGTAAAGAAAAGTAAGTGAATGAAGGCATAAACAAAAGGGAAGCCTTTACATTAGCCTCTCTAGTTAGAAGTCTTCACTTGAAGTCAGAAATGTGCCCTGGGTGCTAATTTAGACAATTTGGAATAGTTAATTCAAAATGTTTGTAATTCTGTCACTGAGAATTTCTGCTATTAACATCTCAATATTGTTCTATACAGTAATTCTCTGTTTAATCAAATTACAAAAGAAAACACTGGCTGCCTCTCTACCTATGTCCAGAGGAGGTTTTGTAACCCATTCTTACGTGCATCTTGTTCGACATTCAGATTGTCATGTTACTTTGTAACCATGGAGAAGCAGGGAGCGATGCCTGTTGGTCGAATTTAGATTTCTCCGGCTGAGTGCAAACCAATTTTTGAGAAAAATGAGAAAACATTTCTTAATGTAAATTGTACTGTCACTCCCTTATATCATCAGTGCAAAATGGATTTCTTTCCAGATCATCTCCAGTGTATAATTAGAATATTGTTAAAGCATAGGTTTGGAAGTGCAAAATTGCATACATTTGTAGTAACTAAAGATAAATGCAGTTACATTAAAGCAACTAGTAATCGGTCAAATAATAAAAGTTAAACATTTTGGATAGAACTATGGCTTTTTCTAGTAACTTTACCACCATTTTATCTTGATATGTTGTTTGCATATTTATTTTTATAATTTACCTTTTGTTTTGAATAAGAATGATTTGAAGAAAAATGTGAATAGTCATTGCTCCTAAAACGTTACAGGCCTTCCAAATGGGATGAGCCATTTTTGGAAGAGTATAGCATTTCGAGCCAATCACCAACTCTAGACATACTGTATGTAATCCTGGTGCTGTGCTCCCCTTTAACTGAACAAAGAATCTCCTTAACATTATAGTCTTACTCATATTCTTCTACTATTTTGATTTAGAAAAGTGGGGGCTAATTTGGCGTGTATCATTTGGCAATCAGAGTTAGCTTTCCATTGCCATTCTCTGAATGGTTTTTATGCTTTAGACCTCAGAATTATCCACACTCTATATTGCTCAATAACATTTTTAAAAAAAGCAGCATGGAGCATGGTTGCTGGTTTTAATTCATTTATCTTGCCTGTGTATTTAGAGCATGTATAAAATGTAACTTCTCCATCATGTCACAAAAAGTTATTGCATTCTTGGGTTCATGAATTCAAGAAACATGACATAATAGACTGGCAAATATGGCCTTGTGTCTTCAAATGATGATCCAAATCCACCCACTTATCTTGATCTGCCTATATTGTTAACAACATGGGATGTCACACAACAAATTTTTCATTTTAACTGTTCTTTATGTACAGTGCAGCATGGAATTTACTTTTTATTGCCTTTCGCAGGGAAGTATCATACCTCTCAGTGAAATAATGGGTTTGTCAGACAGTGGTATCTTTATTGTGTAGTGCTTTTAAATTCTACACTATTTATACCAAGCTTTCTTGGCATAGGACAGGTGAGATGTGATACCTCTTTTTCTCCATGAGAATACTTAAAGCTTTGTGGATAGAGAGGTGTGTTGTTGATATGATAATTGTGAGATCTGTGTTGTAGCTTTCAAACAGAATTATTTTGTTCTTCCAAGTGCTCTATGAATGTGCAAAATGTAAACAGTTACTACAAATGACTGACACACCTAAAGCTTCTACTCACAGTCTTCATATTGATTTGTGTGCCTCTTCTTACCATAATTGTACTCACTACAAAGTGTAGACATTGATTTACTGTTAAAGGTTTTATTACATTTGTTCATGACAAGGAGGAACAGCAGTAATTTTATTGCATACAGTACTGGTGGTTAATTGTCAGGAGGTGTCTAAATGGATGATTGCAAAAACAGTCAAAAGAATGATGCATGAATAAAAGTCTTGGGATCAAAGATCCTAAAAATAGGTGACACACTTGTTCTGGAATTACACTGAACAGTGGTCTGCCACTCAAATTGAAATAGTATTAATTGGTCTAACTATTTCTAGCAAGATGACAATAAATTAGAAAAGGAGATCTATATGCTTCAGTGGCAGGTAAGAAGGGTGTTGTGGAGTGAACAGTGTATTTTCTGTTACATGTAATGTTTTGGAACAATTGAACTCAGTATTTTAAAAGGTACTGCTATTTTGTGAGTGTATCTAAGAGATAAAAGCAGTTTATATGTATTTTTCTACCTACATAAATTTGTTTATCATAATTATTTCAAGGGTAAAAACATGCAGTGGTTGCATTTAGATAAATTCTAAAATTAAATGAAAGTGAAGACCTCAAACTTCAAATACTCTATCTGAAAGTAGTCCTCTGTTTCTTTCTCTCTGTCAGACTTCACTTTATTCAGAGGATATGGGGACTAAGCTGTGTTTAACTATTCTAAATGATGATACAGAGAACATATCAGAAACATAATCAAAGCCCCCTTGCAAGCCTACTTGCCAGAGACAAAAGAGATGCAGCATATTTGAAAAGGGCATCCCTTTCAGAATGTCGAGATACATTATTTTTTGCTGTGTATATTACAGTATCACCTGGAAGCTGTTTGTTTCTATTGACAGTTCCTTTTATCCTAGATACTATATTTTAGAAATAAAAATGTGTGTATAAGTATCTTATATATCTATCTATCACATACATCTATGCATCTGGTTTACATTTTTTATATGTATATCTGTACATGCAAACACAATTACATTTCCCGTTCTGGATTGCTGGCTATCTAAAAAAGACAGGTCAATAAAAGGTGAGAGAAAGAAAGTGTTATTACTTCTACAGTTACAGAGAGATTATGAGTGATTTTGGAGGTCCCATGGGAGGTAAGCTTAGATCCAATTCACCAAGCCCAGATCTTTCAAGTTTATGACTAAAACATATGCTGCAAGACTGGCCTTTTATAAAATACATATCTATTGCCTTTATTTTATAGCTTTTTGGAACTTTTTATTGTGGTATGCATGAGAAAGTACTACATGGGAGCTAACAACGGTTTGAGTTACCTGTTGATAAGATTTGCTTTGATACTCCTTCCAGATATCCGTCTGTCTCTCATTTTAGAAAGTAACTTCCAGTATTTTGTGTTGGGTGCCAAATGGAGAAGACAGCAGAAGCATATTGAAAGTACCTAAGCATCTTATGGCCATATCTAGTGCAGTGAAAGACTCAGTCTGTATTGAGAAGCAAAATTATTCACAATTCAGTCTTCATTTAATCTTTTTCTTAGGATGTATCCTTAGTTTATTTCAATTTTAATATTATTTATCTAGTTCAGACAGTGTTCTTGGTATGTTTAGGAGTGGGTGAAATACGGTTCTTGCCTTCTTGGAGGCTGCAGCCTAATTCAGGGGCAGTGCCACAAAATGGAGATAACTTGAAATGCCTTCATGTTATTTGAGACTTAGAAGTCTGAAAAAAAAAAGAAAGAGATTTGAGAAAAGAGAAATGTGCATTTATTTGAAGAAGGGCAGCTGATTGAAAATCAAAATTAAGCATTTTCCTATGTTTTTATTAAGCTTCTACTCATGCTAAAAAGTTTGAACTTACTATTTCTGGAAGAGAACTGCTCCCTGGCTGTTACTTCTTCATCACTTAGCTTTGGCATGCTATTCCATTCTCCTCTTGGACATCAGTTAGTAGGTATCAACTCCTGATTGTGGGAGGTTAGGAGCAGGTCTTTGGGAGATTCTGTTTGTGGACTGGAAGATACCATCCTTGTATTATCTACTGACTGTGTAAAGTGTAGCATTTACACAAGTGTGAGGAGAAGAAATAATAATAACTATATGTAGTAAGAAAGATGTTAGCAATAAAACTATTGCTATGTCTGTCCAGTATGCTGAGGATGTTCACACTGTTGGAAACGGGTTTTTTGTAGAATAAATTAATTTCTTTGGAGAGTTGTGTTTCTTTGATGAATACAGTCAAAGAGAATAGAAAAGTTTATACTGGGGACAGTACCTGATGACTGAGACAAGATATAAATGTCAGTGAAAGGACTATCAGGTTCTGAATTGCATTTGATGAGGGTAGGAAACAACTTTTGGGAATTTGAAGGGGCAGATTAGGCTTGGCTGGCAGATGGTCCATGATCAATAAGAGAAGACAGAAGGCTGGATACCAGGTGAGCATATATGCCTTACTTCTCTTGTTTTTCTGATATTTAATTCTGGACATTATTGGAGGCAGTCACTGGGATCTTGGTTATGACCCAGTACTTGCCATTAAGAAGGAACAGTGAGGCCACAGAAGGCAACAGGGAGAGTGGGGGTGGCAGGTGAACTGGGTAAGGAAGCAGTGTCTGGGGGACAGAAGATGGTATAGAAAGCCAACTTTTACGCTGGGGCACTGGAATCTACAGAAGAGTGGTCCAAAGCTTGATTTTGAAACTGCTAAATACGTCATTGGGTATGTAAAAGTTGTATTTTTCTTTTTAATCTAGGTTTTTTTGTCCTTTTAAGTTAATGCATTATGTATGTTGTTAATGTACTTTGTTAACTGAGATGAAAACATATGGGGGAAAAACCTGCCTTTCTTCAAGATTCCGTGTACAGAAAATTGTCTGTGGCTATCAAAAAGTATAATTTAAGTTAAAAAGTATCCGCGTACGTCAAAATGTGACGCACTGGAACAGGTTGCCCAGAAAAGTTGTGAATGCTTCATCCCTGGAAGCATTTAAGGTCAGGCTGAATGGGGCTTTGAGCAACCTGGTCTATTGGAAGGTGTCCCTGGCCATGGCCATGGGGGTTGGAACTATGTGATCTGTAAGGTCCCTTCTAACCTAAACCATTTGATGACTTTGTGATTCTAAAATAATAATCATGGTTAAAATAGAAATTTTCTTTTTGCATAGATGCATATGGTTTGTTTTGTTTTGGTTTTTTTTTTTTCTTCGGGAGGAAAAGAAGGAATAGATAGTAGGGGAGTTTTATGCTATTGTATTTAATTTTGTAAACTGCTGATTTTATTATCTGGAGAATGAAAATGTCAGCCTGCAGCCTTTTCAGTATCATTGTTTCGTATGTACTTAACTATTTTAATTCTATATACTTAATACTCAATAGCATGCTGTACTTCTTGTGTTCCTATAATACATCACCATTTTAGGATAATAAGCCATTGTAAATTGACATTAGTATTTTTTAAACATCATATTATAGGGGCAGTTTTAGTGCTTCAAAGACAACTCTGTAGCCCAGATATATTCTGAGTTATAATTCTTTTGATCTCTGTTGACACTGCTTTTTTAATTGCTGTGCTTTGCCAGAAATACTTACCTACTTCTTCAAAATAATAAGTTCTTTGTATGTATTATGTGAGGTTGTCAAAACAGTGATTACAACTGTTACAGAAAGTCAGGGCTCCTGTTGCTGGCAGTGACTCACTCTGAGACTCTGAGCTTCTTATTTAGGCTGAAATTTACATTAAGACCATAGAGAATGCAGACTTGTTCTCCATTTACAGAAGTAAAGTCTATGCTGTGAAGTCTTGTAAGGGCATTCTTGAGAAAGACTGTCTATGTCCTGCCACAGCTATATGTGCCAGCCATGGCTGTTCCTCAGGTTCCACACTCTTACGTCTGTCCAAGTATTCAAAGGGAAAGGCAGTAAAGCAGAACCCTTTGGGATGTGCTTTACTCACATGACACCCCTGAGACTTGCTGATATGAAGGTCAAGATCATTCCTGTACAGATAGCTACCACAAAACCAATATTGTACGTAAATCTTATATAAGCCTCAGAGTAGGATTTAGGTAGCACATAGGACTTGTGTTTGATACATGCAGCATAAATGGGTATCACTATATTGTCTTCAAGCTCTTGGCTGTGCTAGGATAGAGCTACATGTGAAAGCAGTGTGATAGTCTAGACTAAGGCACTGAAGGAACAAGGGAGGGTACCCTGGTCTGTGTCCAAAACCAGCAGTCAATTCCTTTCTCACAACAGTGTTAAAAAGCTGTGTTGGTCATTGCTGGTACTTGATCATAGAAGATGTAGATAAGCACATAACTCATGAGTGCTGGAGCAGTGCAGATCCATGTGTCTGTTATGCATGGCCATCCCCAGCAAGTACAAAGAAGTGATTAATTTGAATCTTGATATTGTACATTATAGCTATACTACATTTATCTCTATTTATAATAATTTTGCTTTTCATATAAATTATAATTATAATGGATGGAACTTATATTGCATGCATGCAGTGGAGCATGGCATTCAATCTCCCTTTGTCCCAGTCTTCCTCTCCCCTTCCTAATCTCAACAGTAACTAGATCTTTAGGGGGGTTATGCTAAATACTGATAAATTTCAGTCTTTGTTGAGAATTTTGTCTTTTTCTTGGTACTCTTCTTTCAGAAATTTGTTGCGAGCATTGAAAGGAAATAGGGAAATCATGTTAAAGCATCTGCTTCTTTAACAAGACATTTGGGCAGTTTGGCTCACATACTGTGAGCTAGAAATCAGCAAGCAGTGGTTTCATAGCTCTGAGCCTACATATTTTATAGAAAGCAAATAATTTCATCTGCTGTTACACAAATGAGAGATGAAAATAGATCCTTCTATCTCTAAGCATAGGTACTGTAAAATGAGAAGACACCACAGATTCAGTCACAGATGATCTCACTGCTCTTTCTTTCAGAGTTAAAACCAATACTTTCCAAAACATTTTTGTTCATTTAATACATTTCATGATGTCAGTATTAATACAGTGGTCTTCATATTAAGTTAACATTAGTAGCTTTCTGCATTCACACTGGCTATCTTGATATTCTTTGCTTTTCCAAGTAAAGAAAGAAATCCAACAATACTGGGTAAACATACCAATGTCTATTAATTATTTTATTTAAATATCATATACTTTTATGCAAATAATAATGTAAAAAAAGAAAATGTTAACATCTTTCAAGCTAAAACGATTCCAAAAAGTCCTAGGGAAGGATTGGTGTAGGTGATGGTGAAATGTTAGTTCTCTTCCCACAGAATAGCATCTATCTCAGAAGATGCTTCAGTCTGAGTTACATAAACTATATTTCTATATTTTCAACTGTGTCCCCTTTCTATTACTTTACATACAATGCTCCATATACCTCTAACTGTATCTGAGCTATATGAAGCAACAAAAAAACAGACTCAGGACTGAAATGTCTTCGCATATATCGGGGGAAAATCTGTGCATAAAGGGACATTTATCAGGGACGACTGTTCCTCTGCTGAGGAAAGGAGTATACCCAAGAGTCCAGAAACAGATGATGATCTTATCAAGAAAACCCTCTTCAGTAATATCATCAGCCTGCTCTTGCCAAGTCTGGCATTTCTGTATCGTGTGTATTTGTGATGAAGAGAGAGGGAGCAAAGCTGTGCAAGCTATGTGTAGCTGGGATAAAGAACCTACTCAACCCACTGGCTCTGCACAGCGTTAGAATGTAATTTGGAATCATTTTTGCCAGTATGGAGCATCCATGTGAGAATGGAGTTTGCAGTATTCCTCTCTCAGGAAACTGCAGGGAGGGCTCTTCAGCTGCACTTGTTGGGATTTTTTTTTATTTTTGTATTTTTGTGAATAATTCTGCTCTGGTTTTACCTCAGCACATTCAGGGAGTAACAAACCTGTCAAACTGTGCAGCCAAATGTGCAGAAGGAAAATTATTGAGAAAGACAAGCATGTTTTCTTTACTTGTATGAAGAAAACACCTCGGTCTTGAAAAAAGAGGTGTCAGTTTCACTTGCAGTGGGTAGACTAAAAACTAAAAAAGTTTCTTCTAATTCCATCTCAGAATCAGGATTTTACTGTGATTGCTGGGTTTATTTTTCCTCTGTCTCTAGACAACATGCTGATACGAACAGAGTATTTTTCATATTAGATGGAACTTGGCTTTGACACAAGTGAACAAATCTTTGGCATTTTTTAGAGCATCTTGAATAAACACTTTTTCTTTCTACTTCTTTCCACTTCATTTTTTTCTTTAAGAAGGTTTCTGTAAGTTCAACAAAGCAGTGTAAATAAGAAGTCTATATAGCTGTATATGGGTCTGTTCTACGAGAAAGCTAATCAGACTCAAGCAGCAGTGTTCATTCTGTACTGCTGCCTTTCTGACTTCCAGGGAAAAAAACAGTACTTTCTGTAATAGTTCAGCTTGAGCCTTTAATATTATTTAGATTGTGTACTTGATGGACAATTATTAAATAGTTTTCTGTGAGTTGTATCTTCAGTAGGTACTCAATTTATGTGCTATTTAACATTTGTTTAATTAATTGCCCTCCCTCCCAGCCCCCTCCTCCCCCCAAAAATGTAGAAATTCCATTGTCATTTCAAATCTATGCATATATGTTCACCACTGTGGGTTTATGCTTTTCTAACCTGGGATGGGATCTTGTGTTCCTGAATTCTGTAGATTACAGGAGTGTAAAGCACTACAGGAATGCATTTTTTTCCACTTTGCATTCATTATATGTAAGTAAATGAAGACTTTGCAAACAGAGCACAAACCTGAATTTTTTAAGTATCAGTGCAAGCAATTGTTATGAAACACTGGGTGTCTGAAGACTGTGCTTGTGTGCTTGTGAGATAGGGCACTTTCACATCACTGAAGGTAGCTATGCATTGCAGTTGGCAGTCTGGAGCAGCTTATGTATCTATACCTAAGGTCACATCAACCAGGCTGGATGGAGTACTATGTTGGTATTTTGTGGTCATAGCTGGAGACCAGTGTAAACTAAATAACCAGTAATGAAAATTCAGCTCAGAAGAGTTTTATAGCCTATACTGTGATCTGTCTTGGAGATACAGAATGGGTTTGACCAAATGTCAGGTGTAATCATATCACTGGGTGCAATGTAGGCAAGCTTCAGATGTTCCTGATCCAGTTTAGCCAGGATGCAGCTGAGCAATGAGGTATTAGAATAACTATACTTTATTTTGGTTTAGCTTATGAATTACGCACTCTAACAACACACATGCCTTGGCTAAGAAAGGATAGTAGTGTTTATATTCTGTCTCTTCAGTGTGAATTCCTGTACTTCTGTCCTTACTTTTCAGGCTTGGAAACATATATGTCTCTTCTCACTCTGCAGCAAAGTTTCTGCATCCATCTTTCTTTTGAGTGTCTTCTGTTCCCATTTTTCCAGGCTGTGTCTTTGTATCCTGATTAGACCCAGCTTGAGTCTTCAAATGGCTCCTTCCCTAGACTCCCTCCCTCGCCTCATTTTTTAAACTTATTTCCAGTCACCTCCTTCTGTGGTCTCTTTTTCTGCCTAGTCTTTCCCTATCCTCACTTCCAAAATATTCTTTCCTTCCTTTTATTGTCTGTTGTAGGACAGTGCTGTTGCAGATAAGGATAGTACCTGCACTCTCTGCCATTTACAGTACTAGCAGCAGGTAGGAGAGATAAAGAAACTCTGCTTCTGACTTTTGGGGCTCTAAAGAAAGGTAGGGAGCAGCAAGATTTTTGTTACAGAAAATGGAGAAGCCTGTTCATTTGTCATCCTTACCTAAAGTGCACACATTACCTGTGGGAGCATTGACAAGCGGGGCAACATTAGGCAGCTTGGTTAGGACTAGCAACATTAGGGAGCATGTGGTGGCTTCTCCTGCATTGTTTGCTACCAAGACCTGCTTCTAAGTGTTGGCGAAGGAGACCAGTAGCCTAGAACAGTCGATACCTGTGGACTATACTTGTGTCTACTTGTCTCACAGCCATTGTGCTAAGAGGTGTGGTTGACCCTACTCCTTAAGAGGGGTGGGACCAGAGAGGATCTGGGTTAGGAGAAGGAGTTGCTTGAGGGTGACAGAGAAACGACAAAGGCTGCTCTGTTCAAAAACTGTCCACCCCATCAGTTTCTTCTGGATAACGTAAACTCTGGCTGTGCCCAGAACTCTGTGAATGCAGTTTTCATTGCAAAGAAAGTTATAAAATTTCTTTTGAAGATTGATTGAAATTAGTCCATTACTGCTTGGACTTCAGTGTGAATTCATCTCATATGTACGCATGTCTTTCTAGTCAGATAACACTAGTTCTTGTATCCCACAGCAGACTTGCAGTGCTGCAGAACAGATTATATACCCTGACACGCTCCAGACCTCACTCCAGAGTAAGTGCACTGCAGAACATGTACAGTGCTTTCCATTGTGGAAAGATGTGAGAATTAGGTAACACAATGTATTAAATCCCTGACAGACAAGCATGGTAAGGTAAGACAGTTGGCTGTTTTCAGAAATTGTTTATAGTGAGGGTTGTGAAACACTGGAACAGGTTATCCATAGAGGTGGTATGTGGCCCATCCCTGGAAATGTTCAAGGCCAGGTTGGATGGGGTTCTGAGCAACCTCATCTAGTTGCTGCAGCCTTGCACTTACTTGTTTCAGAATTTTGGACTGTCAAATGAGCCCTGTGGAATGGGAGTGTTTCTGTTTTGCCACTTCTATTATGTTATCTTTTCCAGTCCAATTACAAGCTAATTCAAAGCTCTTTGTGTTAGGCTAATAGCTTCTGATTCAATTCTGTCAGCAAGTACCATTTTGAACACTTTTCATGCCATCTTCCAGCCCCCTTACTACTTACCTATGAAGAACATTTATTTTTTTCTCTGAGTAGAGGCTCATCATAGGCAAATCATTAACAGAACGTCAGAAAGATCCCATCTGTTAGAGTTGCATATGGCTAAGATCACAATTATCGAAAGTCCTTTTTTTTTTATTCCATGCTTATCCACACAATAAATGTAGTTGTCAGCAGGATAAGTTCACGCATCGGATAAGGTCACAATTTCATTTAGTGACAACTTCCAACAGCGTGAACTTACAAGGTTCGATTTATTAAAGAGTCAGACAGGATAAGATCACTGCCTGGCCAGCCTGATTTATCAGGGTTTGACTGGAGTACTTGAATAGAGAATGTCGTATTTCAAGTTTATGTTCAAAACTGTAGTTTAGTGTGTGTTATGTCTCAGAGACTTGAAAATTGAGGGAAGAGAATTTAGAGGAGGTACCTCATAATGCAGTTTATGTCTGCCAAGCAAGTGTATGAGCATTTAATATTGGAGCTACCTTGCTAAGAATCATAGAAGTTGAAATGGGATAGTTCTCTGCTATCTGTGAACTGCTGTGTGCAGCTTTTTATAATGGAGGTCATCACCAGTCAAATATTAATTGGAGATTATTCCTCTGCATAGGCAGATCTTGGGCTCTGTGCTTAAGTGGGTAGCACTTAAAAACTTCTGAAAGTGTTTTTAACAAGCTTACTCTGACTTCAGAGCAGTCCTTGTTTGAAACTACTACAGCCTTGTTTGAAAATAGTTTCTCTGCCATGCAGAAATATTCATTAGAGAGCCAGGTGGCTCTGCACTGGAAATATGCAAAGAAGGAGCCATTTGCTAGTGGAAATTTAGGTAGAGGCCCATGATGTCAAGTAACCAATCACTAATTATAGCAGAGGAAGAGCTTGTTCAGTCTTTTTAACTGACTCCACTTAGAAAACTATTCTTGATTAAAAAAATCCTCAAACACCAAAGCCCTAGTGCCAGAACTATCAATGTCTTGCTTAGAAATGTTAAACATAAATTTGGATGCACTTATTTCTGAATGAAGTAGTTCACTTTTTCTCCCACAAAATGCTGTTCATCATTCACCTTCAGATACACAGTTCTTTGTTTCTTATTCCAGAATGTGGGTAGGTGGATGAAAGCTGGTATTATCTTGTTTGGGAATACTGTGTATAGTTAAACTCTTCTGGTGTCTGGCTGTGGTCAAATTCTGTTAAGGGCCAAAAGCTGCTGTTAGGTTCCTGTGTACACTGCATGTTTTATGCAGTTCTTTTACATTATTCTGATTTTTCTGTAGAAGACAAAGCTAAACTGACCTCTCTACCTTCAATTTTGTGCAAGCCCTATGTAGCATCCCTGAAACAATATGGGTATATAAGAAAAGAATCCTAAATAGAGTCCTTTTATGCTGGCTTTGTATCCACCAAGGTGGCCTAATATCTTAAAAGCCATGGGATGTTTTGTAGCTATACTAGTGAGTCATGACTTGGGGCTTCTTTTACAGTGCAGCTATCATAAGTCTTTGAGTAATCACAGACTTTAAAAGTATGCTACACCAACAAGATAAGAGAAACAGCCCACAGCACTAACAGCATTATCTTTTACCAAAATTGATTAGCCCATACTATGTGTCTCAAATATTTTGTATAAACTTACTCAGCAAGCTGGAAATAAGTCCTGAAGAA
>NDXB01011666.1:137364-173062 GCA_002631895.1 Agapornis roseicollis | reverse complement strand
AAGGGTGTAACAGAAAAAAAAGCAAAAAAAAAAAAAAAAAAACCAAAAAAAAAACCCAACCCAGACTTGCTCTATAGCAAGGAAAAGGAAAGTAAATATCACTAAATGGAAGGTCTCTTAAATATTTGTTTTTTCCACTTAACTTGCATAAACTAAGTATCATTTCCTCTCTACTTATATTTCCTAGTGCTGCTTCTATTATGAGTCTGTCCTTTCCAATCAGACAGTTCAGAAGTCTGGAATGAAAACAGCAAAATGCAACTGCTTCTTGACTTTGCCATAGGGATGATGAATATATCACACACTTTATCACAAGGGTGTGAATGAATTCTGTATATTGTAATTTACTGTTACATGCAGGAATACTATGTTCTGTACTGAGGTGGTCTGTTGCAGTTGCTGATCACCAGAAACTGTTAACAGTGTTTGGCACAGAATTTTCTGCTTTCATTGGGCTGGAGCACAGATTAAAGGAAGCTGCAGCAGTGTTTCATCCTTTCTTTCCTTTTGTCCCTGCTCGTTGGGATATCCATGGACAAGCATCTGTGAAGAGTCAGTACCAGCTGAGTCTTTATGCTTCTTACTGCCAGTGGTGATACAGCAATGAAATCTCAGATCCTCTTCCTTTTCCTGATGCAATCTGTGAAGATGCTGAGCGCTAGTGCAGGGGGTACTAGCTGCAGAGAGCGCTTCTGACTTATATCTGAACTTCTTCTAAGGCTGAAGGCAAAATCTTGTCTCACTGACATATTTTTCAAACTCTTTTAATTAAGAGTCACAGGGTGAGGTTCTCTTTTTTTCCAGAAAACTCCCTTGAGGTCACACATTGCTCAGAGCCACAGGTATGGCACCACTTAACCCCGCGTCCTTGTGGGAATCAGGCAGTGAGCAGGGGACAGCCCTGTTCTCAGAGGAGGGCTGAACCCCTCTGGTGCTGTAGCTTTGGTATAGCATTCACCAAATGGGATATTTCAGAGGACCAAAATATTGTAAATGAATGCAGAAAAAGTTGCAGGCTTCTTACTCTGGGGTCAGGGGAATTCAGGAGAGGATTTTTAATAGTGACATTTGTAATCTTTCTTCTACAACTCTCGTACCAGCCCCTGGTTTTTCTGCTTAGGGCAGACAAAGGAACGTATACAGGGATTTTACAAAAGATGCAGACTCCAGTATTAAAAAAAATAAGTCTTAGCAGATTCTGCAGACCCTGATGTGGAGTGTTGGCTTTGTTTTTTTTTTTTTTTTCAGTCTTAATTTTTACCCCCAAATAAATATTTTCCATGGGAAAAAAAAAAAAAAGAAAAAAATAATCTTTGCCAAGGGTCAAATTGTAATGTGCTGCACCTTGTAGAAGTGCAGCCAAAATGTCTCTGTTTGCCCAAACATAGAAGCAGATTATGATTCCCAGCTCTAAAATTCACCTATAGCATTAAAATGGCTACTGGTCATCATGACCAGAGGGAAATATATCTTTCTTTGGAGAACTATGATCAAGGTATACAGGAAGATTATGTAGCAAGATGTTTTGTAACCCTGTCTGGAGTCTGCGTCTCTGTCGTGGTGTTCTGAATGGTGGGGAAAATACAGCCACTTCAGTAGAAATCAGCACGATGTTACCCTATCTGTAGTTCAGTGTATTCATGCATGTTGAAATATATTGCCCAAACTGCATCTTGGGACCGTAGAAAAAGAAAGAATAAAGGAGAAAAATAGTCTATATTAATATATTTGATTATCAACTAGAGGAAAGAAAAACAGTTATGGCAGATAATTGCTTGGTTTTATGTTTGTCTCAAATGTGAAATACTTACTAGGTATAAGATTAATGTTATTAATTTTATTTGAAATATAAAATGGCAGTGATGTGTACCTTAAAACTTAGGTAGGTTTTTTGGTATCACTGAATGATCTGCCCTAAGTTTGTCGTTCTTAATCCATTAAAAGACAGGCCTGCTTGTAAATCCACAGGTACAGATAAGGAGTCACTGTTTGACTGTGTCTGAACCCTTTTCAAATGAAAAATGTCAGTGGCAGAAAGGGAGGCTGAATTATTTTTTAAAAGGGTTTTCAAAGATTCTCATGATTCCTCTGGTATCAGTTAAATGTGACATGTCCATAGACATGGCTGGTTTTTAGAGAGTAAAAGCAAGCAAATGCTACAGTTTTCATCTCAGTGTAGAGAAGATGCTGCAGTATGTCTAAGTGATCAACATGTTACCTTGCAATGCCAGAAAGATTTCTGTCTTCCATAATTAACATATATAGAGATTTTTTTAGAGTTAATACAACTTGTAACAATGTGACTGTGAGAAGGCAAAAAGCTTGCCTTTCCCCCCCCTTCTCCCCCTGTTTGGGGGCACATATATTACATGTGTAAATTAGATACAATTAATCCATAAGCGTTTCTGCTCACACACTGCCTTTTAAAATGTCATAGCACTGTCATGAAGAGGACTCACCCGCATACATAGAAGCTTTTGTAACCTGATACAGCTCTATTTCCTAGATTTGTTCCAGTTTGCAGGAAGGATCTGATGCACAATTTTACGTAGAGTAGTTTTGTAATCTGCAACACTCAGAGGTGAAATTTAAATTTCTGTGCTTGAAAATGGAACCTGGAGCCAAGTCTTCTATTTGGAAAACAGTCGAGATTAACCCCTGCAGACAAGGAAGAACTTTGCAGCCTGGTTGCAACATAAATCCAGGCATCCACAGGAATGGTTAGCTCGGGGAAGTCTGTGAGGGCTGCCTGTAAGCCAGGAGTTACTCACTTCCTCTAGCCCAAGGTTCATTTTATAACCGCTGCCAGTTCTAAATCTGGGGCGAGGTGACTCTTTGCACAGTGGGACTTTACCCTGTTTGCGGAAAAGCACCATCCTGATTTGGGGTAGAGTTGTTGACGAGGGACATGGTCATGCAAAATGCAGGAATTGCGGTCGCATCGGGTTGGTATGGAAAGGGAGAAAGGGGCTTTACCAGGCAGGGAAAACAGGTCAGGAGAAATCATGACTACAGCAAAGGTGAACTCTGTCACTTGTGAGAATATCAAATTTTCTGCCTACTCTGAGGAAGGCCAAAGCTTGGAAGTGCAGCAGCATGTAAAAAAAAATCAATCTAACAAGAAAAGCACAGGTCAGCCTCTCTTCCTTATTCCATTTGATCCCTCTTGAAGTCTGAGACTGGAATTTCTTTGCATTGTTTTAGAAAATAATGTTAGAAATTATATGTATAAACATAACTGTTGCTCCATTTTTAACTGGAACATTTGTTCATAGAAAAATAGGGTTATTGAAGAGATGGTTTTCAAAGAAAAGGGCTGTCCAGGCTATATTTTAGTCCTGAAGTGAAGTGAAAAAAAATGTTGGGGAGAAAGGTGGTGACTGAATTTTATTTTTCCTTCCACAGTAATGATCAATTGTGTATTTTTTCTCTTTACACTGGAAAAAACCCCAGAAAACTTAAATGAGCAAAAGTAATAATTTTACTTTTAGGTGTTCACTGTGAAGTCTTTACTTACAAAATAAAATTTGCTTGTAAAAAACATGACAAATTAGTACACACTAAAAAAAAAAAATAAATCACTATACCACCTTTCCACTGCTTTTACAGATTTTGTGTTAATATCTAAAGGTAAGAATGTAAATTATTTTGGGTCTAATTCTGAAATATTGCTGGCTGTAAAACTTCACACAATTCAAAATCCGTTTTTTAATTCTAGGAAATGTTTTTAGTAGTTTCTTCAAAATTAGAAGAGTTGTGGATTTCTATCACTGCACAGTATTTCTCTTAAAATTTTTAGTAGCTGAATGCTTCAGAATTTGATTTTGTGCATCAAAATGCATCAAGGAGGTTAATGCACCAGGTGTGGCTGCTAATGCACTCTCGCCTTTCAGCTGTCATCCCCCCTCGTCAGCATTTCTTCATAACTTTTATGAATCTGCTATTATGAATAAAAATGCCTTCAAACTCTAATGCGTGTGAAAAGATGCAAGAAAGGACTGGGACTTTCTAAAACAAATTTGAATATAATTGTAATGAAATTGGTTTGTTTTTCTTTTGCAGGATGACGAGATCTGTTGTTTTTCAGACAAGCATAATAAATTCTCATTATATGGGTTCTCAGAACATTGTGTGTATAAAGCTAACACAAAGGCAGAGGTGGTTGTTGTCAAGGCACAAGTGAAAGTACTCTCAACACTGCTTGTTTTCTTTGTTTGTAGGAGAGTTGGAGGTGGTCCAGAAAGACGGGGAGCGCAAGATTCAGAGCCGGCAGCAGCTCCCGGTTGGAACAACATGGGGGCCTTTTGCTGGGAAGATGGATCTGAATAATAACACCTTGGTATGTAGATGCTCCGAGGCGCTTCTTTTCATTATATCGTGTGTTGCTCTTTAGGGAATAGCCTGAATTACTGCTCAGCCAGAGCATTTGAAAACAGGCATTGTTAGCTTTAATGGACAGTGGTACTTGGCTGTTTTCCAATTAGTTCATCTATGGCAACCATCCATGTAAAGTTATTTGGAGCACAGGTTAATAGTATTTAACTTGTTATTTTACAGAAGGGAAATGTCACTTCCTTGTTTGGTGGACCAGGCTGTTTCATTTCACTACTAAGAGCTGATTTTTAGTGGCTTTTTAAATTTTTCACAGCATTATTTGCTGACTAATTTATTTATACTAATGGATGATATAGAAAACAAATAGCTGCATTATTTTAGGATAAAATTCATTAAATTTGCCATAATGTTAAATGTTACTGGACATAGCAAGATCTTCCTTCAGATTAAAAGTATTTTGAAAGACAAGAAAAGGCACCTGTCATTTAATATATTGTCATATAATCTCAAATAGTCTTATTTTTATTCTGATTGCAGAAAGTATGAGGACAATATTCAAGATACTGCTTTGCTGGTTTCAGTTCAGTGCACTGAAAATCATGTCATTCCTTGGTCTTCATTTCATTTTCATTTGTATTGGTTTTAAGTCTGAGCTTCAATATTATTTGTGTGTAGTTCAGACTAGTTTTCTGAGAATAGCTGAAAAAGGGCAATAAATATATGTAGAAGAAGAGTTTAGATAATCTTGGAATATTCATTGCCCTGTGGGATACTTCTGAAAAATCATTGTCTTCAGCTGGATCACTGCTATTACAGACTTTGCAGGAATGTATTAGCATAAAGACATGTGGAACTGTTTCATAGAAGTGTATCATCATATACGTTTGGGGTACATATATCTGTGCTGTAAATGAAGGAGCTGGACTTCCCAGTGTTGGGGGTATTTTACTGTCCTCAGAGGACCTGAAGAGAGTGAGAAATGCTGAATTGCTGAACTACCATCTGGGACAGTGTGAGAGAGGGGTTATGTGGACATAGGAGGAAATGGGGAAAATTGATAGTCTTTAACTCCTCCCTGGAGAAGTTATGCTTCTATAATGAAGTTCACTTTCTAAGGGCTTGCTGGATAGTATGCATGTTACTTTCTGTAAATATGCATATTATAATTGTATTGAAGCATTATTCTTTTACAAGTACATAGTAGCCGCTTAAGATTTTGATATATTGTAGACTGGTTAGCATAATTTGTTAATAAAAAGGTGCTAACAAGATTTTACAGAAAGTGGCATGGAAACTGTTTCCTAGAGTTTAGTATTCCCAACCCAGATTAGATTTCCCATGCAGCGACCTGAATAAAGAATGGATTTTCAAAAGCTCTCGAAGCATCTTACTGTTAGAGAGGGGAAAATGGATAATATTACTGTCTCCAGTTTCTTCATCCATTTCATTTTTATTTATTCATCTACTTTATTCTTGTAGTAGAATTCTCAAAATGTTTGGTTGTTTTTTTTTGTTTTTTTCAGAAAGCATCATTTGCAACAGCTATCTATAATTTAAATAATTTTCTAAGATTCCTCTGTGACTACTTTCATCAAATTTCATGCAACAGAAACCTTACTCCTGGTGTAACTCAAAGTCAGTCCGTGTAATACCTTAGGAAAAATGCTACCTTTGTTTTTTCTCTATTTTTCTCTGTCCACTTGTACCACTTCCTCAGGTATGTAAGATGGGAAGATAGTAAGTTTGAGTATGGGAGATTATGATGATTGACCCTTCACTACAAAAAGTTATCATCAGATATTCTTAGAATGAATTTGCAACGTATCAGCAATTGATTGCATTGTTTAATTTTTGTTTTCTGAAGGAGACATAGAGAAACCACAGTCCTTCTAGCAGGAGCTTGTTTCTCCTTTGGTAGCACAGGCATATATTAAGATGTTATTACATTGTAAATTTGGACAAATACCACTTTCGTTGTAACAAAGACTTTGGTTTTAATAAACTTGTAAACAAGCAGTGAGCAGAGCTGCCTTTTTAGTCTCACAATTGTAATAGGATGGAATAACTTTCTCAACCTACTTCAGAGAGATGTAAGATGAAAACATTCATGACTTTTTTCTTCCCAAACAGGTAAAATAGTAACTTGTTTCTTGCAAATTAAAAACCATAAAGTGTATTCTTGCTAACACTTCAAGGATTTTACTTTTGTTTTGCCTTCTAGTACAAATGCATTTGGAAGTCTGAAAAAGTTCTTGTAAACAGAATTGTAGTGGCCAGCAATATTGTTTTGTTCTCTGAGCTACTCCATCCTTTGAGAGAGTCAAAACTGAACTGCATATGATCTTGAGCAATCTGAGTTAATTTCGAAGTTGGATCTGACTTTGATGTTTGCCATACTTTGAGCAGGAGTTTGGACTGGATGATCTCCAGAGGTCCCTTCCAACCTGAATTACTCTATGATCATAAGTGTTGTTTCTTTTTCCCGAACATCAGATGTTTCCTATAATCCTACATGTGTTAATTTAAAATGCTTTGTGAAGAGATATAAACCTGATAGAACTTCAGTTTATTTTTCAAGCAACAAAACCCCAGTGCCAGCTTCTACATATATTTTTTTTTTCTTGAACTGATTCTGGTTTATATATTATTTTCCAGTTTGCTTGACACATTTGATTAGTTTTCTCACTAGCATACGTGCTTTCTGTTGTTCATAAGGGGAGTTATGTTTGTTTACTTAAGTTATTTATATCTGGTTTGGAAATCTCATTTGAATAAAGCCTCACCTCCCTAGAATTCAATGAAACACATCAGTGTTCACCTCAGTCGCTGACAGCATGTTTAGTTAATTTCTGAACAAGAGCCTTAAACATTGCACTGTTACAGACATCAAATAATTTTTGTTGGAGAAGCACTGTAATGTAAATTTTTAATATAGAGAGGAAAGGAAAGAAAAATTCAGGGAACTTCAGTGAGTTAATGCCACAGTTTCTGCAGCTGGTCTCTTTATGTTTGTGGCTGATGTGATTTAAACCCAGCCACGGAGCTTGTTCACTGACTCAACCCCCCTTTCTTGCCTCCCCCTGCTCCTGGAGGGATGGGGAGGAGAATCAAAAGAATGTAATTCCCACAGGTTGAGATAAGAACAGTTTAGTAACTAAGGTATAACACAAATCACTACTGCTACCACAACAATAATAATGATAAGGAAATAACAAGGGAAGTGAGTACAAATACCACCCGCCAAAAACAAGCCTGACCAGGAAGTGTATGCCCTTCTGGGTAACTCCCCATTACCTCCCTGGGCATGACGTGCTATGGTATGGAATACCTCTTTGGCAAGCTTGGGTCAGGTGTCCTGTCTCTGCTTCCTCCCAGCCTCCCCTCCTCCTTAGCAGAGCATGAGACTCACAAACTCCTTGGTCAGAGTAAACATTACTTAATGACAACTAAAAACATCGCTGTTACCAGCTCTGTTCCCAGGCCGAAAATCAAAACACAGAACTGCATCAGCTACTAAGAAGGAGAAAAAATTAACTGCTATTGCTAAACCCAGCACAGCTGACTACAAGTATCTTACCTGACTTAACTGTTTAGTGTTAGCAATGGGGCATTGCTACACAGGACTTACTATCCAGCTATAACAGTTACAGCTTACTTATTACCCTTATACTCTGGACTATATAAGCCTGTACATGTAATATCCTGTGGAAGTGCTTCTTTTTTCAGGCAGTGTTGTGTTGCTGAATACAGTCTCATTGCTGTTAGCTCAGGAGACGGCACAAGCTAATTAATTCAGCACGATAATTAATTGAGTCACTGCGCCAGATGTCAAATACTTTTTAGATCTTTCAAGTTTCTTGTCTTGAAGTACATTAAGAATATACATCTCAGAGTAGTGGAAGGTTGGGTACCTTGAACAAAAATTATTCAAGTGCTGTTGGCAATTGCAATAGAAATAGTGGCTGTTGACTTCATCAGCCACGCTGTAGCACTGTCAGGAGATGTGGTAGACCAAGGTTCGTATCAGGATTGCAATATAGTAGAACTCTAATGGTACACTTGGAATAGATCAATGACTAATAAAGATCTTAATTTTTTTCATCTAGGAGTTAGCCAAAGCTCATGAATTACAGAGTGATCAAAGCCCCTTATGAAACAATGCCCTCCATCACATTACTGTTACTTTTGATGAAACAATCTGCATGTAGCCACCAGAAATTTTAAAAGCATTGTTTTTAACAACAAGAAGTCAGTCACGGGTCTTAAGACTTGTCTAGGCATTCAATTACTATTTCAATCTGAACTTAAGAACTCCTTACATAATTATTAAATATTTGTAGTTATCTATTTAGATATGTTTATTATATTTAGAGTGGTAGATCCCCTACTTATATACTTTTAACGATCTCTTCCAGTGATTTTGCCAAGCTGGCAAAATTCTCTTATGCTCAGCTGCGTGTAGAATTTGTATCCATGTGCACAACTCTGCTTAGAGCTTACTGCCTTTTATTTCCTTCCATTTTTTCCACTCAGCTGTTCCATAATAGTTGATAGTTCCAAGAAAATGAAAAGTAGAGTAGTTTTTTTCAAGCCTCAGAGGTGTGCTTCTAAAATAGGAGCTTGTTCTCATGTTTTACAGTAAAAGAGATCACCTGCATGTTTCCAGATCTCTCTTAGATGTAATGTAATCTTGCAGTTTTGACAAACAGCCATATGAAGAGTTTTGCACAGTACTGCTTTCTATCTGCAGTTGATGGGAACTCAGCTCTACAAGGAAGGCAACACAATTTAATCTCTAGTTTTACTAGGAATCACAGAAAATTCAGTACAGGGATATATTTCTAAACATGAATGAAACTCCTACCTTGTGATGCCTATCTCTTAACAGGAAAGTGGATTTGCACAAATGTCAAATCTAATGTGAACAGGCAGGTGAGAAGAGCAGAAGACCTTTCTAGACTGGTCATGCAAACCACTGAAAAAGTGTCTGCTCTGTGTAAGCAGTTGTAAATTTGAGGCACTATCAGTCTATGCAAGATAAAGCTATTTGCTTGCCTTTTCCTGGCTGTAAATATTTTCCCTGTTTGAGGGGAAAACTTGGTGGGAATGAGGCCCTTGGAGACAAAAGCAGCACAGAACTATGTAGCCCACGATGGACGTTGAGCAGTGACTCATGACATCGCTCTGATCGTCATGTGCAGGCATT
The DNA here is from genome assembly GCA_002631895.1 of Agapornis roseicollis. Classification (NCBI taxonomy): domain Eukaryota; kingdom Metazoa; phylum Chordata; class Aves; order Psittaciformes; family Psittacidae; genus Agapornis; species Agapornis roseicollis. The sequence goes on along the minus strand of NDXB01011666.1, from coordinate 163,521 downwards.
CTGAAAGGCCTTTTCACTTCACTGCCACCATCTAGTTTTGGTGTTAATCTGTGCCCATGGCAGGGTTTGTGAAGGAAAACAATAAGCAGCTGGATCCTGCCCCCTGTTCTCGTTGTCTTGTTGCAGAGAGGAGTGCACAGGGCAGGTCTGCATCAGCCTGATAAGGGAAAGAGGATTCAGTGTGGCTGTGAAGGGAATCTTCAGGAGGAAAGTGTGCAGAGTTGTGCCGGGCAAGGAGTGGGATACAGCACAGACTCTTTAATGGGATGTGGGAGGTTCAGCGCCAAAGTGACTCTTGTGGAAGATCATAGAATCATAGAATCATAGAATAGTTAGGGTTGGAAGGGACCTTAAGATCATCTAGGCATGAAACTGGCTGGGTAGTGTGTGAGGGACTGAGGAGCAAAGGTTCAAAATGCAGTTAAGTTACTCACTAATCAGTGGCTGGTCACTTCGTGTCAAACCTCCTATCTGTAGTATGCAGCAACTTTTAATCTCCATAGATGTAGTGTGAGGGTTTTCTGAGCACTTTGGTTGGAGTTGCTGTATGGCAACCAGACAGCTACCAGACAGCTGGTAGTCTGCCTCTAGTCAGGCTGTAGTCAGGCTCCAGTCTATGTCTGTCTTGTTCAAACATGGAAAGGGGTAAGGCAGTTTCTTTATTATCTTTAATTATTTATGTGTAAATGGGGAATTTGGCTTTTATTTGCACAGAGCCAATTTTATATTTAATTACCAAAAATAGTGTATTGAGTAACGCACATTGATTCTAATCTTTGTTATACTGCGTTTATACCTTTGAGAACCTCAGGTAACTACAAAAGAATTTCTCAGTCAGTTTCTTCATGTTTGAATCTAGTTTAAAAGCGCACTTCTTTCTGTTCCAAACACAAGCAGATGTTAATGCAACAACACTTCTGGACAGCACATTGTGTCACATAGCAAGTGTTAGGGTTGGCCACTTCATATAAACTGAAACATTAAAAAAATGGAGATATATAGACATGATGTGAACATCCACGGGGCCATCCACAGGGGTCCTGGAGAACACAACACCTCACATTGCCTCACCTCTTATGAAGTGCTCTCACATTTGTACAGATGTGTAGTTGAGGAGAATGAAGTAGAACTTCTTTGAAACTATTGTGCATAATTGTAGTTTAGATGCTTCTTAAAAAAAAAAATGAAATTTCTGCTTCTTTCTTCACGCTTACACAACACGGTTAATTTAAGACATGTAGCAAATATGATAGCGAGATGTGGTAACAACTTTTTTCCCAGCTTGTGGAAGTAGTTTCCAGAACGCAAACAGGTGGTAAAGCAACATGGTCAATGTAAAGAGGAAAGGGCCTATGTCTAAATGCTGTTTCTACACTGGTATTAGTACTGCATACTGTTGCCATAGCCTTAATTTTAAGCTACGCAATGTTTAAGGGACAAAAAATACAGTATGTTTTAAAAAAATCCCCACAAACAGACAAGCAACAAAGCAAAACACCTATGTTCTTCACAGGAAGACAGGACTGAAGTTATATTTTTCCTTTTCATTTCTTTATTTTCTGAATAGGTGATTTCCAGAATGTGGTATTATATCAACAGACGATGTTAACATAAAATAACTTTTGGTCATTGACCTCTTCTCCTTGGCCACAGGCCTTTTTTTCAGACTACAAATACCCATGGTTCATTCTGACACCTATTTATGAAAGCAACAGAACTTTAACATTTGTGTAAAACCACCACTGGTCACTTTGAAAGGTTTGTTTTTGCTTTTGTGTTTTTGGTTTTGTTTTGGGTTTTTTTTGTTTTGTTTTGGTTTGGTTTGGTTTTTGGGGTTTTTTTGTTTTTTTGTTTTTTTAAATAAGTAAGTTTCTTGGTGCCTGCTGTCAGCATCTCTGGTAAGCAGATTTTATCCCAATGCTATTGCAATTAAGTAGTAACTGTTACCAATCATTCTCATTAAACTCACTCAGTTCTCTGGGAGAAAACCCAATAAAGTATCTGTCTTGTTTCAGCATGCTTCATTTTAGTAAGGGGGTCCTTCTCAAAGCAGGAAAGTACTATTGGGCACATTGCCAGGGAGCTGCTGAGAGCAGACCAAGGGGATGGCCTGTCAAAAGAGGTGAGGCAAGGTCAGGAGCCTGAAATAGAAAAAGGGTAAAAAAATCTGTTCTGGGGCTTTCCAGACAGCAGAAGGAGAGGGAGACACCATCTGTGAGTGCCAGGCTTTTCTGTTTTAGGATATGGGGAAAAGCAGAGGGAAGACAATGTGTACTAGATTACATGTAGCACTGTTAAACTGTTTAGAGAGAACCACCGCAATTAACTCTGCAGTAGCTATATATTTCTGTTCTGCTTGACTATGATCATCTAGTTTAATCTTCTCTGTACCATAGAATTTAATATTAAAATGCATATTTTGCTAGTGTAGATTTTGCTAAATTTATAATGCAAGTTTTAGGATGGGATATTGTCTTACTGAAAAACTCTGAGCTAGAGAAATAATTGATGCCACTTGTGTAGTTCACTGCACTGCAATATCTAACAGGCACAAGTTACACACCCATGTTTAAGATGAAGAATTTAACATTAATGTTGTCCTCTGAGGAAACTTTTAAAATTTGTAATTTTTATACTGACACTTCGTATTTATGAAAATTATTATTACAGACTAAGCAGATATAAAATGTCAGATTTAAATATTCAGCAGGCTTTGAAATAACTTTCTTCTCACTAAATATTAAACAACACCATTTTTCTTACTCCGATACAAAATTCAGTTTCTAAAATGTTGACACATTTTTCTCAGTTGTTCATAGAACAATCATGGGAAATTCTAGCTCTGTTATTTTTGTAAAATATAAAGCTGTATGCCTAGAAAGAGATTTACATTTTTAAGAAATAATTTGGTAATTAAAATGAGCACTGAACTGAAAGGCCTGAAGGCTTTTGTTCTCTCTTTGACCACTAGAAAAGAGAATGTCCTGTATGCTCCTAGGTTCCTTTGGGGCAATTACCCAAAAAGCTTGACAGCCCAAGAGTAGATAGCCTCGGTTTAGATTGGTAGTGGAGGGAAATGCTGTGATGCTGTTGCTTATGCAACTGTGCTAGCACTTGTGTTGTACTCTGTATGTTGTGCAGATGTACTATCTGGATGTAAAAATGACATATGATTATGAAAGCATTAACAGATGTTTTCCTTAAGACTTGTGGGGGCAATAGTAGATTGTTGTTTAGAATGAAGTGTGCTGTAAAGAAAATTCACATTTTGGTGGTGTCAAAATTTGTTTGTTCTAATGGAAGTGAGACCAAGATACCATATCAAAATTACCATGACAAGATTTGAAATGATCATCTGTCTTCATTTAAATGAAAAAATAACTTCAAGTTAAGGAATTGACTTGTGGTTTCAGTGAAGACGGTAGCTGCTTGCTGCTCTCTTCCATGTATTGTGATGGAATGATCAAAATTCCCTTTTCTCTCTGACTGTGCTTGAGAGATGTAACCTGTAAATTTTCAAAAATGAAAGAAAAGATATTTCTAGTTGTTTCAAATTAACTGATTTCTGTGAAAGTATGATTTTGAATGTTTCAAATAGAAAACTTCCTCAATATTTATAATAATCATAGTACAGTGTGTGTGAATGTATAATATATAAAAATTATAAGTATAGTAAGTACATATATTTGTATCTATATCTACACTCTATGGAAGTGTTAGTTTATAAAAATAGTGTATTCTTTTCAGAAGAAAATCCTGACTTTTCTTAGGTCCTCAAAATCAGTTTTATATGAAATATTAACATTTTGCTGATCTTTCTTCTCCATTGAGCTGTAGCTCCTTTTCTAATGGTCTTGTAGTATCACATAGCCAGTCCTTTTCCAGATGCAGCAGATCTACTTTACACCGTTAAAATATGGGCAATGCAGAGGTTGGCTTGAGATTTTTAGTGCTGAGTGAAGTTTGTAAGTATCCTGGGCCTCAACCCCGGAGAACCAAGTTCATTAGTGTAATCATGTGGTGGCTCCTCAGGCCACCACATGAGAAATCATATGCATAGTCTCATCAGATTTGCTATTGTTTCATATTCATCTCCCATCTTAAATAATAGTAATTAATAAACTCCACAGAATCACAGAATCATTAGGGTTGGAAGAGACCTCTGAAGGCTATCTGGCCAAGGCAGGGACACCTAGAGCAGGTTACACAAGAGCACATCCAGGCAGGTTTTGAATGTCTCTGGAGAGGGAGACCACAACCTCCTTGGGCAGCCTGTTCTGGTGCTCTGCCACCCTCAATGTAAAGCAGTTCTTCCTTATGTTGAGGTGAAACTTCTTGTGTTTTAGTTTATGGCCATTGCTCCTCGTCCTGTCACTGGGCATCACTGGAAAGAATCTGGCACCATCCTCTTGGCACCTGCCTTTGACGTGTTGATATACATTAATGAGATCCCCTCCCGGTCTTCTCTACTCTAGACTAAACAGTCTCTCCTCATAAAAGACCCCTTTCTTCTCACTAATGCATTTTATCAAGTAGTCCATAGAATAGAGCAAAGGGGAAAATATGTCAATATAGTACCAAAATGTTTCACAAATTGTGAAACAGTAAATACAGTTTGATAGTTGTTTTTGCTTTGTTTTTGTTTTTGTTTTTTTACATAAAGAGCTCTTGACATATTTAGGGAATAATTGAGGTTTATATAGACAAAATACTGTCCGTTCTGTTCACTAAGGGAAAGGATGGTAGTCTGAATGCTACTGGTGCATTTAGAATAATGTGCAGAATAAACTACCTAGCATCTGAGTTATCATCGTGTTTATGTAGATTATTCTCAGTCTGGGAAAATGTCTTACAATTTAAAATTCTCTCTGCCAAGATAAGTATATTTTTATCCTTTTTTTGATATTTGATATCTAAACAGCATTGAAGATACTTTCTTTAATAATAGCTTCATCTATATTAGTAATTATTATTATTATTATGTATTTATTATAAACAGTTCACATTTCCTGAAGTCCTTTTTTTTTCTTTAAAGCTTTCTTTTCCACATGACAGCCTCTGATCTGGGGGACGAGTGACCACTTTTTTTAAAAGACAAAACTGGAACTCCTGCCATGTGTGAGGACATTAAAGACAAGTTTAGGGGAGCTGAGGGAGGTGTGCCTTGGTGCTAGGGAGGTGAGGAAGGATTCTTCCCTCTCTCCGCCTCCTGCAAGCTGTTGTCCTCACTTTTGGAAGAAAACTGGGACAAATTAGCATAAAGGGAAGAGAGCAATAAGGCAGGAAACAATAGTAGGTCCAAAATATCATAGTTTCTTCTTTTCTGCTTGTGTTGAAGTAGGCCTGGTTCTACTGTTGGTCATTTTTAATTCTTCTGTGGACCTCATAGAATGTCTTAGTCTTATCTCAGCTTTTAGAGTGGTTCTTCCTCTCAGATGCAGTTGCATTTACTACATTAGATATTGGATCTTGTTATAAGTCGTTGTTAAATTCTGGATTTCATTATTCTTGCCTTTTGGGTTCCACTCATTTTATCTTTCTCCTGTTTCTCGTTTCACTCTGATCACCTTTCCTTCTCCAAGCCAAAATACCATCTTAATCTTGTAGGCTTCTGTGATGGAAGTTTTCTGTTGCTTCTTTGAACCTCTTGGATCATGGTCTATAGAAGGATATGATGGGTTGCATTAGGTGAAACTGCTGGATTCATAGGTGTAGGTATCAGCAAGGAGGATTTACGTGAGATATGACAAAAAGCTTCCTAATGGTAATGAGAGTGAAAGGCAGGAAGATTCAGGAGGTTGTAGAAAATCTGTGACTGCTGTGTTTAAGAACAGGCTGGACCAAGAAAACAGGACTGGTGTAGGCACAGGTGAGCAGTGGCATGGGGGAAGGAAATGGAGCAGATGATGCTGGTGCTTTTGGCACCCTGGTGCTGAGACATGCCTGCAGCCAGCTTTGCTTGTTCAGCTGCCCAGAGACTCCCACAAGTAGCTACAGTCTTTCAAGCTTGGCTTTACAGGGCCAGAGTGAGACGCTAGTTTTTGCAGAAAATGGCAGATGGGATGTTACAGGAAGCTAGACAGTTGGTCACACCATTATAGGATACTGGTTTCAAAATCTAGCTGAAATATAGCAAGGGCGTGCTGGGATGTGAGGACGTAAGCCACTATATTTCTTTGGCATGTCCCTTCCCAATTGCCTGCAGGTTTTTCTTCCTGAATATTTTCCCTTCCCACTCCAATTTCTTGCTAACTAAAGTTAGAATTACACTCTCTAAATGCTGACTCTCTCAATCTCTCAAATACTGACTCCATATCAAAACCATTGAAAAACTGCTTTTTTTCAAAGCATTTTCAGCTTTACTTGGAACTTTGTTTCTAAGTATTCTGTACCTCTTTTTAAAGAAATACCATGTGATTTATAATGATCATTGTCCTAGGTTTCTATGTTACAGATTTGCGATGTGAGAGCAATGGTATTGCATTTTCTGGATGCCAAATGCGTGCACTTTGATCTGGCGGAACAGTATGCCTCAGGGAGTAAGCTGAATCTTGATTTCTGTAGTCAGTCATCCACTATCAGGTACCAGAGCCCCGATTAGGCAGGCTGAAAAGCAGAGAACACATCATGGGTTGGACATGGAAACATTTCTGAGGAGGCTCTTGGCATCACCAGCATTTTGGAGCTCATTCTCTGGTACTGTTCCTCTGCTAGTAAATCTTTTTAATGCATGCAGAAACAATAACAGGTGCCTGTGTGTAGTAAATGACTGCACACAAACTGATTACTTTTGAAAACAATCCCTTCTCCATTGCCACATTCAGTAGTGGAAAATCAGAAGAATAACCATGTTTTGACGCTTGAGCTCTCACAAATATGAGAGTACTTGGTGTGGTTGTGCCTCCTTAACATTCCTTGCATTCCCTTTTCCAAGCCTATTGTGAGTACTTGTTACAGAGCTTAAGTGGCTCTGTAGTAGTACCTGCTATATGCTTGCTCTGGCTAGTGGCAAGCATGGGCTAAATTGCCTTTCTGACCTTTAATAATCATTAGTTTGTCAGTCATACCAAAGACTATCTAAGTCTTTGTTCACTGTAACTACCATAACTGTGAGGTCTTCTGGACTCTTTAGAAATACAGCCATGATGTTCTTATTGTTTTGTGTTTCTCTGGCTATGGTGTTGAACAGAAGACTTGCAAAGTCTGCTTTGAGATAGTTGAAAGGCATGGGGAATGAAGAGGTTCAGGGGGTGGTGTTCACTGCCATGGTCCACTGCAGTATGGTCTTCAATCTCTCGAGAGCTGCAGCAGTATGCTGCATTGATACTATCATTTTAAAAATTTATTGGGATAACAAAGATTGTCAATGTTATTTTTTTCAAGAAAACATATGAAGTATGCAAATCTCTTCCAAATGAAGCATGTGTTAGAGATCACTGTTTATATGCCTGCATTTTTTTCTCATAACTAGGTGTTTTTCTGTTTCCATGTATAGTCTTTGAAAAAATATAAAGCAGTGAAAGGGAATGCATGATGATAGCAAATTTTAAATGGTGACTAATAATGTACTTGGGACTTGATCTTGCCTAGCACTGAGCACCGGCGGGAGGTGCTGATCACCCCAAGTCTTCAATCAAGGCAGCAGGGCTGGGGTATGCTTAGCATTTCATGACACTGAACACTATAAGTACAGCATAGAAACCTCTCCATAGAAGATAAATATTTGCTATTTTATTTGACCTTGAAGATGGGACTGGTTTGATAGGGTTAAGGTCAATGAGTATATTATTTTTAGGCAAGATATGGAGTACGCGGATGGTTCTGCTTTATTTTAGTGTGTTAACATCTGGCAGCATTCTGTGTTCCATATGCTGCTGATTGTCCTGATACATTCATCTTCAGTGATTATCAAAAAGATTTCAGTGCTGTGGAGTTAATCACACATTTGAGAAAACAAATACATGAAGATAAGTAGAAAAGCTGCGTGTGTGTTTTTGTGTGTAAGACCAATATTTGGGTAATCTTGGCAAGTACCCCATTAATTTAGAAATATTTTTTAAATTGTCTTAATTAGCTAATGTCTGTAAGTCCTCCAAGGATGGAAAATACATATTAGAGTTCAATATTGTTATCACAATAGGGATAGGCAACATCAGTCCTTTGGAAACTGCCTTTTTAATTCTACGTGTTGCATACTTGCTTGTTTCTACTTATGGTGAATAGTTAAAGGGGTTTCAGATTTGCACCCTATTTTGTGTATTATTTTTATATGGCATTGGTACATGGCAGTTGAGCTATGCTTGTGCTAGTTCATTTGCAAAAATCACACATATTACTATTAGCTGACCTTTTTTTCTTTTTCTATTTTTTTCCCTACCACCAGTGTTTTCAGTTTTCCCAAGTGGATAACGAGTTTTCCAGGGCTATAAATTATTATTTTAATTCTGTGCTGCTTTGGCCCTATATGCTGACAGCTTCAGGGGAGAAAGACACAGAGAATTTCACAGAGAATTCACCACATCAAAGCGGGTATTGCCTTTTACAGTAACTTCTTTCAGAAAATGCAGAAAGTCTGTCACAATCAGAAGGAGTGCTGAGGCAAAAGTCAAACTAGCCAGGTGTCTGTCAGCCTTTTACCTCTCTTCTGCCTTTTGTCACAGCCCACTCTTACCTTTTTAGAGACCTCTAGTCTAGCCCACCATGGGGCTACCCCATGCCCCATGTTCCTGCAAAGAATAATTCAAATAAGAAAATAGCCGTAGGGCTTCAAAGTCTGGGAAGATACCCCTTGCTTCTCACACCTCATGCAAGACAGCCCCTTGCTACTCAATCACTCTGCTAACAAGGAAGGGCACCATAAAATCAGCTGTGGCCGTGGCTCTTCAGTCAAACCCTGAGAGCAGAGTCTGTCCACGCAACACAGCATGGGATGTCTGGTCAAGATAGACATCAGGAAAGCAGCAGGGAAGGCTAAAGTGGCGGTTTGCCACAAAACAGAAGGTACAGAACAAACTGAAGTAGCAATGTTGCTAAGCAATATTTCTTTCTTAATTGAATATCCATCTTTTCAAAGAAAAAAATCAAGCAGCACAGTCTCTTAGGGCACATGACATATCTTTATCTACCCTTCAGATAAAACTTGTTTTATTTTATCATGCACAAATTTGTTTAGATCTTAGCAGTGACCACTCTTCCTGTTGCCAATATCTATTAATGATAATTACTTCAAATACTATACTCACTCAGCGATAGCATCACATTGCGCTAAGAAAGATTGTGATCTTATCTAAACCTATTCTGTTTAACTCTGACACTCCTTCTATTATAGTGGGGCCCTGATAAGATCATGCCTGTTAGGATCAGACATTAGTTGGAATCAATATTTGAAAATGTGCCTGTTTTTGCTTAATAGCAAAGTTAGTGTGAGGGTCAGAGTGAGATCATTTGTTGGATGAGATTGTACAGCTTCATCTTGTAATGGAAATGTGTTCTTTGCTCCAGCTGTTGGTGAAAAGTAAAAACAAGGGCTCTTTGAAAGCTGTACAGCTTTTCTAATAATCACTGTGTAAGGAAGATGCAATCATTATTATGATATTTAACATCTGTAGTGCTGTAGCATGTTGAAGTTCTAGTTAGGAACTAGTGCTCCTTTGTGCTATGCACTGTCTGAACCTGATATTAAAAAGACAGCTGCTGGCCTCAGCTAGCTTAGGTCCTGGTTTTAGACCTGACGCTAATACAATGGCAACAAGCAAGTGTGGGAGGCAAAAGCTAAAATGGAGATAATTAAGATTAGTGTAATAAACAACAGTTACATCTCACTAAAACAGCAGACGTGAGTTTTTTACAGATACTGAATGAAAAATGCAGCAAATTTCCAGATGATTTCAGTGAATTCTTCTCATATGCATAAATCTAGTGGAAGAAAGTACAAACAAATTTGGGGCATTTATTTAGACGTGAGTTTTGAAACTCCTCTGCTGATAAAGAGGGATGTAATCTAGATCAGTGATGGTGAGCTTTTTTAGTGCCTGGTGCCAAATTTATTTTAAAATGCTCATAAGCTCATGTGCTGCCAACATAAATCTCTCTGTTCTGAAGTTGGCACCAGTGGCAGCAGTTTACAGTTACTGGTGGAGATCAGCAGTCAGAACACACAAAGCACCATAGTGCTGTTTTGCTAAAAAACATGGTTACTCTTAGTATAAAATTTTTCAGGATTTGGTCTAAGAAACCAAAGCAAAGCCCTGAAGGTATTGCATGGGATGTATGAAAGCCCCAGTGCCCCTTACTGCTCAAGAACATAAATTTTTACTCTTTTATAAATAAAAAAATCCAACAGAATAAATTAAAAATAAAGCATGAATAGTGAACGACCCGTTGTTTTAATCACTGGACTGCAAAATGTGAGTGACATATTTCTGCCCTGAAGCTGGCATCAGAGGACCTTGTGCATACCTTTCAGTGCAAGTGCCATGACCACTAGACTGCTCTAGAGGAAATGTCTTCAAGTGATATTTTAATACATCTGTTAAGTCATGCCAATGTAGAATAAAAATAAATTTGGAAATTTTCATATTTTTTCGTGGAACAGGATTATGCTTGAATGCCTAGCTCTTTATTTAGATCGACTGCTAATATGGGTGGTGTGCTAAGATTGGGCTGTGTTTACCAGTGATTTCTGTTTCAGTGATGCAGCTCATCACTGAGTGTCTCTGATCATAACCTCTATTTTTTGCAGTTTGACTTGGATTTCCTTTGCAGTTCTCAACTTAATTACAATTCCTTACATCTGACACACCAGCCACTAAATTTTTGAGAGAGCTTTTTGAAAGAGATGAACATACACATGACAGGAGTGATAGTTTTCAAAAGGCAAAGTCAGAAAGTTTCTGGTTCAGTGTAAAAGATATATACTGTCATGATCTCTTCTGATTATATATGTATATGTCATTACCACTATCACATATGTACCAGCTGGTAGTTATGAAGAGGTGTAACTCCAGTTTATGTTTGTTCAAACACAAAAGTGGAATGAAAATGAATAAATCATTGCATCAGTGTTAACAGTAAAAGCATAACTGAATTCCCTATCATCATATTGCTGTTCAATTCACTTAAATGCCATTGCTTACTCTTATAGTATCATATATAAAAAACTAATCAAAGTGTATTTATATAGATAAAATTATTCCCCTGTAAAATGTGCATTAGGATATTTGAGCAGTATTTTGCCTGTAAGATTTGAGGCATTATCATGTTTTCATTCAAAAGTGAATGCTTTTGGCTACAATATGAATAATGAAGATGTGATTTTATTTTACATTTTATTTTAATTGTAACAAATAGAGGGAGGAGCAGAGCCACTTCTAGATCATCCCTGAAAAAGTAGGAGGAATTTATCTTTGAATAAAATATGAAATATGTCAGCATTTTAGACATCTGTGTCACAGTGCAGGACAGAATTTTTGTAAGACTGACTTTTCTCTATTTTCCCAACTTTAATTTGGGTGCATCTCAAAGTATTCTGGTACTTCATTACAGTATGAAAATACGTGTATATACATATACATGTATATACAATGCATAGGTGTTTTCCCACATACGCAGTTCCACAAAATGGCCTTCAGTAGATTAGTGAAACAATTTGTCATGAATGTCACTGAAATATGAAGCAATAAGAGAAGATTAAAGACAGTTATACCTGGATAAATAATGCAGAATACTGTTTGTGACTGTTTGAGTTCTAGGAGTTTATATGATGTAACTTGATTTTCTTGACTTGTAATTTCTGACCCAAGAAGTTTTTGGTATTCAGACTAGCCTATTAAATGTTACAAAACAGATAATCATGCTGTTGTTATTATAATGTTTGAATCAAGATGGCAAAATTAGGAGATCCCTTTCTAAAATGATTTACAGACATTGAACAGGAGAAAAGTATAATGTGATCACCATTTTTAAAATAGGAGATCAGGGTGCAAAGAGATTAATGGACCTGCTTGACAGCACTCTGGAGGTCTCAGGTTTCCTACAGGTTAAACAAACATCTGTGTTACAGGATTATTCCCTGGAATGATGAGCAGAGATGCAAAGACTTGTACATGAGCAGCCTGTGAATTTAACTAATTTTTATAAAATCTTTATGTAAACATTGTGAATAGAAAGTAAGCAGGGTAGAATCTGTCCATAGACAACTCATGATAAAAAGATCCCTAAAATTTTATGACTGTTATATGTAGATACTAACTGTAATGAAAATGCAAATACAAAGCAATGCTTAGAATGAATTCTCAAATGCACCACCTGTGAAAAACAGAAGAAAGTCAGTAGACTCCTAGAGAAGACAAGTGAATGCCTGCTCTGCAACAAATTCCCATAATTTCCGAACTGATGGGTTAAAATCGGAACATGAAGGTATTTAACAAAAATACAGATTTGCAAGAGTGGGATCCCTTATTGTGTAAAGGAATGATTCAACCAATTGATAGCACACTGGTGCGCATAGGCTGGATTATGTCTTTGAAAAAGAGAAAATGCTTGATGATGGTCTAGCAGCACTGTGTTTCCAATAGGCCAGTCAGTCAAATGCAAATGCAGTCTGTAATAAAAAGATCTGGTTGGCACAGTAATTGGGAAATGAATGTTATTTGTAGCTCCATATTTCTGTCTTTAGGAGTCTAAGAACTAGGAGGTTGGTATTGATAAGAGGGTTTGTGTATAAATCCTTTGTAATGAGGCTGTGCCTTTTCAGTCATTTGTATTAATTTTAACTTTAGATATGGACATCATTCTCTGAAAGGAGTGACAACTAAAATAACTAATTTCACAAATATCTGGGGGAAAAAATTGCTCATTTTAGAAAAAAGAATCCCTGGGTTCTCTTTTGGTTGGTTGGTTGGATTTGGGTGGTTTTTTTGTTTTTGTTTTTGTTTTTTTTTTTTGCTTAAGGGGGGAATTTGATGCTAAGTACAGGATCACCTTACATGTCATAGCATGCACTATAGATCATAGCTGTATTTGTGCAAATACTGGCACAGATGAGTTCTGGTTTGGATGAGTTAAAGTACTATGTAGGAGAACTACTAATTATAACAGTATTTCAAGAGGTATAAATGTCCTTGCTATCCTGAATTCAGGTCAAAAACTCTCTCCAGATACTTTGAGGTCTGCATCAACTCCAGCAATTGTTATTAAGCCTTTATTTGTTTGTTGGCATTTGTTTTTTTTTCTTTGTTGGCATGTTCCTGATTATTTAGTGATGTGTTTGACAGTTTCTGCTGTTCCATGTCCTCATGGAAACAGCTGTATTTGACATCTTGTTCATGTTCTGAGCTTCTGAATATTTCTGTGAGATCATGTGGTACTGCAGGACTGGAATGTCTTAAACAGGATAGAGTCTGGAGCATTGTGGAAAGGTGAGGATCTGTCAGTGGTTTTGATTGCCTTCCTTTTGCTAATCTGTCTACACCCAAACTGCTCTCTCCGTGCAGTTAATTTCATGTCCATCTACATGGATTTCCCTAACTCGTCCCTTTTCTTCCCCCATCTCCTGATCTTTATCTCTCTTATTTCTGTTTCTGGCGATTACTCCTTAGCCTTTATTCTCACCTGTCCAGTCTTTCCTTGTTCCCTCTTTTCTTCCAGGTTTGCTTTCTTTTGCTTTCTCTAATTTTTCTGTCCTTTTCCTTACTGGCCTTCAAGGCACCTTCAATGCTCAAGACTTGCCCTTCCTTAATTTCAAGCTCCACCCCTTAAAGGCCATTTAGAATACACCATCTTAAAGTAGCTGTTGGAACCAATTTTAAGAAAAAAAAGACTAAATGGTAATTCTGTGTAAAATTGAAATGTGTGGTTATTTTCCCTGTTCAAGGTAGTACACCTGTTGCTGTGGCTAGTTATGGGTCTGACTTGAAAAGGGTCTGTGTATATTTATCACTATCAATTACTTTGCTAGTTATAGGGATCTAATCAGTTCACGTCTTCGGCATTAGTTGAACACTGCATAAGAGCGAGAAGTAATGTCTTGCCCCTGCCCCTGCCCAAGTTTAACATTGCACACAATCAGGTGTATTAAGGCCTTACTGTGACATCTTCTGCTTAAAGCATCAGACATGGGTACTACCAGAGGCAAAGTAGCAGGTTTGATTGGCCAGTGGAATGATCTTGCACAGTAAATCCCACACTTTTGTAGTATGACAGACTCAAACGTGCTAGCAGGCACTGCTGTAATAAAAACAAACTGGCTCATGCACTACTTCTGAGATTTTCCATAAAAGCAGCATAAATGTTAATGAATAAATAATCTTCTCCTAAATTTTGTACAGTAACTGAGCTTACCCCAGGCAGGATGTGCTGCTGCAGATCAGGGTTAAAAATACGTTAGAATTCCTTATTCCTGGTACTGCAGTGGGAGGAAGAGTTTGTCACTCCCCATGCCATTTATTTCTCTGTGAGGTTTTGAGGGCTTAGGTCTCTTGTGTTTAGACATCCTTGCTCATACTAAGTCACTCACTAGAAACTAACAAAATTTTTTGGAGGAAAGAAAGATAACAGGGAAAACATGCAAAATATTAGTTAAATTAATAAAATAATCCCACTTCCCTGATCTTGTGTGCAGAAAGAAAAGAAGAAATTGAATTGAAAATGCATTAAGTAATGCCTGATCTAGGAATTAATCTGCTTACTTACACACAGCAGAGATACAAATTCTCTTGAGATAGCTAACTTGGTTTCTGATGTGGTATAATCCATGTTTACACATGTTGCACTGAATTGTAAAGAGAAAAGATTCCTGTGTAAAATGAAGCAGAGATGGAAAGCAGAATGAGGGAGAAAAAATCTTTTTTTATTATACAGTAGTATTCTCTTTTTCATCATTCAGAACAGCACATTAAAAGAAATACATTACCTCTGATCTGAACTGGAAAAAGTAGTGCTTGTTTTAATTGAATCTTCTTACTACAGGAGCTCTTAGCTGCACTTTTTCCTAAGTGAATGAAGCTGTAGGAAAACGAAAAGTTATTGTTGTTCAGACTCAATAGAAATGAAGATGCTGGAATCATACTTTCAGCTTTTTATATATGAACTAATGCATTTTATTCCTTTGCATTTGGATCACTCATGAGGCATTCATCTTTATAGAGAAGTGAATGTCCTGTTGTCAAAGCTTAACCTAGCTGCGCACAGGGGAACAAGACAATGTTTAAGATAGTTTTTGGTAGAGATGGTCATCTTGTCATCCGTGGCCCTGTAGGAATTTGTAAGTGATGCTGAGATGGCTCTGGTTGCCTTAAGACTGAGGGTATGACCCACCGTTCTTGCTTTCATTTTATACTCATCTTCAGAAATTAATTGGAGAAATGTTTTATTTTGAAAGGTTTTGGAAGTTGAGACACATGTCATTGTAAAATGGGGGTTTATCTTAAAGGGGGATTGCAGCTTTAGAGAGTAAGCCCCCCAAAACTCAAAGGAGATGAAGATCATCTGAGAACAATTACTCAGTAAGTTCTGCAACATACGAAGTGAGATCATGCCTACCCTGTCTGTGGTCAGCAGAGGAATTGCTGATCTTTCTATTGTACTTTTAGCAGTGAGTGTAAGGGGATGGAAATGGGCCACAAAGCCCTGGAAGGCTGAATGGTTCTGTTCCTTTCATGGAGGGGAGAGGTGAACATTTGAGACAAGAGGTAAAGTAAAACTGAAATCTCTCAGTGTTGTGGAGTCCCAGTGTTGCAGTGCTCCAGTGGAAAAATATCTGTGTATCTGCTCCTTGTATTTTGTGTGACTTCTTCTTTACTCTGAGCATGTCAGTTAAACAGGTGAAATCAGGAGGCTGTCAAAAAGAGAGCTATCAAAAAGCATGAGTTTCCCACCAAATAGGAAATTTCCACCAAAATGGCTCAGGGTCCTATGCCTGAAGGAGATCCCATTCCTACACATACCATAAGGGCTGTGCATAGGGGAGGGAATTTCTGTGCTGTACCATGCAGATCTGTTTTTTATTTGAACTCCTCTATTATTGTTATGGTATTGGATTGACGCTTAGGATTGTGAAGCCTGAAATGCCTCATTATTTTATAACTGTTAGGATTTTAGTAACATCACATTGAATTTTAATAATGTAGAAGCTGCTGCACACCCAGGCTCAAAGAAGCTGTTCAACTTTGCTCGGCTGACAAGGAAAACAGCGGCAGCGTTGTAACCAGTAAAAAATAGTGTTTATCCCCAGAGAGAGAAAAAATGTGTAACTTGGTGGCATACTGCAGTGCTGCACACCTGTCTACAGCTATGTAGCCGCCAGTGGTTATGAGAAACATCTGTCTAAAAGCAGATGTTTTCCATAAACTATTACAATCTGCCTTCCTCTAGTGTTGTATAGAAGCAGCCTGAGGTCACATTAAAACAGTTCAATGTGATATACATTGAATTTTAATTTTTACAGTGAACCTTGATTTTACATGTAAGCAAAGATGAGAGAGATACTATCAGAAAATTAACCTAAAATTAAAACCTTATGGTGAACTATTTTGTTTGTGCAACATTTTTAGAAGAAAGATGACATTGATCACCAGGCTTTTTTAACCCAATGCAAAGAGTGGAGCAAGTATGATAACATACATTAAAAGACTAATGATTTCTTGATTGTATTTTTGCTGGCATCTCCTTAATCACTTAAATCATGATGCATGTTGTACTTTGGAGGGTAATGTCAGACCTAGTATAGGGCCGCTTTCTTGTAATGTGGGCTGCTGCTTGGAGTTTGGGCACTTTTCATGCAGGAAAAAAATAGGGGGGACAGCTGGAATAAGGCAAGGTTATATAAGTTCTTAATTAATGGTGGTTGTACGAGTTAGAGAAGTAATATCAACCATTCTGCTCCTAAGACAGCTTCGACGTGTGGCTTTAACTCACCATTGAACCACAAGGATGTGGGGTTGCATGCCCTGAGACTCAGAGGAAACAGAGGTGAGCTCAATACAAGTTCGGCAATTCTGTTACACTTGTAAGCTGCTGAAGCAGCCCACATGTTCCTACATGCACAGGAAAGTGACCTCAGCAGAGAACAATGAAGATTCCACATTCATGAGATTCAAATCCTCAAACTTAACAGGCAAGACCCCATGAGGCTTGATGTATTAACATTGAATGTATTGTTTTCAATAGAAGAATAAGAGCGTAACGTCAGCCTGATTGTTAGTGTCACTAGGCCTGGGCGTTAGGTATGCTGCTTCACGGCCTGAATTTGCGGGCCTACAGGGAGTGTCTGGCTGCTGAGCTTGGATTTTGGGAGATCTAGGATCACTTTTGGGTTTACCCTTCTTCAAAACTTCATTTAATTGAAGGGGAATGAAGTAGGAGGCTTACTCAAATAAGCCAGATCTGTTACCAGGAACGAGGTACAGTGGACCCCGTAGCATCATTTGAACTCCATGGATGTGCTAGCTCCACATATCAGTATATGTGTCATGAGGTGCAAAGACACGTCTGTTGGTAAACCGGACTCTTCAGCATAATCTCTGGCAATCCTGACTGGAGTTCTTTAGATTTCCCTTTTATGTCTACTTGAGAGAAGACTAGGGAAACACCAGCAATATGGCCCTTGCAGCTGTCAGCGTGCCTGAAAAAGGTACATGCATATAGATATATATACACATACACACACACGTATATTTTTAAACCTTGACGGAATCAAGTGTGGGAGTTTGGGGATGATCTTACCTACCAGAATGTATTCAAAGTTAAATGAGAGAATCACAGGTGGTGTTATTTGCTTTATGTCTGCACCACTAATATTGTGCAGTGATAAAAAAATCATCGAAAATCTGAATCGGTATTGAATGAAGGAGTTTACTAAATTTTACTAAATTTTATTAAAAAAAGAGAATGTAGGAGAGGGAACAGAAAATTAAGTACACAAAAATTACATGCCTACATCCCAAGAGGAAAATAGAGTATGAAGCATTAGAAGGTGAAAATAGGAGACAAAAAACATCTGGTAAAGTAACTATTTTGTTTTTAATTGTCTAAACCAAAAATTTAAAAAACTTTTTAGATTAGTCCTCAAAATGCAGGGAGCTTGGCTGTAAAATTCCATCTGATCACCATTAGGCTTACAGGAGATAACAAAAGCCTGCTGATAATAGAGTTAAATTCAAGTTCAGAGCACTGTGGTGAGGACACTGAAACGGCAACAAGCCAGTAGTGTCATTTGGGTGAAAAAGAGGGAATACTCTGAGCGTAAAAATAGAGAGTCAAGAGGATGCTGTTTACACTGTAATTGACTTTAAGGGTAATTTTTGTGATGTATTGTTCTTGGAGTTTAGATAAGGCATGAAAATAGAAAATCAATGGTATAATAAAGGAGAATTTCAGGACTGTGGTGGCAAAGGAGGAGGCCTTTGGATGTCTTACATGGTTACTGAAGACCTTTATTTCACTTTGATTTTAATTTTTGACTTCGTTCTGAGCCAAACCCTGGGTAAGTGAGGTTTGCTGCACCTCCTCAAAGTGATACACCATATCTTAAATTCTCCCCCTTCATTTTCTTTTCAGTTTTGTGTTCATCATGTAATTAATTTCCAATGTGCCCTGGGTATATGTGTTCAAAGTTAACTACATGGTTGTTGCAGCAGTTGAAACCCACACCGAGTCAAGTCAGAAGCGAAAATTGTAAAGGAAAATATACTGAGGCTAGATGTCAGATGTTCCTGTCTTCTTTTCTCTCTAGCTCTTTTTATGCGCACAAACACCCATATGCACATGCACATATATTAATATATATAATATATGCAGATATTGATGGAATTCTATGAGTTGAAAGAGAGGGAAGATGTCTTTAAGGATCCATATCTCTCATAGCAGATTTATGTTATTATCACTGAAATGTGGCCTTCAGTCTTGAAACAGTTAAAAGAGTTCTACAGCCACAAAAGAAGAGATTTCTTCAGAATTATCTCCCGCCTCACATTTGCTCTTAGGCAAGCAGTTTAAAAAAGCCCAGTGATTGAGCCAGTGATCCAATTTGAAATGCAGAAATGATTAGAGCTGCTTGCCTCATTTCATATCGAAATTCTCTGATTTATGACAGGGCTGCAGCCAAGATCTATCTCCAAAGGGAATTAGTGTGCAAGTTTGCATATTTTTGTTATTTAGGTTTCTGATAGCAGCTGCTAGCTAGAAATACCGAACTAGGAGGTGGTGGTGCAGGGTTTTTCAGCCATTGGAGCAAAGAAAGATAAGAGTGTTATGTTTAGGACAGTCAGACCTCTTGACCATCTCACCATACAATAATTTTGAAACTTGGATTGCAGTAATACAGGAATCCAGTGGAATGGTTAATTGTAGTTGTGGAGAAAGGAATTACCAAAATTCTGTCTCCATGTTTTAACTAGGGGAATTTTAATGAGGCATAAAACTTCAATCATGCGACTGACCTGTGGGGCAGAGTGTAGCACATATAATGAAACAGAAATAGAATTCTGAAAAAATATTATTACCTTATCTGGAATTTACATGAAGTGTTAACAGGAAATTATGCAGCAGTTATAAATGAAAAATACGGGATTTAATGTACTTATTAATAAAGATTTGTTACATACATGATACCAGTGTCCCAAATCTGCTGTCCGCAGCTGTCCCCAATTTCTTATTTCTCTGTCCTCAAATGCATTTAGTGCCTTACTATTACTCTGGAAGCTAAGGCCAATATCCATTTAACACTAGTTTCTAAGACAAACAGAAACATCTTTGTGTAGGGGTCGAAGACTGAGGAATTTCCCTTTTCTACAGCATTGAGACACTCAGAATTCAGAGTTTTTCATTTGGAATTCAGTAAATGTTTTCTTTGGATTTGTAAACCTTCTGTGATGAGGAGGGAAGAATAACCACATGGTAGCTCTTAAAAAAAAAAAGAAGAAAAAGCCCTCTCCATTGAATGAAAGATGAGTAACTGCTGAATTATGCTAGCATTGCACTGAGCAAAGAAATCACACTGTGAAAGTTTATTACCTTAGCTACTGTCCGGCTCCATATGGAGTCATTATGGCCTAGAGTCTCAATAGTGCTCCTAAATTGACCTCACCATAATGCAGCTGTGCTTCCAGGTATTAAAACCTCTCTCATATTTCACTGAATATTTCCTAGGAGAACCAAGGTTATTGTAGTAAAAACTTTAAAATTTGATTACTTTGTTCTCTGACAGAGAATTCAAGTGAGAAGATCCTTCAGCCTGCACACAGAAATGTGCAGGTTATATCTTTCAAATCAGTTCTTCTTGCACACTTGTATTTTTGCATTCCTACCCTTGTTATTTAATGATAATTCTGCTGATAGAGTCAGTCATGTTTAGCTATGTTATGCAGCTACCTAATTGACCCACTTTCTTTGTAAATTCACTGCAAGCATAGTATTGACCTTCAAATAACACCATACTGCACCTAAACCAGCACTGACACTGGGGCTGAACTTGCCATCCCTCTCTGCAGATGCCGGTGATGGGAGTTTACATTAGCACATTTGAAACAACAGTTTAAAACATTGTGCACCCAGTAAGTGAAGAGTTCTCAAAACACAGACGTAATGGAAATAAAGGAAATAGAAATGAAGACAGCTTTCCTTGCAACAAATTCATACACTTGCTTGGGATTATTATTCAGACAACAGAGACAATGCAGTCATTGAAATTGCTACCTGAAGAGAAGAACATAGTGAGGTCTATTTTTATATACTCATGTATACATTAAGACAAACTATGGGTCTTTTAATTTTTTCAGTTTCCATAATACTAGTAAAGGACAGCATATATTAGAGATTATTTGAAATACAAAGACAGTACTTTTTTTTTTTTTTTTACAGCCAGAGAAAAATTCCAGCAGAAATACAAAAGAATCAATCTTTGGATGAAGTCTACCTTCTCTGTTCCCAGTAAAATTGAGCAAGCTCCCTTTCCTTCTGCCTTCTTTAGTGACTTGATTGCAATNTTTTTTTTTTTTTTTTTTTAACAGCCAGAGAAAAATTCCAGCAGAAATACAAAAGAATCAATCTTTGGATGAAGTCTACCTTCTCTGTTCCCAGTAAAATTGAGCAAGCTCCCTTTCCTTCTGCCTTCTTTAGTGACTTGATTGCAATGGATTCTGTGCCTGCTGCACTATGAGTTTTATGATTCTGTGAGAAAAGATGAATATAGCGCTATGAATCTCCCTTCTGAATGCTATTTTAGCTTCTCTAAAGATACTGTAATCTAGTCTATCCATGCTATTTGCAGAAAAGCAGGAATAGAGTTTTTGCTAGCCAGTGACTGAAGTTTTCAGAGCATGGACTCCATCTGTGGGCCCAAAGCTTCATATGGGCAAGCACTGATGTATGTGGGGATTTTTCCTTTTTCACTTCTGCAGGCAGAAATTGAGATCTTTATGCAAAAATATGGTGCAGCTTTGCTCAAATAAAAAGTTACGTTTAGAGTTGGTTTAGGAAATCTAGGGTATGGCAAAAGTGAGGATCAAGTACGTCCAAGGCTGTTGCATTAGTTGGTAGGGGATACATTTGGCCTAAGAGAAGCCCCCAAATAGCAAAGATGGAATGGCCCTTTTCTTAGCATAATGCTGTTCCAGGAATATAAAACATTTACATTATGAAGCAAGGAATATAAACTGAAAGCATGTATGGGTCTTTCAGAGGAACAAGACAGCTTCTGTCCTTCCTCAGAAAATATAAGTACTCATTGATACAAATAATCAGCCTTGCTTTTTTCTTTATTAAATTATGTAACTATTGATCATTTTAATTTAAGCTTTACCATGGGCTGTCAAGTCTGATAATCTCCATGTATGCAAAAGCCACTTCCACAAGGTATTATTTTTAAAGCATACTATTTTAATGATTTATCATAAAGAATGATCTTCTGTATTGCTCTGATAGCCAGTAAAACTTAAAATATTAAGTGTGAAGTATAGTTAACTTGGATAAGTGAAGCATTAAAGGAGATAGACATTAGCCAATATGAGGCATCAGAGGTAAAATCAAAAGGATTAAAATTAACAGAAGAATCCTATTTAATTTCTTCCAACCCCTGTGGTTCTACTAAATGTAATGTACTTTAAGTAAGTACCTTTCTGGACTGCACTAACATCTGCTGTTCTTGGAAAACAGTTTTTGCCAGAGACAGTTACGTTACTGGGAAATGCTGGCCCACAGTGGTTTGTTGGGAAGGTGCTATGTTTGTGTAATACTCTTATTAACTAATTCCCATGGGACTTGCTCCTGAGCTAACTGCTCTGAGCCCAGCAGTGTGAAGAGGTTAGCTGGGAAAGTCACGGTGGGAGCAGCAGAGCTCATGTGTTCACGGGCATCTGTATCACCCCCAAGAGAGGGGAGAACAAAGACATGTATGAAGCAAAGATAGGCAATAAAGAGTAGTGATTTGGTTCCCTAGTAGCTGTGGCTTTTCCAAATTACGTACTCGGTTTTAGAAATTGTATCCATTCTGATTAATTGGGTGCCTTCCCAAACCACATAGCAAATCACTCAAGTATGATTGATCTTGATTGTGTAAGTTTGGAAAAAAGAAGTAATTCTTAAAGAGGTTGAACAACCCACTTAAATGTGGAGACCTATCATCCCTCAATACAATTAATTGATAGTGGTCAAATCCCGTGTGCTTCATGTTTGTGTTGACTTCTGTGGTGGCAGTCTCTTGGACAAGCCAGAGTTCTGTGATTTTGCATGTATGTGCGTATGTTTGCATAAGCACAGACACGCATGCCCATACAGGCACCACACATATGCACGTATTTTCTAGGAACCCTACTTTCAAGCCACTTCCTCAAAGAAAAATGGAAAAACAGTTCTAATTTCACAGGACTGACCAGGAGAGATAATGAAGTACTTTCAAAACTCTTTATGTGTGGAAGCCCTGGAGGCAAACCCCAGAGCTTTCTTACTTTTAGCAACCAATTACTGAAAAAAAAAAAAAAATAGAAAGTTTCTCCAATTATGNGAAAAACAGTTCTAATTTCACAGGACTGACCAGGAGAGATAATGAAGTACTTTCAAAACTCTTTATGTGTGGAAGCCCTGGAGGCAAACCCCAGAGCTTTCTTACTTTTAGCAACCAATTACTGAAAAAAAAAAAAAAAATAGAAAGTTTCTCCAATTATGAAGTACACTAATGCAGACTGCACAGACTCAATTTCACAAAGTGTAGTGGAAAGGCAGCATTCACATAATTAATGAGAAAGTGCTGCATGTGTTCAGGCCTTCTGTTAATTGATTAAATGAGTCTATGTCTAAATCTGATTATAATCACACTGTGGCAGTACAATTGAGCGAGTGTATAAGAAGTAAAGGGACTCTGTCCTCCTCTCTTATGCTCTCAGATATGTGGATGCACAGTTCCTTCTGCTCCCCCTGCCCAGATTGTAAGGATAAAATTTGGGCTAATAGGAAAAGTAGCAAACTTTCCTATCGAAAGCTGGATAGCTTCCTTACAATTACTTGGTCAGTTTTAGTTTAGTGTCTCAGTTCCTGGTTAATCCATCATTTTGCCCTTGTAAAATACAGCATTCTTTGTAGCGTGTGGCAGTTTGATGCTCATTGTGGTTAACAAGTGCTGGTTAGTTTTCCCGCAGTGTTGTAATAAAACACAAAACCTGCCATGTGCTTGTCAGTTTTTTTTAAGAAGGCCGCAGTGTTCCCTAAGGGTTGTGAGAGAAGTTCATCCCATTGAACTGGTCAGCAAGATATCATTAGCTCGTTGTGTACATGAAATCCAGGGGTTAGAGCACCAAGCGTCACAAGCCAGTTTCTTTACCTCCTTGAGCTGATCAGAGGATCAGAGTATCAAGGAAGGATTAGCACTGACTTGGGATTTGTGTGATTGGTTAATTTATTGCGGCGATGGCAGGCCTTTCATCTATGGCAACATTTAATCAGCACGGCCATGGAGGCTATTACGGGTTAGCTCTTTTCTCAAGTCAGCCAGGGCTGCACCATCAGCCCTATCACAATTCCCCTGAAATTTCCAAATTATCTGGAACAGGCTTTAGCCTCACAGTAATAAAAATTAGAAGAGATTCCTGATAGCGCTGGTGGAAAAGGCTTTCACTTGCACAGGGCAAATTATAAATAGTATGAACGTGCACTTTAAAAAAAAAATTCTCCACCTCTTAAGAGATGTGCAGGACTTATCACCCCTGCTCTGATCCAAATCCTCGTGGTTGAAAATTTATATTAGATTTTATCAGTGAGGCCTAAGTCTAGAAAAATCAATGAAGGTTATCTTTTATGTTGCAGGAACTTGTGGAAATATTGATTTTCATTTTATAGTGAATTTGGAGCATGAGTTGGTAATCACTGCTGAGCTGACTACAATGTTTGCCTACTGTATCTTTTACTGAGTTTTGCTCAAGTATTTAAGATAGTATATTCCTGTTGATTTTAGCATGTAGTTTGAAGTCAAATGTTTCTTAATGCAAGTTGGTGCATCTCTTGTTATATAATATAATCCTTCAGAGTAATGGTGATTAGCTAATGTCTGTTGAATGATTTCTGAATTTAATAGCGATGTTGAGAATGAGAGAGAGATTTCAGAACTCAACTCACATACCTTGCTTCTCCTCTTTCCTTACCTGTCTCTAAAACACTTAGTGAAATACAAAGTAGAAGAGAATATAATGAAAAATAAGACAAAGCATGCTAAAAGGTAAAATATCCATGTATAGAGTTTGGAACCTGAATAATGGCTAGTATAAATTATAGTTGTTCACTCTATTAAGCATTAAGTCTTTCAGAACTAATGAAAGCTAGAAAAACTGCTGCTGATGATAAATACCATGTCCACAGTTTATTAAATGAGTCTAGATCCTGCATCTTGGCCCTTAAAAATGCTTTGGCTAAGTAAAACAGTGATTGAGAAAGTGATTGCAGAGCTTTTCTCATGTAATGCTCTCACTTACTTGCTGTGGTTTTTATTTGTATTGAGCAAGTTCTCTTTCAGTGCCATTTCTATTGGCAGTGTATCCCTGCAACCGATTTTTAAATGGATTAATTCCTCAAAAAGTCATTTGAATATTCAAGTAAATCTGTTCCTGCCAAATTTATTCCATTTTTTGTTTGTTTTTAGGTAACATATATATGATTGAGCTCTTTCAGACATGATATTGGAAAAAGAATTTTAATACCTCCTTCACACAATCTAACTCTTGGGGAAGTAAAATAAAACTTTGTGCCGTACATAAAATAAAGCCTAACTGACCATGAGCATAAAAACAGGGACCATGAGCATCAAAAACAGAAACAAATATTATTTAAAATAGAAGGAAACCCAAAAATCATAGCTAGTTTTAAATAGATTTTGGAGTATGGGCTCTGCTAGTTCCCTCCTTCCCAAGTCCTTTGGACAGAACCTGTTGTTCCCTGAGTACAGAAAGCACAATGGTAGCAAGTACTTTGCCTGAGCAACCTTTTCAGCAACCTTTTTGCATCCTCAACTAAGGATGTAAATCTCTAACTCAAGGGAGGTTGAAAGACATTATTTTTTGAAACATCGGTGTAAAGAAAGGCTGTTCTTCTGGGAGAGAAACAGCGAAGCTTTTTTCAAAGTTCACGTCCTCCAGTGGAGTTGAAAACATGATGCTTCAGTGTGCCTGAGCCTGATCTCTAAATGCAAAGTCCACCTTAGCTGCAGCAAACTTACATGAAAATGCGTATGAATCTAGCTACCTGGATCTCCTGGTTGGATCGCTTGCAGCATGATGCTGGGGAACATACAAGGATGCACAGATACATAAAATTCTGGCTGCTGCAGTGAATAAATGTCACTGCATTTATATAATGACGCCATCCTTCCCCGAGTTAAGTATACCATATTATGCTTCTCATGCTGTCATTATTTTAGTATCCTAACTTTTAGTGTACTTGTTGAGTATTGTAGTTGACATGTCTGCCTTGGTTCTATCCATTTGCCTCCAATCACAGCCTGTTGATAATATTACACAGAAATGTTATGGATTTATAAACATGAGCAATGGTGTGTCATTGATTTCAGGAGAGCAATATTGTGTCCACTTTATGGTTTTCCACATGGTGATTAAGCTGATTGCTGTTCCTTTAGCTGGAAATCATTTTCAGGGAAAAAAAAAAAAAAAAAAAAAAACCCAC
>NDXB01011666.1:95816-123782 GCA_002631895.1 Agapornis roseicollis | reverse complement strand
AAGAAAAAAAAAAAAAAAAAAAAAAGGATACAGATAGAAATGTAGGGATATTTTAATGAACAGTGCATCTCCTTAAATAATATTTTTGTAATGCCATTCCTGGGACAGAATGGTCATCTCACAGCAACTTACTGAATGTTAGCTCAGTATCTATTTCTTGCTCTGGCACTTGGAACTTCTTGGAAACAGCTGCAACAATCAGGCATTTGAGAATTTCATAGGTTTAAGCCAACTTGCTCATGCCATATTTCTCTTCAACATGGCGGTCTCCTCAGGTTTTTGCCAGGCCACACGCATCATATGTTAGAAATCTTTGAAGGGACGAGTCCATCTAATGTTACTTGTCAGCACTGATTCTTTTTAGCGAGAGTGCAAAACTGTTTCTGCCTGCTGTGATGGCTATTTTTATCTCCATTAACCTCTTGACTGGATATAAACATTTATGAAGGGTTACCTCCCTTGTTTGTCCAGTTGCTTCAAAGGTTAGTGAAAAGTGAATGCCTACCTGACCTCTTTTATCCTCATTAGCTGATTCTAATTGTTCCCTGAGAGATCACAGTTTTAACCCTGTTTGTCCTTGTCAAATTTGTCTAGTTATGGTGTGAAGACATTAGCAGAAATTGCATTTTCAGGTAAAAATTACTCAAATGTAGAATACACACTTATCTAGTGAAGAGCAGTGAAGAATATTGTGCTTCTGTAATATGCCCCCATTTCCAAAATTGAGGTTACTGCTCTATGGCCTCATCTTGTGGACATCTCTGTTAGCAGATCCCTATGATTGTACTTAGGCAGTAGGCAGAATGTTTTGTAAGCTTCTCAGTAGTTTGTAGCAGTTCTTTTGGAGGAAGAAATAAAATTTTGTTTGATTTTTGAAGCCTTAATTTTTATGCAGCTTTAATATTGTTGCTCCTGTGTCAAGAAAGCTTTTTTTTTTGTAAAGGTACCTTTCTTAAGCTAGAGAGATTCCTAAAAGCACTGTTAAAAAGATATAACAAAGTAGCTAACACCTACCACTACCATTTTAAGAACAATCAACTAAGTACAATAAATACATCTTATGAATTACAGGATGATTTTCATAGCAAACTCTGAGAGTCAGATCATGAGCATACTTTACTTCAAATGGAATGGTGTCCTAAAGGTAATGAACTGTAAGGAAGGATGTGTCACCCCTTCTGTGTCAAGCCAAGAAAGCCCTTTTTCATGTTTCTCAGTGGATCTCATCTGTGATTGTATGGTTGGGGTGAATGAGCTGGCAGGTCTCAATTAGGTGTCTCAGATAGACAGATCCCAGGCTACACAGGTTAACCAGTAACCAGTGCCCTAAATCCCACAGACACTTAGTGCAGATTAAAAAAGCACTGGTGTAATGCGCTCAAAGCACGATATCCTGCTTTACAAGCAGGTTGCCGCGTTCTGCACCAGCTTCAGCTTTCAAATGGATTTAAAATGTAGCCTCAGGTATAGCGCACTGCAGTAGTCTAATCTTGAGGTGATAAAGGCATGACTGATTTAACCATAGCTTCTTGTTATCTTGGACTGGGGTCTTTTCATTTTAACCATTTTAGGGAAATGGCCTTTCCTGAATCAGCAAGCTCGCTTCAATTCTTACTATGTAATAAGCCACAACAAGAGCAAGCCTTTGTCAGTGGTGAACACCTCCTATGAATGTGTGAGCCTCACAGGATGCCAGTCACCAAGAACTGCTGCGGTGATCCTGACTTGTCTTGCAGCAAACACAATACATCTGTGAGGTACTTCAAAGAGAAGCCATTGCCTGTCTCACTTATTGGAGCTGCCAAGCTTCATAAGCAGCCAGGGCCTTGTGAAGTTTTGCTTTCATATTAAAAGAAGTTTATTTACATATTTGTGCAGCTTGGGAGCAGAACTATGGGAGAATGGGAAATTCTTTTTGAGGTGTCAACCAGCTCTTGTGGGCTAGCAGAGCTGTGAGACAAAACACCCTATTCCTCCTCCAGCTGATCTCTAGTGCCTGGAGACCACTCACAGCTGTTGAACTGATTGCAAGTTTTACTGACAAGCTGACCTGAAGCTGATTTAATAATCTCCATGTAGTTCTTTAAGTTCCAAAAAAGCCCTGTAAGTGGGGGGTAGCAGAGTAGACTCACATCCTTACTGCTGGTGCTCAGTCTGCCTGCTGCTGCTGCTGCTGCTGCTGCTGCTGCTGCTGCTGCTGCTGCTGCTGCTGCTGCTTCACCTCAGAAGGGACAAGGCACCAGCCTCTTGTCTAGAAGAAACAGGCAGTGGCCTGGGACTAAGCCTACCACTAAAGGAAAAATTAATCTCTATGAGAAAGTCACAGGATATCTCAGCATCTCATTTCTTCCTCAGCAGTATGTGGTTAAGTATAATCTTTTCCCAGGACATATTATTTATCTTGTCTATGTAGATAACAAACTATTGCCCAGCACAAGATCCTGATGTTATTTGAGGCCTTTTGATATCACCTTAATGCAAATAATACCTTTACAGATGGGAGAGACACAATGGGATGTCAGATGTCTGGGAAGAAGAAAACCAGAAATGGGAATTAGTTCCTGTGAAAATTAAATGGGTGATCCCTTCTGCACTTTAAAAATAGAATTTTGGTTTACTTTTATTAACTTGGCCTCCAACTTAAAAAATAAATACTTGTTTGAACGTCTTAATCATTTATGGTATACTTGGAAGTCCACTGTCTGGATAATATTGCACTGTCTTCTAATCGTACTTGGGATTACCAGCAACTGAGAGCACATATAAGCAAAAAAATACTCTAAAGACTTGACTGAAAAGACAGTTGAAGAAATGCAGTATTTGGTAGGAACACGTACTTGTCTTCCTCTTCATTATTGCTGTGAAGGCATGGTTGATAACATTCATGCAAAACTTTGTATTTATATGGGTATGATTCTCAGCTATGTGAAGAATCACCACTCTTCCTTGTTTCCATAGCAGCATTTGCACTGTTTTGGTGTAACTGTCATTGAAGTCCAGACTTTTCTATAATAAATGATAGAGATAATATTTTGATTACCTTTCATCTCATCTCTTGCAGATCTTTTTCAGTTCATTTATTTACATCATTTTCTGTGCAGTCCATATGTGAATACTTTGCACTGTAATATCAGGCTTCTTGAAAAATTATATATGAACTTAACCAAATTAAAAAAAAAGATATCTTGTTTACTTGCCAATTAGAAATTGAAATTAAAATTCACATTTCAAATGCATTCAGTTGGGTTGACGCTCATAAGACTTCATATAAGCAATCACAATTTCTTCAGCATCCTGTAGAAAAAGCAGTTCTAGGAATTGAAACATTGGTTTTCTCTGGTTGCAGTATTTTTACACTATGTAGGTATATTGTTGCTAGCTGTTACAGTTCTTTTTACTGATTTAATTTCTCATTTATATCTCTGTTTTCCAACACTTCTAGAAGATGAATGATGTCATGGACAGCATATAGGAGTGTGACTTATGCATAAACATATGGAAAATGCAAAATATAAAATGCAAATTAAGCAAGAAATACTATATTTTCTAAAACAGTTTTAAAGCATAAAAAGTTCAAAAGAAGAAAATATGAAGAGCTGTGACATGCAACATGTCTTATTTGATCATCATTATTAAAATATTGATGTACCGAATTATATTAATATGTATTATAAAAGATGAACAATCTTATATCACTAAAATTTTAAATAGCATCTTATTTTTAATAAATATTTTGTGAATGCAATATGTTCTGTGATAACTCTTAATATACTTCACAACATTTCTAGAGGAGATACTGATAATATATATAGCCAATGCATCTGCGATGTCCCTTTAAATATATGATTTTTTTGTATGTCAATTTTTTTTAACCAGCTAGAGCCAACGAGAGACTTATTGGTGGAATATAAGAGTAATTAAATTCTCTTAGAAAAATTTGGAATGTCTTGGGAAGAATTCTATTCCAGAAAAAAAAAAAAATAAATAAAAATCAGTGGTGACAGTTGTACTTTGTACTCTGTTGTGGTTTTATGCTTGATATAGAGAAAAAGAACTGTGAATTATAGATGTCTTATTGGCATCTCAGTGTCACATACTGACAACCTCAGGATTACCCACAGGGGTTTTGCCATTTGATTAGTAAAGGAGGTAAGTGTTAATAAATGTGAAGCCTCTACCTTATTTCCTCAAATACCCAATTCTCTAAGTACAGACTCTGCAATATATATGAGAGATGTTTTTTTTTACACGTATGTCTTCTTGCCTGCATGCCTTTCATGTGCTATGGATGTCATGTTTTACTTCTGTGCCTTTGAATTTATTAATATAACTTCTTTTTTAGTCTTTCTGGAGACAAAACGCACTGAATCATTAGCAGTATTAATATTTCAGACATAGTAATATCACACATCATCACTTAGCAAAAGAGGAAAAATTCCCTTTTCCATGCACAACGATTTCCTGTGATGATACAAATGTTACCCAGGACAGATCTTTGAAATGGATACTGATTTTTTAAATTCTTTCCTGTCTGTTTCAGGAAATAGTGAGATCCCATTGATAATGAAGTACAATGTGTCTAAAGTTCACTTCTAAACACTTGGCTCTTTGCTGTGAAAGTCATCTGCATTCCCTTTATAATTCTCAGCCACCAGAGATATGCTTAATCTTGGAGATCTGATCCAATATCATTTGGAAAAATCCTTGGTAATAGTTTCACCATTCAATCAATGAAAGAACAAAAGCTTACTGCATATGTCTTCTTAAAAAAAAAATCCTGAGATAGGGGAATAAGGCATTCACTTGTGGGTTTTGGGATTTTGTTGTTTGCAAATAAAATTATTATTACTATTATTATTCAGATTCTTAATCAAGGCAAGCAAATGGCATCTGTTTGTTATCATCCTTTCTACAGAAGACAAAGGCTTCAGTCCCTATGGTATTGACTGCTGGCCCCAAGTGGTTGCTGGATGTGACTTGGCAAGGAGTAGAAGACAACAAAAACAACTGCATTGTGTACAGCAAAGGTAAACACAAGCTGATTTTTTTCTCTACTTTCTTGTGTAAGGTATAAAAATATACCTGTTGCATAATAGGAAAATTAAGTATTAAAGTCAAACATTTTTCATTCCCATTTTTCTACCCTGTTCTGGTTTTCACTTTTTTTTTTCTTTAAATTGCATGAAGACCACATGCAGTGTCTGTAGTGTACTGAATGCTTTATAAATGCAGAAGGACATCAGCTGACATAAGGCATACCATCCATTTGTCTCTGAAAGTTAGCACCTCTTGGGGAAGCATCAATAAATCTATGCACTCTAAAAAGGTGAATTTGCATTTTATTGGGAATACTGAATAGCATTTCTCTATGTTACATTACATTGTAGACTACTAACTGAAATATGGTTTTGTAATAACAATATGAAGTTGATTGGACTATGATAAGACTCCATGTCAGCATGATAACAGATGATAACTTGAACTGGATTTCAGAGCTGTCACCTCTGACATTCTAGTCTCTGTGTAGTGATATGATATGATGGTGCTTCACTGGAATATATTGGCTAGTGGCAGTGCATATTATTTCTGTCTTATGTGAATTGTCAGATTTGCTCATTCAGTATGAGTTCTTACAAGACCTCCCCCCCAAAAAAAAAACCATGCTTTTTCTAATCCACCACATCTAACAGCTACTTCAGTTCAAGAAACAAAAGCTTTTGTCTTGCATCTTAAACCAACCCAAAGAGCCTTGGGTTGAATCAATATTGCTGTAGACTATGCACCATGCTGTTTGGTCACCACTGTTGCGGTATCGTTACAGTATGTTAAAAAAAACCCAAACAAATAAACCAAACCAAAATACCATTTGAATATATAGAATAACTTACTTAGTGTGGCTAGTTTTGGCATTCCCCCTGAAGATTAGGTTGCAAAACTATGACTTGCCTTCCTTGTATTTCAGTCACCAGTCTCAGCACTTTGTGAATATTTCAGAGCATGCACTGTTCTTGTCTAATTTCTTTCAGGTTTTATTTCCAACCAAACAGACCTACTGAGATCAAAGATTTGTTTGCTGAGGCAACCTAGTGACCATTTCAGCATACAAGCATCCAGGCAAATAAGCACCCATATCAATATATTAACATACAAAACACTAATCATAACATCAAAGACTCCTAAAAACTTACTAGAAACAATTACAACTTGTTCCTATAATCATTGCAGTTTATACACTTATAAGAGGATTGCTTTTAAACTGCCACAAGCCTTTGAAAGTTGAAACGCTGAAAACAGGGAATTTGCATGTTAAAAATGAGTTGCACACCAGGGTCTTATAAATTCTTTCTATTATAATTACAGAATGCCCACACATTCATTCTGCAACCTGAAACACCTGCAGTACTAGAGAACTGAGCTTAGATTTAAAAAAGGTTCAGCTACCCTTCCTTCACAGCTTGCTGATTTCTGCCCAGGTAGAAGAAGCAGCAAAGTGGTCTGAATACAAGAAGGAAGCCTTTCCCATAAATCCAGAGCTGCAGTTTGCTATTCATAATATTGAATACTCACAGGCAAACTTTTCTGCAACAACTTTTTTATGTAATGGGAAATTACTTTCACTCTAAAATATAGCTTCTACAGATTCCCATAGGACGTTGTCTTATCAAGTATTTCATTCTTTGTGTAATTATAATAATACTTAGCCCATATTTACCAGTAAGACTTTTCATCTTCAAAGTACTTTACAAACACTAATTCATTAGACAGTTTCAGTGCTATCTGTCTGATTAAATCTATTGAAACACAATTTTTATTTTTTTTTTTCAAATACTAAAAACTTTCTTTACTTTGGTGCAATCTGAATAGCCCACAACATTGGTCTTTTAATTCAAACAGCTGTATTTTATTTCAGTGATGATGCTGGTTAGTTTAGTACTTGGTTAATAAGGTATTGTGACAGTTATATAGTGCTGAAGGTGGAATATGTTATCTACCACAGATGAAAATTATAAATAAAGTTGAGGATAAATTTGAGCCCTAATTTATAAATGCATGTTAAACTCCTGCTACTTCACTAAGCTAATGTGGGAAATAAGTTGTAGGTATGCTTTACCTTCATCGGATTCTGTTCATCTTTATGTTGAATTGGTGGCTCTGTCATTCATTAAGCACCTACATTTGCCTTGAGCTCTGCTGGGATTTTCGTACTAGGAAGATTAATTGGCTTGGATCACAAAACAATGTCCAATAGAAGATGGTAAAATAAATAAATAGAATAATGCTTCTTCCTTCAATTTGTATCTCATCATACCAGATTGCATTTCCTTGATTTGTGTTAGCTTTCTGTCTCCTATAGTGTCATTACTTCTAATGAAACAGTGTCAGCTGGCATCTAGTTGTAATTCGATGTTATGTTGTAGTTGCATGTGTATAATTTTGTTAGTTTGCTTAGCAGTATGTTGTTATTTCTGAAAGCAATTAGCTGAATAAATGCGTGGAATTGTACAGGGAGCAAATTTGGTCACCTGGGAGCTGTTTTCCATACTATACCCAAGATGAGATGAGTGGAGTAAATTGGAATATTTCTAAGAGATATCCAGTACATGGATAGTACTGGTCGATCAGTTGCTGACTCAGAAGCACATGCCATTATTTCCTTTTAGCTTATTACAGTGATATCTAGAAGAGCAGAATTTTCTCCAGATCTGTCAGGAGAGCATAGAAATGTCAACCTGACTTCCAGGTCACTAGGGGCTGAGGGTGCCATAGTTTCCAAGTGTTACATATGGAATAGTCACAGGGAGAGGAGTCTGGCATGTTGTTCCCATTGAAAGTACATCTGAGTTCATGGCTAATTCCCTGTTTGCCTTAAAACTCCCCATACAGGATTTTCACTCAGA
This sequence comes from Agapornis roseicollis, assembly GCA_002631895.1. Classification (NCBI taxonomy): domain Eukaryota; kingdom Metazoa; phylum Chordata; class Aves; order Psittaciformes; family Psittacidae; genus Agapornis; species Agapornis roseicollis. The sequence continues at coordinate 115,884 of NDXB01011666.1, read as the reverse complement.
AAGCAAACACAAAAAGTGTGTGTGTATGTATATATATGATGTGCATATCTAGGTTTATATTGCTAAGTTATTACAGTGGAATCACAGTTCATCTTCTGTATAAATTTTTAGATTATATACCAGTTATTTAAAATCATACATCAGAGTACATTCAGAGTGAATAACCGTGAAATAACTATTCAGTATTTGAGGTTAATTCTATTTAGTCTAGGATCACATATTTCTATCTGTATTTTTTTGTAACTACATTTCCCCAATACTAGGACAAATTAGAAAAGCAAAAAACAGTTCATTACTATCCCTTTTTACAAGCTCTGATACAAGCTTGCTACTCATGGCATGTGCCATTATCCTATTCTATTTTTTTGAAAGGAGACTGTTACAGCTGTAATTGCATTTAAAAGATGTGGGGGTTTTTGTTTTAATATTTATGTCAAATTTCTCTGATGTTTCAAAAATATTCTATTCAGTAACTGAAGAAATGGCCTAGAAACTGTAACTGAAATTTTCAGGACAAATTTTAGGAATTTGTAGATTAATTAGAATTATAAATATGTTCTTTAAAAAAAAAAAAATCCAAAAACCAACAAAATAACAAACCTACAGAATTTCAGTAATTCAAGCAAGATATATTGGTAGGAAGTATTAATACATGCACTGTATGTTCATCACAATGTAGTGCGCTTGAGAAGCATTCTGGCCTGAGTTGTGCACCAGACCTGGGGAATCTCTAAGACCAGAGGTGGGAGTCCCCCCACAAGCTAGGAGAGGGCTGGGTATTAACTACAAATCTTCCACTGGGACTTTAAGGGATTTTAAAGAATGAATTACAACTGATTAGAATAGAAACAGTGTGAAAAATACAGTTGCACAGACTGAAAACCATGCTTATGTAACAGACATTTTTCCTTGCATTATTTAAGCCATTTACGTGAAATGTATGGATACCGTATGTTTAGTGGCATTGTTAAAACAGGGTGTCTGTACAAATATTTAGCTGTGGGAATTATAAAATCATAAGGCGATTAAGTTAGCTAGTTGTGAAATTCCAATATTGCTTTTTAAATGACTTCAGGATATAGGAGGTGCTAAGGTTATTATCTGTTATCAGGAATACAGCGGAATTGTACGACTGGATAATAACTAAACAACTGACACAATGTAAAATTACATTATCAGTGTGTTAAAACAAAATTGCGCCCTAAAGGAGTCTACATGCCAGCTCAGAGCTGCAGTGTAATTATGCTTAACTCTGATAATTAAAATACAACGGAGATCAACAGAATCATTTTCATTAAGAAAATTATTAATGATGGTGGTATAACAGTAATTGATTGCAGAGCACCACAGGATAACTCTGTGCAGGAAAACCAACATGTTTAACGTGTGTCTGGGCTGGTTAGGTTGCCTTGTGTACCACTGAGCAAGCTGCCTGTCCAGGTGGAAGCTGTGGTGCACGTCTTCTTCAGACCCTGGATCAGAAAACGGCTGCTTTGCAGACTGCCTTTTGGAGGGAGGGAGCTGAGTACTGATGGATGAGAAGGCAGGACAGGGTTGGGGCTTGGCTGCTGAAAAGGAGCTGGCCACAGGCAGCCACTCAAATGCTCCTCAAGCCATCTGTCATCTCATTTTGCATGAGGTGGTGTTTGGTTTTGCATTTCCATTAGTGATTTACTGATGTTATTTCCTCTTCTGCCTGGCCTCACTGAGTAGTTTATGCCCTTCGTTATTTCTGAGAGGATGCAGGAGGAGGAAAAACGAACCTCGCCCCAGCGCAGCTCCATAGGCACTGTGTGACATCTTCGTAAGTAATTCTACAGGATGGTCCTGTTAATTGTCCCAGTGGTGCGGACACATGATATCGAGTGCCATAAAAAGCCTCTATCCCTCTGTAAGTGAAATCACAGTCAGTGCCCACTGAGAGACTATAACAAAATCCTGCCTAGGGAGGATGTTGCCTAAGGGTAAGATCTGAGAATTGTAATTTTCTTTTGGTGAACATAAAACTGAGGAGGGAGGAGGGAAGGGAGGATTTGAGGAGTGCTTCTCACAGCTAAGGGATGGGTGCTTGCTCAAACAGATGCTGCTTTTGAAAGCTGCCCCAAAAAGTCCGTTTTCCAATCACAATAGAGAGCAAGCCTGATAGGGTAGATTTAGGAGGATGATATTAGTTAAAATGACAGCTGCCCAAACTGAAAATGTGTCATGTAGCTAATTTATAATTAGAAACTCAAGGAGAGGCAGCACACAGGAGAGGGCAGAGCACAAGTCAGGACTGGAAGCAGGGGGGCAGTACTCAGCTCTCCCAGGCTTCCCCTTCCTGCACAGCCCAGGACTGTTTACTTCAGTGGTACTGGGAGGATGAGTTACTCAGCTGATGTATGTGCCATGCGTTGAAGATACAAATGCTGGAAAAGGCTTACATGAAATTACTAGTATGATCTAAGGGCAATTTTTAATTAATTTTGCTAGTTTAAAGTGAACAGTCTATTTTTAACATCCAGGAAAAAACAGTTGTCACAACAACAGGGTTCTTAACTTTTTCTTTAGGAACAGAGGATTACTTTTTTTAATTGTTATATTAGATCCTTGATGCCATGTTTTCCTCCGCAAATGAGTTTTCAGCTGGCAAATACTTCTTTTTCCTGCAACTTCAGGCAACATAATGGTACATTGCACCACAGACATAGAGCATCAGAGACCCTGAGGAGATACAGGTCAAACTTCATAAGGAGTTTAAACACTACTGTGTTAGAATATGAGTATATTTTGGTTTAGGGTCAGAGAACAAGTTGTTTAATAGGCCAAAGGTTAGCTCGCAGCATATATTTTAGATTGCAAAGGGCTTCATTCCATACCATTAAATGCAAATTGAGTGAATTTACTTAGTCTGTTCCATGTGGACAATAAAAAATTGCAATATCTGCTGTTCCTCTGCATACCTCTGTTAGCCAAACAATGTGCTGAAGCCTTTGGTGGTGCTACAGGGTTTTGTTCCTGCTTTGTATCCACTGACAAAAAATCTGAGCTTGTTTTGCATTTTGTTTTCCACAACATTGGAAAAATTGCAAAATATTTCTCAAGAGAAGCATGATTATGTGTATAATGCTTACATAAAAATATAACTACAAGGGCACTATACCTTCATGGTCATTGGAAGTGTCATGGGTAGAGACATAAAGACATGATTGGAAAGCAGGTAGATGGCATGATTCCTGTTTGGTTTTGCAGGGATGTTGAGAAGAGATGCCTAATGTCACTGTGGCACATGAAGCTATTGCATATCAGTCCTTCTGCTTTCCTCACTGGACACAGAAAGAGAAAATATTTTTTGTCCCCCTGACTAGTGATACCTATTGCTGGCTGGTGGCAGACATGGTGTTGTGGACTTAACTAGGAAACAATTCAGTTTCAAGAGAACTCACAAAGCAGGACTGTACTTCCTTATTTTTATTTTTCACCTATGCAAATACATCCAATGGGGAATTATCTGCTTTAGGGAATTTACAGGTCAGGGCCTTATACATGGTCTCAAAGAAAAAAAGCTATTTCATGCACCCATGTAGAATTAGCATAATATGGATATAATAGCATACAAGGAATTATTACATGCCCTCTAAGTTCTAAGCATGCAGATAAAAAAGGAAAGATGACAAGAAATTTGGAGGTACTGCTGTATTTCCATTTTCAATATGAAAATGATTTGTTCCTTATTAGTGCATTTCATTTGCATAGCAGCCAAGTGATATTTTAAGTTGGTCTCACATGTCCACTGGTTTGTTTTGTTGTTCTTTTTTCTTGTATTCCTATCACTTACTGTGTAGTTTATTTCATAGTTTGAAACTGGAATTCTTTTTCATTTGAGGAGGCAAGGAAATAGGCTGAATACTGACATGATTTGCACAGAACTACATATTTTGGGCTGAAGCTATGGAATGCTGTAAAATGAGTTTATTACTCAACTATGAGATCACGTTCAGGATGGAAAAGAAGTCCAGTCTGTATTTCACAGTGGGACCATGTGAAAAGAAATACTACTTCAACCATTCAGTCCAGTGGCAAAAATAAATGCAAGCATCATGGAGAGATTTTTTTTTTCAAAGCATGTATTTGTCCCTCATTTTTCTAAGTCAGTTACAGTAGAATCAGTCATCTAGAAAGCATTTTAAGAAATATCTTGTCATTATTTTCAGCATATAACATAGATGCTAAACGTGTTTTATTCTCTTTTTCATTCAATTATTTTTTTCCATCCATTATGTTAAATAAATACTGAGGACTGCAATAAAGCTTATGACCTCTGTTGGTAATGGTAGTGTTACCTCTCATGTTCCCTGCAAAGCAAGAGGGAAGAAAAAAGCCCCCAAATTTGCTGAGCTTCACAATTCAAGTTGTCGACAACCCCATCCACAAGAAAACAGAAGAAAATATATATGCACTCTGTCCTGTCAAAAGGCTTTCACCTTATCTTGAGAGACTGTCAGGGCAGGAACATCATGGAATGGACAGGAGTCTATTAAATTAATAAGCTGCTGGATGGTGTCTGGAGAGTTATGATGCTCCATAAATCCAGTTTGATCATGGTGGACAAGGTTTAAATCTGCAGCCTTCTAATACACATCCAGGTCCTGGATTGGATTTGAAGTTTTGTGCTGGAGACACAGAGATAGTCCTTCAGCCTCTGAATTAAGATTTATCATTTTTTCATACTGTTGGGTTGGGTTTTTTTTTTTTTCCTGCAGTTCTTGACAAAAATGAAAACACCCTAGGGATCCTGGCAAATGTTACTGCTTGAAATGAAAGAGCTGTTGTCAAGGTGAAACCATGACCTAGAAGCCTAAAATCAGACCTTGGTTGTTCTTTTAAGCCAGCTCCAAGGTGCTGACTATAAAATGTCTATCTGGGAGGAAATAGGGCTAGATTCATCTGCAGAATTTTATAGTGATTCCTGTCAAATACCACTACTTTGTGTGATTTGTGATAGAAGACAAACCAAGGGTGTACCATATAAAAGCAAAAGTTAAAAAAATGTAGAAATGCATTATTCCCCTATTCAAGGTGGTTCTGTATATAACTGACAGTGTTGTCTGAGATTTCCATGTCCTTTACTTCTAAATGGATTAAGCTGATGGTAATAATTCAGGGAAGACTTTTTTCATGGTATTCAATGTGCCAAGCTCGCAAAAAAACCTGTGTGATGTGCAGCCATGATGTCCAAGTGGACTGCCTGGAATGCAAAATTGTGTCATATGTGTTTTGTCTCTAGCTGCTTACAAGCAATGCTGTTATTGTGACACAACGGGTGGAATTCAAGTGTCCCTTGGCCACTTCATTGACCTGCAAGCCTGTCGTTTATTATTGGGTTCTTAAGCTCCTATTCTTGTTACTCTGAAGACTCCAGCAGTTGATTGTTTTATGCTCAGGAAAATGATTCAGGGCTGAAAGCAACTGTAAAAGTTCTCTGGTATGTAGGTTTCCTTAAGCAGAAATTTGGATCAAGACGTAACCCACAGTAATATCTGTACATACATCACCCTCCATTGTCTTCCAGGCAAAATTACTTAAGACCTGTAGCCAGAGATAATGTGTGACTGAATCCTTACCTCTCTATTGATCCTGGGAATCAATCTGTGTACTCACCGATCCAAAGATCAGTGCCAGCATTTCTCTCCTACCATGACATTCCAGGACTGCTCCTTACTGTAGACAGGCCACAAGGACCAGGACTTCACAGCACTGCACTGTGGTGCTGAGGCCAGCACTGCACACCACTTCGATTTTTCCTAGCTCATTGGCAATTGCACTCTGGCATATGGGATAGCTTATAGAATCATAGACTCATAGAATCAATTATGTTGGAAAAGACCGTTAAGATCATCGAGTCCAGCAGTTACCTCAGGGCTGCCAAGACCACCACTAAAGCATATCACAGAGAGCCTCATCTACACATTTTTTGAACACTTACTTACAGGGATGGTGATTTCACCACTTCACTGGACAGCCTGTTCCAATGCCTGAGCACCCTCTTTCTCAAGAATTTTTTCCTGATATCCAACAAAAACCACCCCTGGCACAGCTTGAGGCCATTACCTCTTGTTGACCTCATCTCACTACAGCCTCCTTTCAGGTAGTTGTAGACAGCAATAAGGTCCCCCCTGAGCCACCTCTTTTCAGTGGAGGTTGGCAGTTCATTCACAGTTCAGTAAGTCTAGTGAAATTGGGAGGAAGGAAAGCAGAGGTTAGGGAAAGAACCCTAGCATGGTGCTAAATCCAGGAGTTCCTTGTTACAGTCCCCTTGCCAATGAAGCAGGATGCTCCCATTGCCTGCAGCTGCCTTTCTCTTCTGGAGCATCCTTCAGCTCTCCCACCATTTTAGTCTTCTCTGAAGTGAACTGAAGAACGTATAAACAAGTTGCAGTCTGCTTCAATATGTTTAATATCTAAGGAAGGAACCCCTTTTACTGCAGATGTGGAGAGAAGTTAACAGCTGTGGTATTACAAAAGAGAAAAATAAATAAGAAAAGCTGTTTCAGTTTGTCAGGGTATGTGGGGCAATATGATTCCAACAGACAGAAATCTATGCTTGAGTGTGCCCAAAATGTGGTATCTGAAGCTAGTTGTGATGTTAAGCAGATTTAGTAGAAATCAGTAACAGAGTGGTGACGCACATGACTGAATTGGTTGCTGGCATGCAGAACCAAGGTTTATGCTGGAGCAGAAATTGCCTGTAAGATAATTTCATATATAGTGTGATAGTATATAGTATTTATGCTATATGTAAAGAGATACATAGATAGTGTATATATATATATAGATACAGATATATAGAGATAGATAGAGATAGAGATAGAGGTAGCTATATATAGTATATATCTAGATATATATATAAATACAGATATATAGATACTATATAGATAGTATCGTAGTATACAGGCATGAATGCATGCATGCATGCATACATACATGTACACCTGCATAGATATAGCTACAAATATAGATCTATAAAAAAAATTAACTCAGGCTTCAGCTGAGTGTTTCACTAAAGCCACAGAAGGTTCTGAAATCTTTTCCTATAGCTGCAAGATATTCTTCTACATAGGCAACACCAGCTGCTCTGAACAATTATGCTATCACAGGTTAATCAATAGGAGGAAATATGATTTGGAAAGAGTGTAGAAGATTGAGTTAAATCCTAGCTAACCATGAGAAAAGTGCTAGTATTAGCTTTATAAATTACAGGAGAATGCTAGATTTGTAATAAAGTGGGGGAAGTACATGACACAAGCGAAGATATGCATCTTAGAGAGTGCAAATCATTGTAAGAAGAGTATTTTAAAGTTAAATTGTATTAGAAACACTAGAAGAGAGGCGTATTAGAATCATGGAATAGTTGGTGTTGGAAAGGACCTTAAGATCATCTACTTCCAACCCCCCTGCCATAAACAGGGATACCTCACACTAAACCATGCCACCCAAGGCTCTGTCCAACCGCGCCTTGAACACCGCCAGGGATGGAGCACTCATAACGTCCCTGGGCAACCCATTCCAGTGCCTCAACACCCTCACAGGAAAGAACTTCTTCCTTATATCCAGTCTAAACTTCCCCTGTTTAAGTTTTAACCCGTTACCCCTTGTCATGTCACTACAGTCCTTAATGAAGAGTCTCTCTCCAGCATCCTTATAGGCCCCCTTCAGATACTGGAAGGCTGCTATGAGGTCTCCACACAGCCTTCTCTTCTCCAGGCTCAACAGACCCAACTTTCTCAGCCTATCTTCCTATGGGAAGTGCTCCAGTCCCCTGATCATCCTCGTGGCCCTCCTCTGCACTTGTTCCAACAGCTCCATGTCCTTTTTATGTTGAGGACACCAGAACTGCACACAATACTGCAGGTAAGGTCTCCTGAGAGCAGAGTAGAGGGGCAGGATCTCCTCCTTCGACCTGCTGGTCATGCTCCTTTTGATGCAGCCCAGGATATCACTGGCTTTCTGGGCTGCGAGCACACTGCTGGCTCTGAATCTCTTCTCTGCCCAACCTGTAGCTGTGCCTGGGATTGCTCCGACCCAGGTGGAGGACCTTGCACTTGGCATAGTTAAACTTGATGAGGTTGGCATCAGCCCACCTCACAAGCGTGTCAGGGTCCCTCTGGATGGCATTCCTTCCCTCCAGCGTATCCACCAAACTACACAGCTTGGTGTCATCGGCAAACTTGCTGAGGTCTTCATTCTCACAGTCCCTGTGTCTGCCTTCCAAGACCGGGATGGTGCAGTCAGAGCATTTGCCAGTGAAAACTGAGGCAAACAAGTCATTAAAACCTCAGCCTTCTCCAAATCCAGGGTAGCCAGTTCTCCTGATAGCTTCCAGAGAGGGCCACATTGTCCTTATTCTGTCTTTTATTCACTACTTACCTATAGAATCCCTGTTATCCTTAACATCCCTAGCCAAGTTTAATTCTAACTGAATTTTAGCTTTCCTCACCTGGTCCCTAGCTTCTCAGACAACATCCTTGTATTCTTCCCAGGCCTCCTGTCCTTCCTTCCACCTTTTATAAGCCTTTTTTTTCCTTCAAAGTTTCCTTAGCAACTTCTTATCCATCTAAGGAGGTCTCCTGGCCCTTCTGCACTTCCTTCTAGTTGGGATGCAACATTCCTGAGCTTGTAGCAGGTGATCCTTGAATATCATCCAGAAGTCTTGGGCCCCCCTGCCCTCTAGGGCTCTATCCCATGGAACCTTACTAAGCAGGTTTCTGAAGAGGCCAAAGTCTGCTCTCTTGCAGTCCAGGGCAGTGAGTTTGCTGCACACTCTTCTCACTGTCCTGAGGACCTTGAATTCTACCATCCCATGATCACTGCATCCAAGGCTGTCACATTTCTAACGAGCCCTTCCCTGTTGGTGAGCACGAGGTCAAGCAGGGCACTTCTCCTGGTCGGCTCCTCTATTACTTGCAGAAGGAAGTTGCCTTCCACGCAGTCGAGGAACCTCCTGGATTGCTTGTGCCGGGCCATATCGTCGCTCCAACAGATATCAGGGTGGTTGAAGTCTCCTATGAGAACAAGGGCCTGTGACCATGAGGCTGATCCTATCTATCTGTAGGGTGCTTCGTCCACAGATTTCTCTTGATCAGGTGGTTTGTAACAGATCCCCACAGTTATGTCCCCCATCACTGTTCTCCCTTTAACCCTGACCCACAAACTCTCTGTTTACTGCTCACCTGTCCCCAGACATAGTTCCGTACTCTCCAGCCTATTCCTAACATAAATAGCAACTCCCCCTTCCTGCCTGCCATGCCTGGCTTTTCTAAGGAGCTTGTAACCTTCCAATCCAACTCTCCAGTCATAGGAGCCATCCCACCATATTTCTGTGATGCCTGTTTTATTATCACCCCATAGACATGCACACAACTGTAATTCATACTTAATCAACTGGATTTAGTAACCACTGTGATTTCTTATTTTAAAACAAGTGCACAATCAGATAGTGCATACTGGGCTCTATAACATTATTTTGGGGAATGGAAAATTCTTGGTTTTAACAGTGATGATGCAGAAACACACACAAATTAAAAGTTTGCTTTTACAATTGAATATTTAAAAATAATGTGGTATATCCATATGGAACAATAAAGACAGTACAAATTTTATTCAAGATCTGAGCAAATGAAAGACATTTTTGAGAAAACCAAGGATCAGTGGGTTAATGGGAATTGATTGATATGACCTGACTTTTAACTCACAAAGTATTGTGGTTGATCTGTTAGCTGAAATACATGTTCAGATACATAGTAATGGAAGTATCTGAGACATAGAGGAGACAACGGTGTCCTTGGCCAGCCAAAATATTTGCTGACATTATAAGGTAGGCGATTGAAGTCAAAGTATGAGATGAAAAGGAACTGGTTTACACTAGGAAATGAGAGGGGTGGCATCAAGTGATCACTATGCATCTTCTATTAATAAACTGTTCTTTTAAAATGTGAACAGGCTCACTTTTCTGGTGGCTACACATGTATTTTAATGGATTTAAATTATGTGAGGTTTAAATGCATTTCCAAGTTACAATTAAATGAAAATTTAAAATAAGACTGACATTGCTAAGGCTAAGTCAGTTTTATGATTAAGGTTCAATTAAATTATATTTGTCATTGGAGTGAATGAAGTGTAAAATCACAAACAATGATATTTTTCAGTGGCTTACTTTGGTATAAGTGTAGCCTGAAGTATGACTTCAAGACTTCTATCTTCCATTCCCTCCTGAAATAATAATTAATTAGGGCTAAACAAGTGTTGGCTATTCTTTCAGAACCCCATCTTGCAAGTCTTATCTGGCCCAGAAAGCTGTTCTGTGAAGAAAAGTATTATGTATTTTATTTGGGTTTAACTAGCTAAGTTAGGGAAAAAGTTGAAATTTTAATAATGTTTTAAAGAATAAACTGATTTTGTTACTTTCACAGAAGCCGTTTTTGGCCCTTTACACTCTCTTGGGAGATCTCTCTAAATGCAGTTCTTTCTCTTTCCATGTACTTTCTATGTAAATTCCTAAATGTCATAAGCTTTGCAGTGGGTCAAGGAGAGAATGCTTTTTTTGTGCATACAAACTATTTCTCAACTACATCCACTACCCCATAACGTGTGAAACATGACAATTTTCTGGTTTGCTGCAGTATGATCATCAGCTTTATATAAGTGTGGCACTGCTCTGTCTTTCTGATACACTTCCTATAATTTGTTATTTATTTTCTCTTTATCTTTTCCTACAGAAATATATGTAAAAGGAACCACAAACTGCATTCTGTTTTCTTGGTTTGATCTTAACTTTATAAACTTAAGACATAACACATGGATTAACTTTGGATATTGAGCAACTTGAATGTTTTGACATTTAAAAACCAATCCACAGCATCATAAAAATTATTTCCAAAACACCATTCCTCTCCTTTAGAAAAGTGCTTGTGATGTTAAGCAGTAAAAATTAATTTCAGATCAATTACACCTAAAAAAACCCTTTAATATATTCAGCTGGAAGTTCTGAAAAAAGTGATGAGCTGATACATGACCTCCTTCTCTTTAAGAACATATGTACATATTCAGCGAAATGAAGCATGATCCTAGTGTTAGGGCCTGGATTTTTGTTGTGTGCTGCTAATTATTGCAAAGTCTAAACATGTGAATAGTTGAATACTCACATGTCTAATTGTACAGAGAAAATTCAGTTCCTGAGTCAGAGAAGTCTCCAAAAGCACCCATTGAGAAGTACTTAACAAGAGCATTTTCTAGAAATGGGATTCTTTTCAGCTGTTAAGCTGGCACATGAGAGATGTAAGAGGTGGGCCTCAAGTTGAAGATACTGTAGGAAATTCTGAAGTTTGGGACTCATGTTTTTTGTGTCAGTCTTGTACAGCTGTATCACATCCCTTGTGTTGTCTCTGAGACATTAGTGTTATAGAGGAATCAAAAGGAGCTGATTAGCTGATGTTCCTTTGAGCACATTAGCCTGACAGTCTACCATTAATATTCTTTGTTTTTTACTTAGTTTTTTTACCTTCTTTCTTTCTGGAGAAAAGTTCTGGATCAATTTGGATTTGTAAGTGGCAGACTCCAGCCACTGTTACTAATAATGTTGGCTATTGATGACAGATAAACAGGCTGCAGTTTTTTAATTAGCAAATCTGAATCCAGTTCTGGGGTTTGGAAATGGCCTGCTCAGATTTTAGTATGCCACTAGCCAAACACCTGATTTGTTGACCTGCATCACTTTTACATAGTAACAACTTGTCAGATCCTGGTAAAAGGTTGCTTGTGATTCATACTGCAATGAATTCATTCGTTGTAGCCCCACAAAACTAGCTAGTAGGTGCATATGCCCAGTTAAGCACAACAGCAGAAGTGCACTGTTCCTTTCCCAATTATTAATTTTCATATGGCATCTCTGATAAACATGGGTTAATATTTGCTAAGCTAAGGAGTTTTGGAGTGAAAAGAAATACTACTGCAACTGTTTTTATACTGTAAATGGAAGACACAAAAAGAAAAAAAAAACTCAGAGGAAAACCAATTCCTTTTACTTAGAAAACAATCTTACTTTTCTTCAATATTGTTAGAGACAACTTTGAGTTTTAAACTCAGTATTCTTCTAGGATTGGTATGTTATTTTGCTTTATCCTGCCATAACTGTCATTTAGATGGAAAATAGACTTTTTCCATTGCACTTAACCAGTTAGACTGTATCTGTAACACAGGGAACAGCTGTGTTAATGTTTTGGGATACTTGAAATATTTCCAGTATATAGAATTTGTTTTGTTCATTGTCTTATTTCTTGGTGGTTTGTTTTTTTTTTTGTTCATCACAGCCAGCTATGTTCATTTGCATCTACTGGTGCAAAACTGATGTAGTGGAGTAACGAACCATCCCATAATTTCCCTTCTTCATTGCTCTCATTTCTTTGCTCATTTTCCTACTCTGCAGAAATTCAGGTGCATAGGGGAAATGTCCAAAAAAGGTTCAATCAAGTCTGAGTAGTCCTTTCTAGCATATATAACTTAATGTAATTGTAAGGACCCAAAGATCCTGAACTCTGCCTTCTGGAGATGGAAAAAACCTGTCACTAGACAGGGTAAGTCATCAGCAGGGACTTAGAAGTCCCCTGTCATCCCTTCATCGTAGATCCTAAATAGCACATTACCAGAAGGGCTCTTTGGCAAATTGGAACACCAGAGGACTTTATGTAGAGTTGAGGAGATGAAAAGAAACTGCCAGAAGTAATTCAGTCCCAACATTTTGATAATATATGGGTTCCCTAGTTACATTCACCATTGCTCCTTTTGAAAATGGGAAGCATCATTCCTTCTTTTTCAGAGTTTATATAATGGTCTGTGAGTGATAATCTTGCACTTAACTAGATATAGCTGGACTAATAAATAAGCTTTGTAGAGCAATAGCATGCATATCATATGGCATCTTCAAAATTTTTTTATACTACCTACTCAGAATATTTCATGCAAACTGAAGTAATAATACACAAGAAAGAGTAAGAATTACACAGTGCTCTTCATGTGTGAGAAGCAAAAACAATGCATGATTTATGGAATTGGTGGCTTAAGTGCAGGAATACTTTTCTTTACTGGAAGTGTTTTTAAAATGCTTTATAACATGTGCAGTAGCAGTATGCATGTTTTTAAGGCAGGAGGTAAGAAGCAGACATTTCAAACATTATTTAGGAAGGATTTGGATGCTCAGTGTGTGTCTTTACATCTATCAGTGTAAAGAGTCAAGAGAATAAAGAATTATTTGGACATATATTGATGGATTATTGAACTATAACTACTCAAGCAGGCTTTTCATAAGTCTTGTATACACTTGGAGGTGCTGACATGTAACACAGCTATACTCATTAGGGTTACATAAGAAAAGTATAATTTTTTTGAATGTATTTGCAACCCTACTTTTTTTTTTTTTTCCTTTGGCATAAATAACTCATCCTTTGGGAGATTGAATAGAAAATAATAACTTATCCCATGGACAACTCTCTCTGAGTTGCTTAGAATTTGAAATCTTTCCAGTTGTTAATTGGAGAGGTACTGTGAGCTCAGGTAGAACCAAATTCGAGGTAAACTTGTGATCCATGTCTCATAAAGGGGAGAAACTAATACTAGCAGCAAGTTTTAGGTATTCAGTTTACATCACAGTGAGGTACAGCTCTGTATTTGAATGTTAATTCATGCCTCCTCAGAAGGCACTGGCATCACCTTGGGAGAAGGCTGTAATTCTTGGCTTGACATTTATTTTTTTTTTTAGAATTGCACCGCTCTTTAATTCATATTTTGGTCCAATCTTAGGGCATTATGTAAATTTTAATTGAGGGAGATTGTGAATACCTGCTTCTCTAGGAGAAAAGAAAATGCATAAAGGCAACTGAACAGAGTGAGCATAATGTTATTCTGAATTGTCAGATTGTTCATAGGTCTCTAATACTTCTCAGGTTCTAGTCTGCTGGTGATATAGTTTCAATAGATGCACTAAGGAAAGTGCCAAGACCAGCTTTGACAGGGTTTTCTTCTATTTTTTTTTCCCCTCCTCCTCTTTCTCTTTTAATCCCTGTGGGGCTCTGTGATTTTTCATAGCTGGACTAAAGTTGTGTCAACGGGAGACTTGCACCATAAAGACTGAAATGTTAAAGAAAGCTACAAGGAACAGCTTTGAGGCAAGGTTTCAAGCTTTGTCATCACGCTTGAAGAATTTTCTGTTTAATGTACTGTAATGCAGTATTCAATGGGGACAAGTTTAATTGAGTTTTACACAACCCAGTTGGGAGTAGCGCTGCAAGGTAGGTGATGTCTAGGTTTTTAATCTTCCACTCCAGAGAGGCTTGTTGACGAAGTGGTTCTTTCTCTTTGTAAGAAAAAAGGGAAGCATGAGAAATGATACATCCGTGGATAAAACCAATTGGCAACCCCCAAAGGAATGAGGGCGATAAGGCGAATCCAGCACTTGTAAGAAATAAAAGAATCCAACTGTTCATTTAAATGAGAAACAACACATGTGATTGAGGAGGCAGGGAGGCTGGGCGCTGCAGTGGGGAGGAAGGGACTAACAAACAGCGGCTGGTGTCAGAGTTAGGCGTCCTGCACAAACAAGGCAGGGTTTGTTAGGCGGATTACCAGAGAGATAGTTAACAACATGTATTTTTTTAAACAAAAAGGAGAGCTAGGTGTTTCCTGTATCAGAGTAGGTGGCTGAAGTGGCAGGAGGGAGGAAGCTGCTGCTAGGCAAGCCCTACTTAAAGAAACGCTATTCCTTCCCCGAGGCCTAACAGCGGCTCTCTATCAAACAGCATAAAAATAGCACTGGACCCTGTCAAAGAGGAAATAATACCTTCTGTGTAAGCCTTAGTGTGTTAAACTGTAGTCCTGTTTGAGTTACTTCTGCTAGAAGTTAAGCAGCTGAATGGATAAAAGCATGCCGTCAATATACTGCCAAATCATCTCCTCCCTTTGGCTCTGCATCCCTGCTAAAGCAAAAAGTATTTAGCTAGCCCTAAAAGTGCTGCTGTCTGCCCTTCACTGAAAATTCTGCTCTTTCCAGTTGTGTGAAATTAAATTTTATAGCATATTTTAGTTTTCACCTCTAATACTGATGCTGTTCTACTTGTTTTCTCTTAAGGTATTTAAGAGATTTGATCTGGTGTGTGACAGAA
This sequence comes from Agapornis roseicollis, assembly GCA_002631895.1. Taxonomy (NCBI): domain Eukaryota; kingdom Metazoa; phylum Chordata; class Aves; order Psittaciformes; family Psittacidae; genus Agapornis; species Agapornis roseicollis. Next base: position 100,696 of record NDXB01011666.1, on the reverse strand, counting down.
ATGGATTGGTTGGTTGGTTGGTTTGTCACTAAATGCTCATATTTGCATTTTTGTTCAAAAATGCTTTCCTCCTCTCCTGAGTTACCTGCTGGAGGAGAGACTGTGTTGCACTCTGCTGGTTTTCCCTGTTTTCTTTGCCATCTTAACATCAAATCTCTCTTTAGCTTTATCAGAATCAAGAGGATATAACGAGTGTCTTTTTGCATAAAATACACTGAAGACCAAGGTTGGCATGAACTTAAACAAGCAGTAGTGGGGGGGTGCTTTGCTGACAGGTGAGGTGTTTGCACACCTTTTGGGGGGGCTGTGGGGCATGGAGTGTATGTAGCCAGCCAGGCTGACCTTGCACACCTCCATCCTGCTCCCACTGCCCCGCAAACAAGTCCCAGCAGTAAGTTTGGCCTCATGCCTTGTCACAGACTCCCCAGTACCTCTTTCTTTGCCCAGACTGGGTGCTTTCACACCCTCTGCAGGGGAGGGAGGGCGGCTGAGGCTGCTAGTCCAGCCTGCTTTCAAGAGGAGAGTAGGGGGTGGATTTCATAACACCATGGAAAGCCTCAGTAACCAGCTATTGTGTGGGAGGGTTGGATTTCACCCGCAGAACACATACGGTGAGACAAATTGGAAGCTGCAGCAGAATATGCAGAATATACACTGAGCTGCTTTCCAAGGTACCACCAGAATCCCTGTTAAATTTATCAATACAGTGTGCATGCAAAGTGTAGAGCTGAGCAAATAATTCACAATGAATAATTTATCTGACAAATTTAGCCTTTTTTCTGCTCATGAAATATCCATGAACAGATCTGTGATTTGTAACTGCAACCTTTACAGTGCATTAGCATAGGGTTTGGGTTTTTTTATTATTCAATTTCCATGTGTAGTTTGGTGTAAAAAAATAATTCCCTGTTATTAATCATATTAGTATTTTAAATAGTCCAAAAGTAGGCTTTGAAGTTCAGCCATCAACTAAGAAAAGGGGCCAAAGGTGATAGATGTTCTTACCTTGCTGCTGCTGTTTGTCCAGAAACATTTTTACTGTAGGCTACATTTACAAAGAAACATTACAGCATCTTTTTTAGTTTTGTAGCCTGTATATTTGGTGTAGAAAAATACAGAACTGCCTCGTCTGTAGTAGAAGGGAATATTCTGAACAGCAGTTTCCCATGAAGCACCAATTTCAGATTAAAGCTGAGGTGGGAGGGCTTGGAAGGGTGGGACTGCATCCTCAAGTTTTGCTAATAAAAGCACCTATTTTGAAGGATTTTGCCGTATAGCTCTCTTGTAATATGTGGACTATATCCCTGTTACAGCCTGACAGTGACATCTCTTTGTCTATCTGCATGGGCTGAAAGAATGGGGAGAAATGAGACTCATATTTCGTAAGGCTTTATCAAAATTTGAAGCCCTATTTTCAGAATAACCTCTGTAGTTAAATAAACATAAACTAAAAGCCTGGGGTTTTCTGAGGTAAAGAGAGTGAAAACATGGCAGTAGCAGACATGCTTACTGGAGATTCTTATGCATTATTTTTTTTTCCCTATCTGTTCATATTTCTATCCTAATACCTCCTCTGCAACAAAATCATCTCTATTTATTGTGGACTAAAACCTTGGGAGTTTAACTGGTTTTAGTTATGTTGTCAATAGAATTTTTTGCAGCTTTGTTGAAAGTACAGCTAGACATTTTTACTATTGATAAGTTTCAAGTTACTAAATTTCTCCCGTGATTCCAAGATTTCCCAAATAGTGTTTAGCATATCACAAATTTTGTCTTTGTATATCAAAAGCTGTAACCTCAGAGGCAATGCTTAAGAAATAAGCAGAACTGTAAGAAAATTCTGTTGGAAACTTTAATTAAGTGGAGCTACTGTGAACAAAATAAAGTGTTTGTTCTCCATTTGACATATTCAAGGATAATGTATGGTTTGTGAGGCTCCCACAGACTTAGTATATTGCTTTGCTCAGGAAACCATCTTTATTAGTATCTATTTGGTCAGTAATCTGCGTATTTTCTGCATTCATACTTATATCTATAGGCTTTGCTGGAGAAAAAAGTTTATGCCTTCATTTCTGGTGGTACTGCAGAATTCACTACAGCTGAGAAAGAGACAATTGGATTTTGCTTATATGCATTCTCTTCAGAAAAGTTAAATAAATTTCTGTATCAGTACAAACCTACTGGGAGCATTGAATGCCTTCAACTGCTGCCATTTAAAAAGACCTAATTTGGTCCTCAGAAACACCATACTTAGTGACGAGTGATACAGAAAGAACCCAGCTTGACTTTCAAAGCCAGATGAGTTTACAGAACTGTTATTTCTTTATATATGGATCTACTGCACATAGAAATAATTGAGATGTCATGAAAGCCTAGCCTCTATTTATAACAGGACATGACCACACATAGTAAAACCAAATAATTCAGTAATTACTTTTTTTGGTATGACATAATAATAAAAAAATCTTCAGGATATTCAAAAACAAATCCCACAGCAATCAGGTGAACACTGCATGAAGAAAGAAGGAATTTTGTCATCTCTCCATTCTAAAGACATAAGACAGTTTTGTTTGGTCATAAGTAAGCAGAAAATACTCTGCTTGCCTACTTTACAAAGCTGTTTCAACCAAAGTGAAACCTAAATGTTCTCAATGAAGGAAGTATTCATACAATCCCCTGAATGGACATCCCTGAGCAGATCTAGCTAAAGCCTCGTGAAGGAAAATCTAAATTGGGATCAGCAGAACTGGGATTTAGCCTGAACATCAGGCTATGGCAAGTCTGTAGGCATGGTTCTGACCCCTATACTTTCAAGCATCACATTTGTACATGCCATGATTTTGCCATTTTACAGCTGAGACTGGAATAAGATGAGGGAATAAGGGATACTGGACATTTTTGTCCCTCTTACAGAAGTGTAGGTGCACTTACATTTTTGTCTTCTAAGGAAAATAAAATGAAACAGGGCATTACTCTACAGGGAGTCCTTATGGAGGAAATCAGAGCAATCTATAGAGCACCTGTGTATTTCCTTCTATTGCATTCATGTATAATATTTAGGTAAAATACGTGTCTCCCACCTTCATACAGACATACAGACCGATACTTAACATGGATCTCAATCCCAAATTTATTTTTTGGGGTAATAACAACTTTCAGTAGTTTTCTTTCCTTCATATATAACTAGTTTGTGTCCAGAGATGACAGCCACATCCACATCTGAAAACATCAGGTTGGTAAACTGCTCTTTGACCTGCTTGCTGTAGAAGGAGGCCTTGTGAACATCACACAGAATCATAGAGTAGTTTGGGTTCGAATGGAACTTAAGGATCATCTAGTTCGAACCCCCTGCCATGGGTAGGGACACCGTCCAGTAGTGCTCATCTAGCACTCAGGATGGGAAGGAGAAGACTGGTTCTGTACATAATGCTGTGGGAGAGAGATCTGGGGGTTTGTGACTTACTGGAGATGAAGCAATGAGAAGAATAAAAAATGCAGGTACCACTAAATGGAGACGTCACAGATGATCCTAGAGAGTAAAATAAGTGTTCTGTTTAAACCTTGTGCTAGCAGGATGATGTTATGATTTAGCAATGGGAGCTATTTCAAGTTATTTTGCGCCTGTGTTTCAATGGCAAATCACTGAATTTAAACTGATAACTCTTGAGAGCAGTACAAATGAGAGCTAAATACCTGTGCAGCTGCACAAATTTTGTTTGATTGTTTTTCTTTCTAAAGAATGACAATAAAATAATATATTAAGATAACATAATCGGGTAGGAATCAGCAGGGCTTAAATGCAATCAGTTTTATAAAGGAGTGTGGAAGCTGTTATGAAAACATGAAAATGTCACCCAGAAGCACAGACTGCAGAGATAAAAACATGCAGGGAAAAAATAAGAAAGTGACAATTTATCTTGTTTTCATAGATGATAACATCAGCACACCTATTATTAATAACATAATATGTAATCATGAATATCTATACATTTCCTATAAATACATAAGTATTTGTTCTATCTTATATTATAATTAATTTCTAATACTGTCTTCATGCAACTGGAAACAAGTTCTAAGAATAAACTCAAGATTCATCTGGAGTCTAATAGTGAGCTCGTCTCTACAAGTTATTTTCCTTGCAATCAAGTGAAAATCAGAAAATTAGGATACTATTGAATTATGAAAATTTACAGAAAATTTTAGAAAATAGAGAAAACTTTAGAAAATAAAGAAAACTTTACAGAAAATTTAATTTTGGCATTAGAGAGTTTGGAGCTTTGTAATTGCTTTCTGGAAAATCATTGTCTTATTTTTTTTCCCATCCAGTTTCTAAATTTCATGTTAAAATTGCAAAATCTATTCATTTGCAGATTTTTTTTTTACTGCACTCCTACAAATGCTGCCTTCAAATTCCGATGCCTAATTTTATTTTGCCAAAACACACCAGTTTACAGCTGGTTTTGCTGAATTAACACAGCTTCCTTTCCATTTCACCAGAATTTAGGAACTCTCAACTGGAACTCAACTGTGAGATAACTGAGCAGTGATTTAGCCTCCTAAATGATGGGTTAATATTTTGAGAAGAATTGAAATTAATTCTGATAAGTTTGAATTATTTTTTTTCTTTTTTTGTTTTTAATAGATTGATGAGTTTTCTGTTGAAACGGAGAACTGTACATTCCTGGGGTACAGCCCAATTCTGTTAACAGGATGTGTTGCAATTGCTAAAGAATTGAAAGGGATGAAGGATGCCCAGGAAATGAACAATGGAAAATACGTGTGCCTTAATCAGTCCATTTTGTCTTTCTTTCGCCAAGACAAAAAAAAAAAAAAAAAAAAAAAAAAAGGAAAAAAAAAAAAAAAAAAAACAAAAAATTTTT
>NDXB01011666.1:71802-92606 GCA_002631895.1 Agapornis roseicollis | reverse complement strand
AAAATTATTATACTTCAAAAAAAAAAAAAAAAAAAAAAAAAAAAAAGGAGAAGGAAGCTTTTTGAAGTACTTCTTTTTGTTGAATACTGTAATAGATGGCTCTGTAAAATCCTGTGTAAATGGCCAAGACCGCAAGTTCGAGCTGCCCCCAAGGCAGCCTTATCTTACACACAGGCTTTTAGAAGATTTCTGTTTTGTTCTTGAATGTGTGTAGTTTATGTGTTTCATCAGAAGATGCCTGTTTTTTTGCCTGACTCTACACCCCCATGTCAATACCACTCAGGTTCACAAGGGGAGTTAGCCGCAGGATTTGCGCTGTGCTGAAGAAGAAAGATTAACTTTCCTGTAGGGTGGGGTGGGGAGAACGTGCATTGTGCACATCTCTCAAGTAAAGACTGCGGGAAAAAACGAAGAGGGCATAACTTTTTAATACACAATAGCATTCCTAAGTTAATATAGCATGCTGGAATTTAGTGGAACATTTTGTTATTCAGCGATCATTTTTCTTTACATCTTGTAAATAAAATGTTGCTCATTGTAACAGGCAGTCAGCAGCAGCAAGGTAGGTTTCCAATCAGCTACACAAACCACTGCTGTAAGTGCACTTGATAGTGTCTCCAGCAAATAGCTTTAGAAAATATCCTTCCTACCATACGTACCCTCATGTGAGGATTACCTACAATGATACGATACATCCTCGTACATTCAGGTGGCCTTGTGTGCCTCTGATCTATGCTGGCTTTCACTGTCACTGTTTCTGAAATGGCCTTTCTGCCTCCTGATCACAACATGAAGCAAAAAAGTACCATCTGGACACTGCATGCTAAAAAAGTCAAAGATCTGTACGCTGTATTATGCCCAAAAGGATATTTTCTTGTCAGTTAAGCTGCCATGTACTTTAGTCTGTCACTGATAACTAACAAAATTACAGTATGGTAATTTTAATTGGAAGCTATCCATTTTTATCCCTCAGGTTTTTCTTTTATTCCCTGTGGCAACCTTCTTTTGCAGCAGCCTCCTCTGCTGCGGTGCGGGTGCAGGCAGAGCCCAGTGGAAGGGCAGACACACCAGGCCACTGCTGTGTCCAGCTGCCAGGCTGCTGTGCTGCCGCTGCTGCCCAGGACTTTAGCCAGAGCCATCGATCCAAGCTTAGCATCACATGCCTGTTTCTGTAATTCCTTAATTCCGCTGCTTTTTCTATTCACCTGGAGTCCCGTAAAGCCATTCGACAATTAAGGTTATAGAAGGAAAGAGGCAGTCCCCCCACTCAGCAGAGTTGGAAAGATGCTGATGAGAGGCCAGGGTGGGAGGCACATCAGGGTTAGATGGTGAAGGTGAACCCTTCCCTGTTTGAAAGCTATAAGACTATTTAGGGCATCAGTGTTGTTCTTACAGGGGAGGCAGAGAGGGAGTGAAAGATTCTCTCCGGAAACAAGAATAGCATTCGTGACTGCAGGCGAGCAGAGGAGAGGGTAGCCTGCTTTTAGAGGGGAAAAAACAGGGTAAGGACAGGAAGGTGGAAAAGAGGAATAGGAGCCAAATACGTGGGATCTGAAAGACTGTACTTTCCTTTTAATGTATACATAAAGATTGATGTTGTTTTGCTTATATTTGTTTGTCTGTTTGTTATCTGAGTGGTGCACAGTGCAGGGAATTTTACTGTTTTTTTCCTTTTATCTGGGTGACTCAAAAAAATAAAAAACGCAGCTTGTAATATTGGCTTATGGCCTGGCAGAGTACAAAGGGGTGCAAGCCCAACTCCCAGTCACCTGAATCTCCTTGTGGAGGAGAATCGGGTATACACTTAAAACCTAGAAATAAATTCAGTGTGTGAATGCCCCAAAATAGAATAAATCTGCATATGGTCTTAGATAAAAAAAATGTACTTGAGCAACTCTTTTAAGGGAATTTGGGTCTCTGCAGCATTAGTGCCAGATTAAAAACACAATGTACATATTTTCCACGTTACAGTTTTGTGGAGCTGAACCTAAAGTGCAATTGTCCAGTTTCACAGCATCTTAGGTCAGAAGTCCAATACCAAAAGTTAGTTGGTACAATGCTAGTTGGTTTTTGATAAAGCTTTTAATGAAAAGATAAATGTATGCATTCTAAGTTGAAGAGATGACAATTCTCATCACCTTAAGAATTACCTTTAAACATACCAAAACCAGAAAACGTGAAGTCTAAAAACAGGGCTGGAATTGTGATGGAAAACATGGGAAAAACCCAGTAACATGGGATCTGAGTGCCCTACAGACCAGGCACAAAAGTTATCCTACTGATTTTTCATTGGATTATGTCAGAGGCCTTTTTCCTTGGAAAAAAAAAATAAAAAAAATAAAAATAAAATGTTTTTCCAAACATCAGAAAAATAAAAAATACAAAATAAGCAAATTCAAAATTTCTCTTCCCAATGTGCAGCTGGATTTATGAAAACAAGGTTTTTTTGCTTACAGTTTTTCTTTACAGTTTTATAGTTTAGCTAGGCTACTTTATTTTTGTTACTCCAAAGAAAAGACGGAAAAATACAAAATCAGGCATTTGATCATGTTTTTTTAATAGGTGAACACTAATGGTGGGTCCAGTTCAGTACTGTGCTCTGGGTCATCATTTGTGAGCTATGTAAAAACATGTCAGGAGCGGTTTTCAAAAGCAGCAGAAAGTTCTTCATGAGAAGGATTCAAACAATGCGTCAGCTTTGATTGGATCAGGAAAATCTGCCCTAAGAAATGGAAACTGCAGTGGTTTTCTCCTGAAGGACTCCAGCTGCATTTACCCGCAGAGAAAGCAAGTCTTTTAAGCTGTAATGTCGATCATCAGTATCCCACGCGGATGCCAGGCAGGGTAGCTTTCAGGCAGTTAACGCTGACAGTGTTTCCTTTCTTAGCTGTTACCCTGGGAAGCCTTGCTGAGGGGACAGAGGCAATGAAAAGGTTAATGGGAAGCTCTGGTAAATCTGTGGAGATTGCCTCTGCCTGTTTCATTAGAGTATCCTATACATACCAGAATGATAACCTACACCCAAGGAAAAAAACCCATAGATTTTTGGAGTTTTACGTAGTCCTTATGAGAGCAAGTCAACATGGGTCTCATCCCAGCTCAGAGCACTAGTAGGCTTTCAGTGAGGCAGCTCAGAGCACTAGCAGGCTTTCAGGGGTGGCTGGGCAGGAATGTGATATCACTGTGCCCCAGTGCCACTGCCAGCCAGGGCATCCACTGCTGTGGTGTGCAGAGAGGTTGCATGGCCTTTCCCAACTTAACCTCCAGAAGGTGGAGAAAGTTTTGGATTGCAAAAGATTGCATTCTTATGTTTGTGCTAAAACTTCAGAAATGAACATCTGAAGAGCAGCTGAGTGCAGACGTTCCCTGTACGAAACCTCCTGTGCTGCCTGGCTAATCCTCAGGCACACTTCATTGTCAAGTGTCTCCAGCCTGAATCACTAAAGGCTGGCTTCCAGTCCCTGTCTCCAAGCATCCTCTGTCCCAAAAGAAGGAGACTTTTTATCACAAGTGATATTTTTCCGACAAACTTACAAAAGGCATATTTATTTTTTTTCTAACAATGCCTTGCTATCTATGTTTATTTTAGCCTAGTCACAGCCCTGTTACAACTTTTTTATCAGACCTTGAAAACTGAGTAGAAAAGTAAGATTACTGCCTCTTCCACTTTTGGAAGGCTGGAATCCAATCTAACTCAAAACATAAAATATACTTTTGCTACCACAAGATTGCAGCAGAGGTTAGTAGCAATGTACATTTTATAGTATATTTTCTCTGAAGGGAGAGTTCATACTGCAGCTATTCAAACTATATAGTGTGTGAATTCAGGACAAAAAATGAATTTAGTTTCCATTTTTCTGTTCATCAGAGATGAACACTAAATGCAAAGTTCACATTCAGATAAAGATTTCTCCAGGTCTTAATCTAGTATTTTGGGCTTTTTTTTTTTTTCACAACTGACAGGGACAAACCCCACAATAATTGAAAAGTATGCATTTCATTGCATATGGAAAGTATAAATGGACATATATTTTTTTGGGAGGTGGGAGTCTTAATTCTGTGATAGTAGTGATAGCACTTCCAATAGTACAGTAAATTTAGAAGTTCATTTAATTAGTCTAGCTAACTTAGCTTTAGTGACTTATAGGCTGGGTCGCTAAAATGTGAAACCATTATTTCGATATTTGTTGACTATAATTGTTAACCACTGTAATACTGTCCTGGAAGTCTTATGTAACAGTTCTGCATTTCTACAGTGATTTCACCTTAAAGCAAGACTGAATGTGCTGTATTTTGTCACCTCATGTCTAGATTAGATACAGACATTGTTCATAGTATGCTTATATTTTAAAACTTATTTTCCCACACAATTTTATTTAGATTTGAAGGGAAAGGTATTTAAAATCTAAGTGTTTTCAAAAGCTTGTATCTTCTTCTGTAAGTGTTTCTACTGCAGCTTTAACAGTCATGTGTCACAATGACTGGAAACAACTGGGAAAAAAGAGAGAGGAGCTTAATGCAGAGAGACAACATGCTGAAGAAGGGAGTATTAGTCAACATGGTAAACATTGGTCTCAGCATGCCAGCAACAACCAAATTTACAGATATGTTGGAAAGGGAAGGGAGATTTGGGGTCAAAAGAAATATTCCATGAAAGTGAGGACAAAGACTGTGTTTCATCTGAGAGAAGACAAAAAACAGCAGAGATAGTCAAAGATGGGCATCACATGGCCAAGGCAATGGAAAGGAAATACTGTTTTGGTAACAGCATTCTGACTAGCTGTGAGTACTGTAAGGCTTTTGGAATTAGCAGTGTGATCTTAGCTGTGTGGATGGCTAGAAACGATGTGCTTTTGAAAGGTTAAATGAGAAGGGTAGAAATAGTCTTAAGTAAGATCTGAAGAGAGATTAGGAGCTGTTTTATCCAGACTGCATTTGAACTGGAGAGCTGGGTGTCAGAGAAGCAAGGCTAGCTGAGCTTTGGTATGGAGCAGAGTGGTGTATTTGTCGTTTAATTAGTCTAAGGTTACTGTATTGCAATACAACCCTGTCCAAGCCAGAAGACAGAAGGAAGTAGGGTGCCCATCAGATTTGCTGCTGCAGAGGAAGTGTTGAAATAGAATCTGGGAACAGAGAAATAGCTGCAGTCTTTTTAGAAATGGAAAGCACTTTCCAGAAGTAACTGCAGAGGGAAAAGGACAGTGGAGAGGATTGCAAATCATGAAACCAAGCTGGACATGGGATAAAACAGGTCTGCATTAGAAGACAGTAAGATTGCCTTGATTTTTCCTCTGAGGCAAAATACTTGTTGCTTTCTAAAGCACTAATCCTCATTGTGCTGCACAAATACTTTCCTCCTCTACAACTGCAAACGAGACTTACATATAGTTTAAAATTCTATCCATGTTAAGTGTATTCTATCCATATTAAGTTATGTGTATGTCACTTAAGATTGTAAAAACCTTAGGGCAGGAAAAGTATTACTTGTATTTGCACATTTATTTGCGTGGCACCAGAGTTATTGCTAAATAAATGGCTGTTATGAATAATTAGTTGAGCTCTGTCTTTTAAGTGTTCATTAGACATACAGATAAAATGAAGATGCAACCTCGGTCCATTGTTCATAGATTTAAGCTTTCTTTGTGGGTTTTTTTCTCTTCTTTTATATATCCAGTTTCTTTTCACTGTGCTGCTGCAGGAAATTGTAATTGCTTTTTTCTGTTGGGAGGAGAAGGAGATTTAGTTTCTCACCCTTGGAACTTCAAGTAGACAACAATCAAAAAATTTCTAACCAGGAAGATACAGGTATGGAGGATGGTTCTTCTGCTGAAACAGGAAGGGAAAAAGAAAACAAATTGTGAAGACTGCTGAGTCGTTCAGCACTTTCTTTCAAAGACGGTTCTGGTGCCCTCTTACCGAAGGAGAAAATCAGCTGAGACTAGTAAGACAGAAAGGGAAGGTAATGCAAGTAGTAATAAATTACTCAAAATCAACATAGTCACAAATGATTTCACAGAACAGCACTTTAAAAAAAGAATTCATAGGAATTCTAATGCAAGCAGTTATATTTTCAGAACTGTAATGTCAAACAAATAGTTGTTTTTACTATAGGAATGTATGATCCAGCTTTACACATCATATAAGCATCCTGACTTTCAAAAACCCTCTACCTTTGTACTTGAAATCTGTTTGGCTCAAGGAAAGTGAAGCTCTGGAACAAGTCTGCATCATTAGAGGTCTTAAAGGAGAGAAAAACTAGATGAATTACCTTCTAGATGAGCTAGAGTACTGTTGATACTGTCTTGAAATAAGGGGATGGAACAGATGATCTCTTTTGCAGCTATGCACTTCCAGAATTTGAGGGAGCAGAAGAGAGAGCATTTAGAAGGTAATGTCAAATACTTAGCTGATCAAATAAACACTACTGTACACACCTCTCAGTGCTGATGATCAGTTGCAATATCATGGATGATAGGGTACCTTTGCAGAAATTTATTCCATGCTGTGAAATAACATAATGAGTTAGAAAACAGTGACTCACTTGCACCAAAGGTAATGTGGTACAATTCTTTCAAAACCACAGGCAGGAAATCAAAATTAAAATATTCTTGATATAGAGACAGTAGTAAGTATATGGATAGATTAGAGCAGAGTTTAAAACTGAATCATCCCCATTTCTGATTTAAATCTTACTCTTGTTGTAGTCTTCCTTGGAGCAACCTATCAGGTCCAACAATAGATCTACTAGCAAAAATGCTGGTCCGTAGATCTGTTAATGTTTCTTCAAGGATAAACTATTGCACAAAAGTTTGAAAAATAGAGTGCATTTTCTAGATGCGCTTGAAAAGGGAGGGAGCTGATAAAAAAATTCTCTGTAAGATAAAACCAGTCTTTGAAATGATGTAAAAGCTGTCTGTGTCCCTCATTAGTCTATTCTGTTCTTTCTTGTTCAGCTCCAAAATAAAATACTGGCAGATTAAGAAAGGTATTTTTTATTTGTTATTAATTGCTATTCCTTAGCATAATGTGCATCTTACAGAACTGTTAAATATAGAGTAAAAGACAAAGGCTCCCGAGTTAACCATGTTAACCATTTGATCAGTGGATTGTTTTCAGATGAATGGCTGATTACCAAAATACTAATGTCACAAGAATGCTGGCTTTTATACATAAAGTAACCTCACATATGCAGGGCAGGTTAAATGACCCTTCACACGGGTTCTTGATCAGCGTGCTGGCACCCCTCTAGAATGTGGCCAACACAAGCTAACTGGGAGCCATTGTAAAATAATTGCTATGGGATATACCAGTATTCAGCAGCAGCTTTTCACCCTAGCTGCTCAAATACATGAGGTTTCTGTAGAGATAATGAGGAAAAGGAAGTTGGAAATTTTCAAGGCATAAAAAGAGTTACCTCCATGCATTCCAATCTACCAGTTTTTTGCATTTTCCCCCTCTTTGAGAAGCATTTTTATGGTTTTACTAATGAATAAGAAAAGATTGTACTGTGCTGTGAATTGCCTTTTTCTCTCTTTTTAGTTAAAACACAGCATGGAGAGTTGTGAGTACAATTATTAGCACTTGAGATTTTGAATATCTTTCGAAATGAAGGGCATTTGACAAAAATCTGTCAAACTGTAAGTGACCTGTGTCTTGCTCAAGAAACTATCTATTAAAAATAGTAGCCCACTGACCTCATTTTTCCAGAAAGACTGTTGGACAGTTATAGCAGGACAATCTGAGGGATTGATAAAACTTAATTTGTTTGGGTTTTGATAGTAAGATTTGAGATGCAAAAGCAATAGAAAATCATCAGTAATTTAACAGGAGGTACTGCTGCCAAATGAACTGTGTTTATTTAGACAGATATGTGAATGTTCAGCTCTTCCGATTCATAACTACATTCAGCATCTGCTTAAGATGCACTTTTACTGTGGTGTTTCTTTTGTTTGGGTCCTCCAACACTTTTGTACAGTCTACTGGGAAAGCAAAAAGCCTCTTTCTCAATTTTGTAAAAGTGAGATTATACACAGATTACTGGACATTTGCTCTTGGTACTTGAGAACAATTTTTCTTTTAATATAAGCCAAATATCACAGAAGTTGTTGCCCTACAAATGTTCATAATAATAATCATTATCAATCTGCTTTCTGTGGCAATAAAATCCCTAAATTGAGCCAGGATCTCAATTTACAGTAATGCTAAACTCAGAAACGGTAGAGGCTTTCCTACCATTTTGAAAAGAGGATGAGAGAGAGCAAATTAATCATAGAATCGTGGATGCTGGAAACATATTAAAACATCTAGCCAGTCTTTTTGCAATTCGTTCGCTTTTTATTGTACATCCTGCAGTATTCTGACAGTCTGGTTTTCAAAAGCTGTAGTCTTAAAAGTGATAGGTTACCATTACTTTCTCTTAAGAGTGTATGAGAATCTCACTGATAAAGAGGATTTCAGAAGTTTAGGAAATGAATGCTACAGCAGCAGTGAGGAACTAACAGTTCCAAATACATACTGGAATGCAAAGGGATGATTTTTTTTCCAATGATTTTTTTGTGCTGAGTCTCCATCTGAGATGTCTGTGCATATGTCAATGTATCTATGTCTGGTTTAGAGCTAGAATATGTTTTCACTCCTTTAATAATCACCTTCTCACTTTTTGTGCAATCTTAACATTATGTCTGACCAGAGGATTAAACATGTATTATTGGTAACATAAGCTTGAAATTCATTGATGGTGCATTGTTCTCTAAATTGCCACATTTAGCTTTTAAGAAGCTTGGGAATAGTGTTTATTTTGCCGTATGATGTGTTAGTTGCTTAACTAATTCTGCGTTTAAAAAATGTGTGCATTCTCTGGGCTCTCACGTGGGGGGAGAAAAGTGTCCTCCTTATGTGAGAAAGCTGCCACAGCAGCTGAGATATCGCTTAACACTGGAGGCTCTCCAGGGCCTAAATGTGCCACACGTATTTGCAATGTATTTTGCTATTAGTATGACCAACGTTTATACACAGCTCTAATTCTAGAAAGTGCTAAAACTCAGATTCAGATGCTCTAAATGGCAGCATATGCATTGCTCTACAATAAGAGGGAATGAGCAAATAGTTCTGCAGTGGGCAAAGGAGAACGATGTAGCACCCTAACCCCAGAGGCAAATTCCTTTCCACCCCATCTGCCATCTGAAATGCCAAGTCCTAGAAATGCCTCTGTTTCCAAAGCAGCAGACATTAACCGTGTGTGAATTTTAGCCATTAGTAAAAATTATTCAAAAAAAAAAAAAAAAAGCTTTTGTTGTGCTTTTATGAATTGCCAGAGTAAAGAAAAAGGATAAAGCTGAGTGTGAACTTTGTTACCTTGCCACTATCTGATATGATTCCTAATTTCTATAGTGAAATATAATGTAGGGCTTTCAGTAAGATAGATATTTAATTTCAATCAACTACTGCAAATAATAAAGGCAGTTGTTAGAGGAAAGGTGTAAGGCTGGATTCTGGTGCAGTTTTTTAGGTGACTCAGACCGTATATCATGGTACCCAGTTTAAAGGGAATTGTAAAGAACTTGTAGGAAAAAATGCAAGTTCACAGTGGATAACAGTGGGTAACAGGTGCTGTCCTTAGACTCCTAGAGCTGAGGGTAGGCAAATAAACCATGTAGCTGGCTGGCAGTTCATTGGTCTTCCACTGAAGGAGCATGGTACCCATAAGCACTTCACCTCCTCCCTCTCTCCCCCTCTTTCTCCTCCTACCCACCAGCACAGGTTTTGAGAAAGCTCTCCTGTTACTGCTTCTCTTGCCAGTAAATGCAGATGAAATTATATATTATTAGATGCAGAAGTAGGTACATCTTAGAAATCAGAGCATTGGAGGATATTAGTGCTGCCCTTCCCTTGCCAAAACTCCCCATTTCCCCTCCTTTGCTTTAGCTGCTTTCTGACATTTGTGCTTCTTTTTGTCTAGGCAGGCTGCATATTCAGCAAAGTGACTCAGAGCACAGCATTGCTTTGAGCTGTGTTCCTGCGCTGGGAAACTCTTTTTTGTGTTTTGTTTCTTGAATTATTTTTTTTAAGTGATAAGGAAATATGTGCTGCTTGCAAGTTGCTCCTTTTGGCAAACACGGGATAGCCCTTTTTAGTATGGATTCTGCTCCATATGTGATCATTCCCTTTTTGCCAAACTTCTTAGATGTGCACCAAATTGCAGAAAGATGAATACTAACTTTGCATAATTTGAAGAAGAAAGCTTTGCAGTGCTACTTTTCTGTTTAATTTACAGGGGGTGGGGTGAGGGAAATTATGAGATACGTAGGACATAAGTAAGGGCAGAATAGAGCCCTTAATCTTAATTATGCATTCTGCAGTATTATAAATGACTGAAGATTACTTCCAATGTTTGGTATAATCTTACAGTGTGCAGATGTGGTTCTCTTTGGTATATGCCATCTTTACTGAACTCACAATTTCCATAATGCT
Source organism: Agapornis roseicollis (assembly GCA_002631895.1). Lineage (NCBI taxonomy): Eukaryota > Metazoa > Chordata > Aves > Psittaciformes > Psittacidae > Agapornis > Agapornis roseicollis. The sequence goes on along the minus strand of NDXB01011666.1, from coordinate 82,136 downwards.
GTCACATTCTGCATGGGAAGCAGATTTACAGATAGGTAATCCATGTAAGGTATTTTAAAGACAGCTTATTAAAGGATTGAGGCCTGCTGTTAAATTACATATGCTTTCAATTGCTATGAGGAGCAAACAGTATCAAGAAGTACAATAATTTAGCTACAGCTGGAGAAAGGCCTATTTAAAGTTTTGATGACAGATCCTTTAAACTTTTCCTTTAAGTTCTTTTCTTCTTTATATCTTCCCCTGCGTAGTATGGTATTTCCCTTTATACAATGTAATTTCACCAGCAGGTCTACTATAAACGCTAAGAAACTGAAATGCATTCCTAAACTGATAGAATTTAAAAAATGACTGTGGGCGGTGGGCTCCACGCTTGATGGCATTATCTAAACACCTGACAGTGAGGATGGAGTCTTTGCAGTTTAGCATTGCTAATTATTAATGGCTCAAATTGTGCTGGGCACTGTTGCCGTGCTGCTTTCCCCAATGCTGCCGTGAGCTCTGATGATCTGCCGCATTGTGCGCCGGGCGGGATGTTGTTGAGCATATTGCATAGTGCCCCCATCTGTTTCTAAACCACAAGGCAATGTGTCATTTACGTGCTGTCTGCTCCTGTTACCCTTTACAGAAGGAGTTACAAGCTATTGCATTTCCAAATAGATAAGCTCTTTCCCCTCTCTTTACCCAGAATAAGATGGCGATGGCCATAGTTTAGAGGCATTCCTTAAATCCATGGGCTGGGCAGGGGAAATGGGGGGGTGTGAGGGGTGTGGGGGGTGAAAGTTTTGGGTTTTTTTTCCCCTAAAGTAACAAAATAAATCAGAATATAGCGATCATATTTGGAGGTAACTTTAAGTGTCACACTGTACAATACAAAAAGGGGTACATTATGCAGACATGAGACTACAAAGCCTGAGAAGGAATGTGTTAAGCAATCATTTTATAGCGATGAGTCTGGCCATGCGTTTGCATGTGAACATCATTACAATCTGAAAAAGAGAAAATGTTATTATGCCATGTATCTTTGAGCCATTATTGGAATTAGGTTACAAAGCTTCAGCTGCAAGGTTATGTGAAACTACTGCTTGGTCTTAATTTCATGCTTTCTATTTAGCATTATTTTTTTCTTGTTGTTAGTTATGAACTAGTACACTATGAAAAGGAAATACTTATTTTTAAATGTGTCTATAACCTTCCACCACAGCATATTTTTCAATCGTCTGTATTTAAAAAAATCACAGTAGAATGTGGGAAAAGCTGCAAAGCTCTGGAAAGACAAAATAGTAAAATGTTAAAAAAAAAAAGACAAAAGCCTCTGAGAAGAAGCCTCTGAAAGTTAAAATGCAAGCTTTTTAAACTCATGTTTGTTTTTTCTTTAACATTGCAGTGTAACTTAATGTAGCAGAAACATGAACAATACTGAACCAAATTTGGCAAAAAAAAATGTTTGCCTATAAAAGATGATCTGAGCATCTTTCCACATAAATATGTTATGGCTTTTTTTTTCTTTTGGCTTTTTTTAATAAATGAAAGATGGTATTTTTATTTTGAAATATTTATAGTGTAAATTACCCACATGGTATTTCTGCCCTCTTCTAATGAATCTGTTCTTACATAAGTTGTAGGGGTTAATGGATAGTTTTTGAATTGCATTAGATTTCTGTAATAAATGAATATGTAAGACAAGACCTTATGAAGTAGATTTTTGTCTGTGAAATCTGTCTGCTTGTCAAGAAATAATTTCAGAAGCCAAAAATGTAAAACACAAACTTTGCTTAATCATGAATTTTTAAGCATATGTCGCTATGAATATTAGTACATTTTGATTACAGAAAATTACTTTGTTACCAGTTGGTAGAAAAGTTCTGTAGAGTACCTGGAACTGCTCTTTTTATTCCAGTATTTAAACTGAAATGTATTTCTCACAAGGGAAAAATGCTAATGATAGCTCAAAATATAAGCTTTGAATTAATGTAGTTTTGATATTACCAAATATTGATAAACCACCCTAAGACTCCAGATGTATTATCAAGTCACAAATAATTCAAGTACTTAAAAATTAAACTGAAGTATTAAAAGATGCTGCTTAAATAAAACAAAATATCTCTGTAGAAAATATTTCTAACAGGCTGTGTAGATCTCATTGCCGTGTTTCTGCTGTTACTATGTCTTAATGGTTTTGGGTTTCTTTGGTTTTGTTTTGTTTTGTTTTTTTTTTTGTTTATGGAAAAAAATTGTTTAAGACAGCAAGAATCTGGGGTCTTCTCTTTTTTATGAAGGTCAAACTAAATTCAGAATTATAACTGAAAAATGAAATGTAAATACCTAGATCTTTGATAACAAAGTAATTAAAATGTATGGATTTGCCTACTGTGTATAATAAGGGCTTATATTTGATCAACCATAAAAGTTATTTAATCATTTTAACCTTGGAATACTACCCCACAAAAAACTACTTAATGGAAGTTAGCTGAGAAGCATTAGAGTATCACAACATCAAGAAGGCTGAGTGAGAGGGCACTGAAAATTCAAGCACAGCTTATTTCTGCCACAATGCTATAGCAGGTTGCATGGCAACCAGTGGCTGTGGATTTTGAAGTTACTTTATCCTTATTCAACGAGCAAAGACTTAGCCTGTATTTATTTTGGTAATTTCAAGAATTAATCAGATATTTAAGGCCCACTGTAGCATAAACTTGCTATGATGTTGCAGTAGGTGAATGAATATTTACAAGTGTGGTCCGGAGAACATCTGGAAGAAGAGGAGAGCTCAACTATTCCTGCTGACATTGCAGACAGTAGTTACTAGACAAGTGCTCGGATCAGCAGCCAAATTTAAGCAAGAGCATGGCTTCAAGCACATCCCTATGATTTAGGATAGTTATTTTAGATGAACCCTGGAGTCTTCAAAAAATCTGTCATATTTAATGTTAGTGTTTCCATTAAAGAACAACACCAAGAGAATTTTAACATTTTTCAGCTGAGTAAAAGCTGTAATCATAAGCCAAAGTCACAAGTTGCATAGCACCCTTGTGTGGCTGTATTACTTTGGAGAATATGTTAACATACAAGTCTCAAAAATTGTATGGAAGTATTACTTAATTTCCATTGCTGTCTTTAAAGTAGAAAGGCAACTCTTTCAGTATCCTGTTGTTTAATATGGACAGCATTTGGCCATGTTTCTCAATGTCCACAGATCTTACTGAAACTGGAACAAAGAATATCCAGATTTGCACAGGCATATCATATTACTTGTAATGAATGAGAGGTGTGAGCTGGTGTCTCATTTAATGAGAGCTTTTTAAAAATGCTTTTTACTAGGGTATGTGAAAAATCTGTAGGGTACTTCCAAGTTTGAGAGGCAGGATATATTCTACTGAAAAATGCTGTCATAAAACTTATACATATAGGACTAGGATTATGAAACAAATGTTCTTTTCACACATTTCAGTTCCTAAATTTTTAACTTTTATGCAGAGTACACATTGAATGAACATTATCACATACACAGCATGAAAGGCATCATTAAATCAAGACAGGCTTTCACAATCCTGACTTACATCGTGCACCCTACCAGCCTAGCTTTGAAGGAGGAACCCTTTACATATGTTCATAAACTTAGTGGATTTACCTGACAGCTGTATCATTCTATTAAAGCATATTTCCAAAAGTGATATTAGATTAAGTCAAAAAATGCCAGTAAGAAGCCTATAGTTCTCCTTAGGTGGTAGTCAACCGCTGATGACTTTGGGAATGCCTTCTCTCCAAGGCAGGCCACCAAAACTTAAAATGGCACAACTGTGTATGTCTAGACTGTGTATGTCTGTGTATTTCTAAGAGGATTCCTCATTAAATTACTTATGTCTAGAGTGGATGTATCCATAGCATCCATATTCCCTGATTTAATAGGTGTATACTGGCCATTCCTAACTTAACTGGACACAAGTTACTTCAGTTAAAATTAGAGCTGAAATGGGGAGTGAGTGTGCTGCCATTTTCTGCATAGGTAGCCTGTAGGGTACACCATGTTTGTGTGCAGCAGCAAGAGGGGGCTGTGAACGCTTGCTTTGTAGCAAAGTGGGACAGTTTAGGTCATGCTGTGCTCAAGGGCACACAGGAGAGTCCCTAATGATCTTCTCAATAAAATTAAGTAAGTGATCATTCTTTACAATAAAGGTAAAGTGAAGCTATTTTAAAAATGCATAATTTATTTTGTGAAAATCTTCACTAGCAACCTAGTACTTCTGGGAGCTGTGAATGTTGTTAAAAATATATATTATAGCCTTAGTGATAACAGTTAAAAAGTTATTACAGCCAAAATACTTTATGTCAACAATAAGCTACTGCAGTTTAAGAAAAATGAAACATTTTCCCCTGAGGCAGTTATATTTTCTTTGAAAATAACGGGGAACTGTTAAACATTTATTGTTGGAACTGTTCGTTCTGTTTAAATATTTGTTTTTCCTACTTTCTAGAAATTAGTAAATTTTAATGGCCTTGTTTCTGGACACTTTCTATAATGGCAAGCTTAGTACTAAAAAGCAGTATTATCGGGAAAGTCATCTGCAGTTCCACAGTGTTTTGTATTAATAGTGAAACAAAGACATCTGTATGGAGCAAGTAATTGTTGGTAGTAAGGGACTCCTGGGCTTTCTAGCTTCTGCCCCAGCTGAAAACAAAGCTGACCTGTGCCATTGTCTCCTCTCTATTCTTTTGGGGAGGTACATGAAATTGTACCAGTCTGAGCAATCAAGCACTACATAGCTACCAGTTGTCAGCTGAACCATTATATTTTAGCCTTCTTTAGGCATTAGGCAAAATGTATTAACATGCTGTTCCAGTAAAAGCATAGGAAGGGAGTCCAAGAGCTGACCTGAGTGCTGCTGCAGAGGAAACAAGGACTTCACATCTTCTGTTCATTTCTTCATTAATGCAAGTGATGGCTGCAACAGCAAGCTAATAAAACCGGTGATCAAAGCACTGCTGAACCTGACCTGCAGCCTCGGTATAGCTATATTGCAGACAAAATGGTAGAAATCATTTTATCAGAGATATGATGGATGAATTTTAAATAGGACTTTGAACAAGTGGTCATTACTGCTTTTATTTCTGTATGTATTTTAGGCTTAGTGGCTACACAGGAGGATAGAGTTGTAGAAGCTCTGAATTGCTTTTGACACTGGCCCTCCATGTGCCAGAGGGGTGGGCGAAGAGATTATAACACCTATGCCTTGGTTTCTTAAAACAGGGAAAATTCATTGCTGCCCCAGGCCAGAAATTACTGTCCAAGTAAACTACAAACACTTATGAATGACGTATAAGAGATTTGTCAGGGCTATGACCTATTTCAGTAACTGTGAAAAAGGAGCAATGTTAAGTTGTCAGAAGTGAGTCAAGGCATGGGGCTTGTTTTCACAAAAACCCTTGCAGCCATGAAAACATTAAGGTAATTCTTTGTACTTCAGAGTCTGAAAATACAAGTCTGGGAGCACAGACAGTAGCTCCAATTGTCCCTAAATCATAGAATCATAGAATCATGGAATAGTTAGGGTTGGAAAGGACCTTAAGATCATCTAGTTCCAACCCCCCTGCCATAAGCAGGGACACCTCACACTAAAATAATTTGCACTTTTTGCAAAGGAAAGAATTATATTATAATATTGGAGCCTGAGATTAAAATTTAAAGCCTATAGCAAAACTCCCATTTGCAGAACAGAGCTTTATCAATTACCTCTTCTCTTTCCTGACAGCAGTGACTGCTTTTACAGAGCAGCCCTCCACGTGTCCTACCCCTGTACATCATAAACACATCAGACATGAATGTGTTAGCTATGTTTTTGCCACAGTATCCAAGAAAATTCTTATGAAATTGTCCAGGCTTAAAAATTCTACTAATTATTGCATATTCAGTTGGAGTTTTAGAACTGAAAAACATGACTAATTGGGGGAGAATGTCAGTGGTGAGTAGATCTCCTGTTGGCTAAATGGATACGTCCTCTCAAAAGTAGAAACCCAAAAATATAAATGTTTTACTTCCTTCACATTTTTCTCTTCCAGCGTTGCCTTTATTGACTGTATCAGAGCAAACAGGGACTAGAAGTACAAGTGTAAATTGTCATCTAAGTCTTTTTCTTCTGCCTAACACTGGGAAAGGTTATGTCCCGAAATAACACATTTAACAAATGATGACCCCTGTAAGACAGGACCAGGGCTGAAAGGACTGCACAAAATATGCTCAGAGCTAGAAAAAGAGTCACACAGATTGAAGACTAAGCCTCAACGCTTCCTGTCCATGAGAGTTTTCACACTGACACCTCTGGGATTATAAAGAATAATTTTGCAGCCAAATGCTCTGTGTATTTATATTCCTGGAAAATCTCCCAATTTATGGAAGGTTTTGTAATATAAACATCACAATTTATTCTTGGTTTTAAGGCTCTAAACTGCATTAAGGTATGTATCAAGCACCCTTTCCAGATTGTGCTGTGTTTTGTCTTACATGCTTTGGTTACTCTAATGTCTCAGTCTTTCTGATACATCTGTCTTCATAGCAACCCTGTGCAATGTAGGGCATACTGCGTGATTTTATACTTGAAATGCTAAGATCTAGAGAAAATAAAGATGAGGAATGTAAAGGTGTTTTAACCCTGTACAGTTAGGTATGTTCCTAATAGAAACCTCAGGGGTTTCTAGCAGCCCAGCTATTAAAGACGCCAAAAAAGAAGGGAACCTTCAACCTGTACCTGTGTGAAATTTCAGCCAAGCACTGATGGGATTTGAAAAGCTGACTCGTCATGATTTGGGCAAGATCATGCAAGGTAACAGCAGCAGAGAAGGGAATGTATCCATTTCTGAATACGCTGGGTGATACATAACCCTTAGAATTTTATTTTTTTTTTTCCATGTAGGATATGTGTGAAATGCATTCTGACATCTTAGAAAGTAAGTTTTCCTGCTTAACTTTTAGTGTGAATCATTCAATGCATATTCCAATTCCACTGGATCAAGTATGACTTTTCATTCATTGCACAGGTATATCACTTCTCTGAAAACAATAAAGCAATACAAGAGTAAAAGGGAAATGCTAGAGGGAGGGTTGAGTTTTTTAAATTATTAAGTAAATTGGCAATGGTTGCACATTGAGACACATCCCGGTCCCCATGTACTAATTGGATGGCACTTAAAAAAATATAGGAAAAGTATGTGAAACTCCAGGTCTTCCAGTTTAAGCATCATCCTAATTTTATACTGATATTAATGACCACAGGTTGGGTAGTGTTTTTTTTTCTTTTTTCTCCCACTGTGGTGAAAGTAAGATGCCCAGAGGGAAGCAGGATTAATTAAAGTTTCTGATGAATATTGGACCACTACTGGCATTTGCCTCAGGATCAACAGGTAAGTTCTTAACTTTGTGAGGGGAAACATTATTGAAGAAGGTTGCATTCCTTGTGCAGATCAAGTTGTGCTTTTAAAAAATAAAAGAAGTCAGCTGGTGGTCTCGCTTTTAATTATCGAAGCTGTGAGAATTCGAATGACATATTTGCCTCATCTGCTTAGAAGATATTCTTCTATTTATTAAATCATTTGAAGAACATCTGTAACACTTTGATAAGATTTTCTTTCTCATCACAGGAAGCAAGCTGCCTTTCAATACCAGGAAGTACTAGCATTATGAAGTGTTTCCTAGGCCATTTACAGGAGAAGTGTAAAAATAAAGTTCACCAGGATTAAGAAATGTTTCATTTCTTAACAGTATTTGGCATAATATAGCATGGGATTGAAATTAGACATTATTATTTAGATTTTCCCTTTCACTGCTGGATTACAGACTAACTTTTTTCTGTCATTTTTTTTTCCCCAGGATTTCCCTCACAAAAGCAGAAGCCTGTAGTGTCTTCTGCAGAAACAGTGCAGTTTAAGTGATAAGGAACAAGTAGAGTATTTTTAACACCAGCTGTTAAATGACGTAAAAAAAAAGAAAAAGCAGATGCTATAGTGATGCTGGCTTTCTGTGCTGCTCATGGGTCAAATAAAAGTATTTCAATAGAAGCAACTTTTGTGCTTCAAGTCAATCAAAAATCAAAAACTTCATCTCATTGAAGCTTTAAGGCTTTTCTGCATTGAGTGCACCTTCTTTAGGCACAGAGGGAAAATGTCCAGGATCTCCAAATGTTTTTACATGTGACTGAGGTTTAAAAATCAAAGTTCATGGGAACCAAACAGAGTCTCAGAGTCCATAGTATCAGACAGGGCAGAGTGAACATGCATACAGTTCTGTTTACTGTAAGAATCCAAAAGTTAAATTAGAATTTCTATGTTTTACATGAAACATGCTTTTCAAAATTCAGGATAACACAGCAGATCTCACATTTAAACGCTGAATATACATGAAAGTGTTCTGCTGGAAAAGGCATGTGTGGCATATCAATTTCAGCAGGAATTTAGTTATTCAAATATGTGTGAGCATGTGCAAAATTGTATATGCATATGCATATGAATACATATGTGTATACATGCCAGCAAATATCACTGTTGTCTCTCTTATCTACAGGTAGCTTTAGTTATCTCTAGTTGTATGTTCACAGGTATAAGTACCTGCATATACCTCTCGTCTTTATAATTTCAGAAACATATTAGATCCATAAAGTGTTTCCTTGTGTTTCAGAGATAATTTCAAGGAACTTTATTGTAAAGTATGAAGTACCTTAATTCTCCCTTAATTTTAGTCAGTGGTTTGTATCTCTCCTGAATTGTTATAAAATATATAAATCCAATTCTGAACGTGTTTTTTCTAAATATTAACATTTTATCTTAAAGCAAAACCAAAGAAAGCAACAAAACTAACATGTTTCCTGTAAAGGAGCTAATATAGTGTGGTTTTTATTCAGCCCTTTGTTGCACTTCAGATTATTTGATTGTTGTCTAATTGGTTCACCAGTTAAATAGTACTAGTCCAGCAGTTAAAACCAAATCACCTGAAAAGTCAAAAGGCTGTCTTAATACTATCTTTGTAAAGGTTACAAAAGAAAGGCAGCAACTGAATCCCAGTAGGTAATACAGAGAAGTCAGAGGGGCAGTGTGCTATTGCCAGACAAAAGGCACTCCTATAAGGTCCATCTCCATGAAATGCTAGTATATAGGACACCAGAAAATACATACATGTTCTCTGTATCTCATTTCTCTGATTTTGAAATCGGTGATGTCCCACCCACATAATTATTGCTGGGGTTTTTCCATTTGCCCAACTCTCACTTCTTTCTGTATTTCATCCTCTTCCTGAAAAAGGTGTTGATTTTCATCCTTCACTTTTAGTGTATTTATTTATGCTACTTCATTGTCCATAGGCACTACTTGTGAATCAAGAACATGCTGTGCTAGGCATCATATAAACTGAATTTTTAAAAGGCAGCACCTGCTCCAGCTACACCAATTTCTGCTCATTCTTTCTCAGTCACCGCTCCCAGGTTTGCTGTATTTCTTGCCATCAGAACAATGGGCTAAAACCTGGTAATTTCCCACTTTGAATTTCTTTTTTACTTCTTTTTCTCATGTGTGTATCTCCTGATCGATCTAATTCTTATATCAGTGGCAGTGTCACATCTCACAGTACTCTAAAAACTTACCCCTTCTCATGAATCTTCAGAATAGCTTTCTCTACACTTCCATGTGCTACACAAGCCGCTGTGCCTCACTTAGGGAATTCTATAACTCTTTTGCCCTCATTTTCCCTCTATACCTCAGTAAATTTTTTTTGTTTGCCTTTTCACTTATAGTGTCTTCTTGCAAATCTACTGTGATGATTACCAAAATTCTACTTCTCCCTCTTAAAAGCAGTGTGTAAAATAAATGATTCCCTAAAGCATGCAAATGGGAACACTTTGTGTCTTTTCTTTTTGACTACTACAGCCTTCAGACAGCAAATTTATTTCAGAGTGGGTTTCTTTTCCCTTTCATTTTGGTCTAACAATCTAAATGCTGAAAACGCAATAGCTCGTACCTTCAATTATGTGTAGCTTGTTTTGCATGAGCATTGCAGTCCTATTAGAGCATTACAGAGTATGACTAGCATCAGTCATATGCTTGTCTTTTCAAACTCTCAAAAAAAAGTTTTGGTGTTGGGTTTAAATACTGCTGATTCTATTATAACTATGACTATAGCTAGCTGTATCTTTAGTTACAGGAAGGTCAAAGAGATTTACTCATATGGATACTTAAGACCTGTAATTGTATGAAGTACTCTGTCATTCAGATTCCCTGTATATTCTCACTTAAATCAGTTTTGGTTGTTCGGCTGACTGTTCTCTTAAAAGATGTATAATTTTTAAAACTTGTAGAGT
>NDXB01011666.1:56802-66802 GCA_002631895.1 Agapornis roseicollis | reverse complement strand
GCAAATGAAAACAGTTAATTTGCCGCTCCACTGTTGCAAAACTACCATTCTCACAGACAAAAATGCACCCAAATTACGATGCATTTTCTCAAAATTACTTTTCCTGCCCCCAGATTTAAGGACCTACATTTCTGTCTTGGTAACAGCAGAGGCAATCACAGTTCTGTTCCTCCCTCAGTTCTTTACTGTGAGTTTTAGAAAATGTGTATCAAGGCAGGATATTTTCTGCCCTTTTGGGTTAATTTGTTTTACCTACTTATTTCTCACTTGAAGTCTTAATTCTGTCTGTAGGGCAGATCCTGCCAACCCTCTTCCATGGGCACCTATGATCCAAGAGGCTTTCATACATGTTTGCATAGTAGAAGCAGAGTGCACTGATTTTCATATTTATACTACTTTTGGATCTCCTGTACATAATGAAGCTCTTTCCCAGACATTTCTGTCAGTGGTGGGTAGAGAGCAGACACAGCAATCTAGTAGCAGTTGGTTAAAAAAATGAAGATCCATTGATTCACTTGCTGTGCCAAACATCTCTGATATAGCAGAATGGAGATTTTCCTCACACATTCTATTCCATGATCCCCCGCAATGATCCATGTGATTTGGGACAAACTGAATATCAAGCACTTTATGATGTCCTGAATAGCTGCATTTATGATACTGCACATGGTGAAAAATAAGAAGCTATAGTACACAAACAAACAGCTGAGGCTGGTGCAGATTAGGGGCCTCGGCAGAAAACAGAGGAAAGGAAATACTTCCTTATGCAGTTTGATGCACAGCCCTGTGTTTAATGTTAGACCCTCCTCATGCGGCTTTTGAGTGCTTTCCAGTATCTTACTCACTAATATGACTAACATCTGCTTACATACTTTATTTTTGGTAGTCTGTGACTAGTATTTCTGCAGTGCTGTATGTAGTTTTGATACAGTTTTGTCTAGGGAGAGAGTTCAAAATGTAAATAGTGCCTCATATTTACCCTGAAGACTGCAGCAAGTTGTACTGCTGATGAGGTCCACTGCAGGACTTGGGGCTGCCTGGGATGCCGGCAGGCTGATGACTCCATGCCCAGGGAATATGTGTTTCTGGATGCCTGGCAGGAGATGACATGGCCTCAACCGCCAAGGGAGGCTGCTATCCAGTGGTGTAGGACATGCTCTCCTGATCAAGCAGAGACGTGGAAAGTTCAGTGTTAGCAAGTACAAGTGACTGCTTAGTAAAAGTAAATAAATTTATAGACCTTTAACATGTACTACGTAGGGTTGGGGATTGGGGTTTTTTTCCTTTTTAATTTTCTTTAAGAACATTTTTCAAAGTAAAATTTATGATGTGATTGACTTGCCTTTATCCAGCATGTTGACATATGTCTGTGGAAGAGTTAAGCCATCACCGTGGTTCATTGTAGTTTGGTATTTTCTGACACCTGAGCAAGTCTTGTTCAGACACAGAAATTTAAACTCAGTGAGTCTGTGACCGCAGAGAAAAGCAGGATCTGTCCTTTACTGATAAATTAGTCCAAAGTTAAACAAGGCAACTTTTATTTATGTTCTAGATATTAAACGGGAGGCTAACAATTGTCAAAAATAATTCACATGCTTTAGTGTATATACCTATACCATTGAAATGTGTTAATGTTTTTTAAATTAAAAACATAAAGGTCTGTGAACAAGATGAATCTTAGCAATGAGAAGGAGTCTTACAAAACTGTGTCAGCTTGAATCCAGGTTGATGATTCCTATTAGAAAGAATCATAATCAGATGTGCTAAAATGATGACAGTGCTGAATAAATCAGCAGACATGAGAAGCAGTAGAACAAGACCATCGTAGAGTGCAGTTAGTCACTCATTTCACTGAGTCTCCATAGATACATGGCACTGAGTTTTGCTTCACTATTTTAAAACATTTGTGTTATAGAGAAAGAGTCTCAATCTTAAAATGTGAAGAACTTTTCCTGCCTCCCCCAGATGCTTAAGAAATACAGAAATTTGACATGAAAAAACCCCAGCGTTAGTGTCAGTCTATACTAAAGGTAGTGTTGTTCTTTATGCAGCATCTTTACGGTTTCACAATCATTTGAACAGTAGATAAATTAAAAATTAATGGAACAGTAGTTACTTCTGGTTTACTTTAATACAGCAGAAAGCTGGATTTTTTTGCCATAAAAGGAAAGGCTCACATCAAAACAAAATGTAGTGTTAGAGTTTGCAAGGAATTAGAGAATGTGGTATGTGTCTGGGTTTGTATACTTTATTTATCATCACTGTTGTCTTGTGAGGGCAGGTTTGTCATAACTCACTGCTTCATTTTTCATGAATTACAGTCATGCTTTAGTTCACAAGCAATAAGAAGAGTATAATTTCTCTCTTTTTGTTTTCCCTTGTACATACACCCAAAAGGTACACAGTGTAAATCTGTGGCTCTTACTCCAGTAAAAATCTATACCTGTACAGTTAAAATGCAGTTCATGTAAATACTTGTGCACATTAGAAAAATATAAATACAAAGAACAGGCTTGTCCCAATACAGAGCAGCACTTAATGCCAGCATTACCTATTAAAATTAGTACATTAGGCTTATGGTAGATGCGTGTATGTTAGTTTAGCATAATACAGCTAAAATTGCCAATCTAGAGCCCAGTTGCTGTAGCCATTAAAAAAGCAAATGCTCTTTCCCCTTCATTTATAGCAGTATTTGGTCAGCATGCAACGTGATTAGGATGATATTCCATCACACTGGTCTTTCATTAATCAACAAATAACCCTCTCAGTTGAGTAAGTTCAGTTTTTCTCACATCTGTGGACTAAGAAGACAAAATATTAATTGTACCAGTCAGGGAAGTTTAGTCAGCAAAATAGGCAACATAGAAATAAGGTTATTCTTGTTTCCCTGCTCTCTGGACCGTGTCTCTGCCATTGTGCAATCCCTGTGGTACAGGGCAGTTTCAGAGATGAAGACAGCATCCTGTCTGCCCCAGTTTGCTGTGGTGGTTTCAGCTGGGTGAGTCAAGGGGCGCTACTGCGTTGCACAGATACAGAAATAAGTAGAGATGGCTGTAAAGGAGGAATCCCCATCCAGACACTGAGGTAGTGCAAAATGGGGGTTGCTTTTCTGCTTAGAGCCAGTCTACAATTTACTGAAGACCCACTCAGAGCCAGGGTCACTTGTCCTCAGAGAGCAGTAAGGTAGACAGAGCTTTCTCTGAATAGACCTTCACCTGGGCACTCTCACACCTAGGTGCTACTACCATGCTCATGCCCCCCAGGCTCCTGTACTCCTACACTGCAGCAATTTTATCTCCCCTCTTCATTAGGCCTCTTTCTAAAACTTTCTTAAGTGAAGGAGACTGTGGTGAAAAGTCATTGTTCTTGCCAGTGAGCACTGGGTATGACAGCTGATGGATGCCAAAAAAAGAGGCTTTTTCCAAACCGGAGCAGGTGGCAGTAGCTGACTGGAACACCATGCTGGCATTCATTATATCATAGCACTGACAGCAGAGCTGGAAGCTAACAGGTTCACAGTTGCCTAATGTCATCATGCTGAAGACATTTTTAGAAAAGTTATGCAATTTATTAGCTGGCTATATATACCTTTTTTCAAGCTGAGTTGATATTTTTGTTCTAACACAGTTAATATCAGTAAAATACATTTACAACTGAAGTGCTTCAGATGAAGTTTTTAGCAGGTTTTGGCAGCATGTCTTCCCAGAGCTCTCACACCATCCCACAAGAGCAAAAGTTACATGAAATGCATGGGAAAGTAACCACACTAATACTATTCCTAAATCCAAGGGTAATAATTGACAGTTTCTTATATAGAAGGGTCTTTTCCATGTACTTTTTTTGCTGTTTCTCTCAGACTACTCCACCTCTCCCCTGCAGAAGGAGGCAATGCTATCTGTAGAGACAGTGGGGAAAAGTGTGTGATCTCTCCTGAATGTCAACTCTACTGTGTTCTGTTGCCCAGATTCCCCTAAATTTAGACGTGTATCAAAGGTACCTAAATTGGGATCAGTTTCAGTCTGACTCTGTTGATAATCCGGTGTGGAGATAGACATTTGAGAGAGTGATTTGGAAACCACCTTCCCTTGTTCCAGTGCCGTAGTTACATATCTATGTGTAAAGGATTAAGGCACACTGTGTTGTTTCTCAAAACTGATCTGACAGATGCACTGAAGTGATTTCCTTCAGCTTAAATTGTGGTTTAGTTGTGAATTATCTGGCAAACATTTACTTAAAAAAGACAAATTCTGGTAACATGGTTGGATACAAGTGGAAGAATGACAATTACTTGTCTCCCAGTAATGATAGCAGAAGATATGTTACTCCGTTATCAATCTCAGAATCTTTATTAAAGCTTAATGTTAGATGCTGGAGTGAGAAGGTTGTTTGGGTTTTTTGGCTGTATGATTTTGCCTAGTGAAATGATTTCAACATTTTCCTTTGGATGGGGACTTTGCTAGAGTTACTTCTCTTTCTGAACCTGAAAAATGACAGCATGACAATATGTTGTACGTAGAGCTGCAGTGTAAGGCTCAGAGCTGTCAGCTGTTTCAGAGCTCAGCTGGCCTTTTATGAAGCAAAATTCACCATTAGTAGTGCAGCTTAGATCCAGTGGGATCTAAAAAGACATTGAACATGATTTGCAAAGGTTATAGTTTTTAAAAAATGCAAATACTGCTTAATTTTGTAGTGGAAGAAAAGAAGGAAACAAAGTTTGCTTTTCAGCAGTAGAATTCTTAAAAATATTATTTTATGGTGGGTTTTTTTAGCCAGAAAAATGGATGTAAACTGCACCTTTGAACATTTCATTTCTGCCATACATTTCCTTTCCTTCCAGCCTTTCTACTTTTCCTTTAGCTATCATCAGTAGTCTAATACTTGAAGAATGGGGAAAGAATGAAGGGAAGGTATATAAAATCCAAACTTCTGGGGGAAGAAGGAGTTGAAAATCAGTTGGCAAATGAGCGAGAAAACAATTACTTTCTGGTGCCAATGCTTTCATTTTCCTAGGAGGACTTTTGACCCTGAAATGTTCTACCTGCAGTAGCTCCCCATATTTGTTAATTATCAACCCACACTTCAAAGCCGATCAGTTTTCAAGGGCTTTTGTGGAGGTTGGCTCAGGAAAATGAGTATTCAGTACTGCAGGAATAGTTTAATTTGAGGAGGTTTCATTTTGGTAGGACTTGGGTTTGCATGAATGCATTGTACATCTCAGATGTCCTTAAAGCATTTTGGGGATAGGCCCTTCAAAGAAAGAAAATAAATGTATGCAATATAAAAGTCATAGGGATATTTCTGACACAGTGTCATATGATTTTGCATTTCAAGATAGCATCTCTTAGAAAATGATAGCTAAATGGAATGTTTTAAAAATATATATGGCGTAGTAGTTGCTGTATGGACTGATAAGGACGTGCAGAAGGCTTTCTATTTTGTTTCACTTTGGTATATCTTTTAATAATTTAGCCTACATATTATTTTTGTTCTTCTAGTGTTATTTCTGATCTCACTTGTTCTCTGCCCCTCAAAATACCATTGAAACAAATAAGTAAAACAGAATAACAAATTCTGCCGTTCTTATTCATAAAAGATTAAAGCTGAGTTTTGCCCAAGGAGGACTGCATGGTCAGCCCGGTGATCTGCAAAATATTAGAAAACAATAGCACAAACTAAGATGCTCAAGAATTATTGTTAAGATTTTTTTAACGTCTTGTTAATTTCAAACAAATTGATATATATAATTCTAGATGCATAGATGCAGCCTGATGCACATGGTTTTTGTTCTGTTATTGTCTGTTTTAAGAATGAAGAAAACATTTCTTTAATGTGCTTCGTTACTCCCCTATTGCTGAATTCATTTAACCAAAATTTTGATATTAACACTTCCAAATTAAGTATTTTTTAAAAAAATACTAAAGAGCAAGTTTAGAAATGAGTTAACCTAAAGGTTAAGTGCAGCACACCATTGCAGCCCAAAGTAACTTAACCCTTCTTTAAAAAGACGTAAGTGTAAAGAATAAAGACAGTATTTTTCCTTTTCCTTTTTTTTAAAGAAGCCACATGAAATGTTCTCCGAGTTAAGTTTTACCATTCATAATGAATGCAGTCTCGCCATTCAAATGCGACCATAAGTACACAGAAGATAAGAATTTAATTAAATGTAGATTAAAACCAAACAGGAAAACACACTCGCTGATAATTTTATCCCATCCTCTGGCCATATTTTTTATACTTCCTTCTTGTTCTTCTTTGGGCTATAGCTTATCAACATGCCGATAGTACCATAACTCATTACATCTGATGGTGCTGCTGAAATGTGCAGGCTTGGTGCTTGAATTTCAGAGGCACTTAAAATGCAAAGCATGTAAATGTCTATGTTAAATATATTAGTGTGGTAATGTTAGTGAAAAGAAAGTGATTTCCTACAAATCCTTGTACCTTACATCATACATTATCATTGCCCAGTCACAAACTGGTTTTAAAGAAATCTGTTGAGGCTTTCTCTTAAATTATATTTATCTTAAAAATGTATTAATTTTGTTTTTGTATGTCTTACCTGCCTATTTTCATCTTAATTTCAGCTGCTGAAACAGATTACTGAAAACACAGAGGTTGTATTTTTAGTGCTTGGTTTGAAACACGTAAGGCGAACAGGTGACAGAGAGGTCTGACTTACTTACCCATGTAGTGTTGCAGTTCAAGACCAAATGACTGCGGAGGCTAAATGGACCTGGATACCAAACCACTTTTAATCACAGATGTGCGCATTTTTACATATTACTCAATTTTCTTGTTCCACAGAGGGAGACAAGAGGGTCCAGAGGCCAAGTGGTGTAGCTGTGCTCTGTCTAGTCCTGGGGCTGGGCTGGGGGGGGTCCTTGGGAGTCTGTCCTCAAAGGATACCCCCCTTATAGGGTAGGTAGAAAATACACTTTCTTCATTGGCTTGTCTGGCTTTAACAGTGATTACCAGCTTGATATGTTGAAGTTACTTCTCTCTTCTTATGGCTGAGATACTCCCTTATCCTATAGGGTTAACTAAAGTTCATCTATGCTAACACTATTTTCAGTTGGGCCCAACTGCTACACATAGCTGCATTTGGTACATCAGTATTAATAATCCATTTAGAAAGATGATTTTTTTTAATGTACAAGAAGAATAAACCATTTACATTTTAAATAAAAGCGGTTCATGTAGATTATATTAATGGGTTCCACACTGGGCCAGTGGCAGCCTGTCTGACTCTGCCTGACTGGTAGGTTCTAACACATCTGCAAGAAGTTCTTTAGCTAACCAGCATTGCAAAATAAAAGAAAAACATGATCCATAAATCATTTAACCTGAACTTACCCACTACAATTTATTTCCAGTGTATTTTTCTCACTATATGTACTACACATTTTGGGAAAAGAAACTAACCAGTTCAGGCAGTTCTGGTAGAAGAGACATTGGACCCAGCTCAGAAATGTGGAGATCAAAGTAGTCATTTGCTTAATTAAATATTATTCTAAGGTTTAGAATGTGAATGTATTCTTTAATATGCAATCTTGATTTATTAAGCACTATTAAAGCATAACTGAAATCATTTACATGCTCACACTATCTTATATTTTTAACCAAAAAATAAAAAAAAAAAAAAAGCAATATCCTTTGGTTTTGCAGTGAGAAGGATTTCTTTTTGCTGTTTTATCAGCAAATTATTTAGCTATATTTTGCCTATAAGTGATTTAGAATGGTGTGAGAGTTGCAAATGTGATTGATTCAGCTCTTGACCAAAAGGTATTTTCAAATGAAGAAGATGGACCTGCAACTTTTTATAAATAGACGGCCTTTGACCTGAGCTTTGTGGATCGATCAGAAGAGAAATTACTTCATGTAAAAAGTCTAATAATATTAGAAAGTAATTACTGAGGTAATCAGAGCAAACTCTGCACCTCATCAAGAACCATACCTGACCTGCCATCACTCAAATTCAGGACAGGATTGAAAGCAAGTTTTCCAGTGCCAAACCAGGCAGCACAGAAAGTACTTGTGAGTTTGCATTCTGCACCATTTCTTTAGTTTTCAGGATAAGACCTACCCTCCACTTAATTTCTTCCACTTAACACCAAAAATGAGGCAACGTCCTTAAGAACTGGCATTCTTAACCTTATAGTTTGTGTCAGATGAAGCTAAATTTGAGTGTGAAAGTCAGCACATTGCAAAACTGAGTCTTTTCAATGATGAAGCCATTTGATACATTTAAACTGATACACCTTAAAAATGAGAACCATGTTGAAATAGACTTAGAAATAAAGTATTTATCTTTTACAACATCCACTGCTACCTTGTTACACATGCAGAGGAAAGTCAGTCCTAAGGTTTGTGGAACAGTGAAGCTTAAGAAAGTGTATTTCCGGTCACTGCAATGACATTTTGGGATAGTTTAAAATGCAATATGTTTGTAGTCCACAGATTCTGCAGTACATTTCAAAGTAAAGGATATTGCAGGTGATGAGAAAACCTCTAACAGTGAAAGCTGAGTTTCTAGAGGCATTGCTCTTAAAGAACTGGGTGTGCTATTTCATGTGCTAAAATTCAGGATGTTTAAAGAAGGACTTTATTAGCATGGAGATATTAGGCCAGTTCCACAAAGGACTGGTATGTTGAATAAAGTTTATGTTTGCAGCTGTGAGGCAGGAGGGAAGGACTCTGAAAGTGTCTGAGAGGGGTTTGGAGAACACTGTTAGGGCTTGCTGCTTTCCAGGAATGGCTAAGTGCCACTCTTCAAGAGTGATGGCTTTTTCCCACATCTGCAGATGTAGGGACTGATATGCAGAACAATTGATTCTTTTGTACACTTCCTGGGGAAAGGTAAGAAAAGGCTGAGGAAAAGCTGTAACATTTATTTTTCACTCATTGTCTCTACCCACCTAGTTCAGGAGATGTCAGCTTTTGCTTGCTGGCAGCACACACAGATGAATAACTCAGCAAAACCGTGGGTTTGGTAGTGCCCACTCCTGTGGGGCCCCAGAACCATGTGGATGTGTCCAACTTTTGATCCTCTGTCAGCCCTCTACCACCAAACATGTCTAGGTACTGCAGCCTGTGATATCAGTAATGTTTTCAGACAGGAAGTCAGTGAAAAGGTGGGTTTTTTTGAAAGGAACACACTGGATCTTATTTTAACTCTGACAAGTTCGTTGCTTTTGAGCTTATCCAATTTTGGTGGAAAGCTGAAACCTGTCCCTATGGATTTCACCATCTGGTAAAGTCTTCATGACAGAGCAGAGCTTGCTGTATGGAGATCCCTGGTTCTCTCTTTTGCAAAAGTTAGTGATACCAGGTATGGCTCCAGCACAGCCACTTGCTGGTCCCCGTTGCCTCCCAGGAGCCAGCAGCCCTGTTTAAACTGGCACCACTGAGGAGCTGCTGCCAGCAATTTTGTGGAGACAAAGGAATGGTGGCCTGCTTCCAGCCATGAGGCTGTGTAGGTGTCAATATCCATCCTCCGGGAGGTGGGGGAGGATGGAGAAAGGCAGTGGGACTGAGCAGTTCTTAGAGAGATGGGCAGGATGAGTCACAAGACTTCTCACAAATACCATAACACTGCACTGGTGTCAGAGCTTAAAAATTTTGGCATTATTTGATCCTGTTTCCTTTTAGAATCATACCTGATATTAGTGCATCAGAAGACCTTTAGCTTCTGATCTCTAATAAAGGCTGACTGGCTCCCAAACCTTATAACTGCA
The DNA here is from genome assembly GCA_002631895.1 of Agapornis roseicollis. Lineage (NCBI taxonomy): Eukaryota > Metazoa > Chordata > Aves > Psittaciformes > Psittacidae > Agapornis > Agapornis roseicollis. Next base: position 57,068 of record NDXB01011666.1, on the reverse strand, counting down.
TCTTTACTTCTGGTCTATGTTATGCTTCCAGTTTGGTTTTTTTTTCTTCCATATACTTCATGTAGATGTCAAGTAGATACACAAATCTATTTGTGGCAAGAAAGTACTTGTGGTTTATAATGGCCTCTTTATGTTTCACAATTTTTTAATACATACTTGTTTGAAAGTTACAGTGTCTCCCACTAGGTATTCCAGCTTCTGGTGAATGCAGAAATATAGCACATCCTGTACTGTATAAACGAAAAAAAAAAAAAAAACCAAGCCAT
>NDXB01011666.1:24844-56693 GCA_002631895.1 Agapornis roseicollis | reverse complement strand
ACTGTAAAAACGAAAAAAAAAAAAAAAAACAAACCAAGCCATATTGTACAGATACTTGTATTCTTTCTAGTGTAAGACTGGAACTACCTGGAAAATGTTGCCATTTAATCTGTGAAATAAAATGTGCAAGCTTTGTGTACATATGTATGATATCTGGTTGCCATTAAATTCAAGAAAAGCTCTTCTCAAGATAATTTATCCTCCAGTATACAGCAGTAGCTAGTTTTGCTGATTTCTGCATCCCTTAGGATATCAACATTACCTTTTGTCCACAGGTGCTTAAGTGCTCATCAAACATTATAATGGTTGAATCATTGGTTCAGCATGAGTAGTTTTAAGTGAGCTACAGGGTAGAGATTTCATCAGATTAAGTAAATTTCTGCAAAATATTTGTGAAAATAAGCAAGGGGAAATAAACAGTTATGAAAGCTGAAGGGAAAAAGTGACCCCTACTAATAGCATAAGATTGCAACCCATAATCAATTCCATTATTTTGGCTGGACAATGATTTTAATAATTTTAGTAATTTTGGGGGATGACCCATTCCTCTGCAGCTCAGTGATTTTTTAGTCATTCCTTCCCTTAATTCCTTTTTCTGCATTTTTTGTTATACAAACACTGGGGTACAATCTCACAGGAGAACCTCAGCTACCAAAGCACAGCTGCAAGTACAGACAGGCTTATATATGTCATCTTAATGGCAATATCTCCATCAGGCATTACAGGAAAAACCCTCAGCTCATCATCAATGGTAATATTTTAAGTGACTGTATTTCCAGATTCAGTGCCCATCTTCAGAGTCTGATTGTGGCTAATTCGTGTTGCAGTGGTAACAATAACATATTCTTCCCAGAAAAATGAAAATAACAGGTGTAGCTATTGATGCTTCAAGCACATTCTCTGACCTAAAGACTCGCAATCTGCTGCACTCAATCCAGCACGTTCTGTGTCAACAGAGCTGTGCTGGAATTGTGCTGGAAACAGAATGACAAATGCTGTGCCTGAACTTTAACTTTGTTCCCCCAAAATGTGTGCTTCGTTTACTTTTTAAGATGATTGGTGCTGTAAATGAGCATCTTCTTATGCCTTATTGAAAGATGATTTCCTTCCCAGCACACTGTATGGGATATGTATGTAATGCAGTCTCTTTTCACATGTTACAGTATTTGAGCATACACCACAGTTAAAAGGCTGCTTCTTGTGAAATGTGCATCATTCAGTTAATTTTTACAGCAAGAGTCTTGCTGCATTATAATTGGAAGTGGTATTTCCCTTTTGATTATTTCTCCAGACTTCCCTATTTCTGCAAAAGAAGCAATTACAAAGAACCAAAGTGATAGTACAGCAAACATAACTTTAATTCTGCTTTCAGTGATTTATCAGTTCTATATTTTGAATTTCTCTGCAGATCATTGATTCCAGTTTGATTTTGTTCATACATCAATTTTGTCTAATTCTGGGTAAATATAAGTCACATTTTTTACATTATACCCCTCAGAGGACTTTGTTTTTTTCATTTCAGTAACCATTATTTGAATCATAAAACCCCACATTACAGAATTCATAATGCACTGCTTATGTGACAGCTTTTGAACTTTAATAATCTTTTCTGTAGTGTGCTGGCTTAGCAGCCTATAAAAGAGACATATTGTTTATAATGTTTCTTCGCCACAACAAATGATGCACTTCTAGGGTTTATGAAATGGCAGTAGTTTTCTAAATTTGTGATTCTTCTGTGTTCAGCAGTCAAGAACAGTTGTACATCTGCTCAGCACAGACTTTAGGAGACCATGAACTTTAATTGAGGAAAAATAATGAGGGTTCAGGGACCACTGATACAGAGTCGGTTGGTAAGGCAGGTGCCCTGCTGCCAGAGCAATGGATTATTTACTCCTTTGTCATAAACAAGAAACAGTTGGGTCTGTGTAGAGATTACTTTCATATTCCAAAGCCAGGCTGCCTTTTTCTGCTCTCTTGTAAACATGCAGTATATTGAATACTTTTAAAACTTGCTCTGAAAAACATACTAATGTTGCTTTTTCATTTACTGATGTAATGTTAACGTTAACAGTATGATTTAAAGGAACAATTTCAAATTCAGTGATACTCATTTTACCAGAATCCTGGTGGGTATATTGATTAATAATCTGTACTTTGTGTTCATAGAAAATATTCTAGGGGGTGTTTACATGAATATGCAAAGGCATATTTACAATGCATAAAGCTAGATAAAAGTATAGAATGAGAAAGACAATTACATGAAGGTATTTAGAAGGGGAAAAAATATGAGAAATACAGATGAGTATATTTAAGCTAATCTTTTACAGTCTGACTGCCATAATGATAATGTTGTTTCAGAACAGAGTTTATAAAAATTTTACACACCACTGAAGTGGAATTTCCTGATGCTTTAATCAGAAAAAATACAGACTGCTTTTCCATGTGAGTCAAGCAAGTAATCAGGAGTTTCAGTAAGCATCCCTAATCCTGGGTGTGCTACTGGCTATCTTTTACACACCTGCATAACCCAACAGGGCAAGGTCAGCCAAAAAGAGCATGTTCTAATCTAGTAGGTATTCATTAGAAAAGCAAAGACCACTGTGAAAGACTTATGGAATAAGCGTTCCTTTCTATTTTAACAAGTTACTTAGTCTTACATTAAAATCATAGAAATATTTAGGTTGGAAAAGACCTTTAAGATCATCAAGTCCAACCATTAACCTAGCACTGCCAAGCCTACCACTAAACAGGTCCCTAAGCACTACATCTACATATCTTTTAGATACCTCGGGGGCTGGTGACACCACCACTTCCCTGAGCAACCTGTTCCAATGCTTGACAACCTTTTAGGTGGAGAAATATTTCCTAATACCCATTCTAAACCTGCCCTGGTACAATTTGAGGCCATTTCCTCTTGTCCTGTAGTTTGTTACTTGGGAGAAGAGACTGACATCCACCTCACTACAACCTCCTTTCAGGTAGTTGTAGCGTCTCCCCTGATGCTATCAACTATAAAATAGTTGATAAAATCTCTCCTGAGCCTCCTTTTCTCCAGGCTAAACAAACCCAGGTACCTCAACTACCCCTCAGAAGACTTACACTCTAGACCCTTCACCAGCTTCATTGTCCTTCTTTGATATTCTCCAGCACCTCAATGTCTTTCTTGGAGTGAGAGGCCCAAAAACAAATGCAGTATTCAAGGTGCATGAGTACAGGAAGACAATCACTGCCCTGGCCCTGCTGCCACACTATTTCTGATATAAGCCAGGATGCCGTTGGTCTTCTTGGCTGCTCGGACACAACCTGGCTCATGTTCAGCTCCATCAGTAAGCACCCATCAGTTTTCCATCAGCTTTCCAAGCCTGTAGTGTTGCATGAGCTTATTGTGGCACAAGTGCAGGACCCAGCACTTTGCGTTGTTGAATCTCATACCATTGGCCCCAGCCCATCAATCCAGCCCATACAGATACCTCTGTAGAGACTTCCTATCTTCAAGCAGATCGACACTCCTGCCCATCTTGATGTCATCTGCAAACTAAGGGTCCACTTGATCCCCTCATACAGATCACCGATAAAGATATTAAACCAAATTGTCCCAGTAATCGATAATTTTGAGTTAATCTTTTGGGACATCTGTGTTCTTAATGTTAAATAATAATTGCATTGTTGTGTATAAAGTGTCTGTTAAAAAAAGAATAAAAGTGGTTTCTACAATGCAGATTTTTTTTTAAAATAAATTACTAATTCCATTACTAAAGTTATCCAGGCCATATCCAGATACAGTAAATACAGGAAAGTAAATTCTTGTCTTGGCAAAAATACAAAGTGCCCCAACTGTATACCTTAATTTCATTTAAGATATTTTCCCATCTTTCTACTGTTCTCAGTAACATAGGATAGACCATGTTTCTCTTCTTGGGTATGAATTTTAGTCCTACATATTCCACTCTTTTCCTCATGGCTTTACAGAAATGATCTTTGCATATTCCTATTTCTGCACCTATTTTTGGTGTTTGCTTCATAGCCATGCTGGTGGGGTGCTCACCGTCATGAAAACCACTGCTTTAGAGTTAGTGTGCCAACGTGCATATGGTAAGGGGTGTGAAATATTCTGATTAGTGACAAAGAGCAATGCATTTGTCACTATTGCTACAAGGTACTACTTACAGGATTAGCATAGTTATAGCCTTCATTTTGCCCATATGCAGAATACACTACTTCGATTGTCTATGGTCAGATGTACTCAAGCTGTTCAGTTACTCCAGATTTATTCCAGCACACTTGGAAATAGAATTTATCTGTAATTTTATCTCTCCAGTGACAATCTAACACACAAATGAAGCAACAAGTAATTGCATTTATGGAATTTTCATATTAATTCTATAATGAAAGCCAGTGACTGTAAAATATAAACATTAAAATTGATAGACTATTTGTAATTTATTGATAATCAGGCAATTTTTTTATTACCTAGTCTACCTTGGAATTTTGGAATTAAAATGCAGTGAGTTTTAGGACAAGAAAAATTGCATCATGTGATTCCTGTTTAAACAATAATTATTAATCTTGAGACTAGCTAGCCTATGTTTCTTGTAGAACCTGTTAACCAATGGTCACCTAATATTTCCATAAAAATTAATAAATTATGGTCACCCGTAATTTTTATAGGTGAAACCTATTACTCATATATTTAATTTGCTGATTTTTCTTGTTATGCATAATTGAAATCCAGAGAGATTGGTACTGCTTTTCCTGTTGAAGGATGTACTCAGAAAATAAAGAGCTTGTCTGGTGTGTCATGATCTGAAGCTACATGTAAAAAAATACAAGATTTGTTAATCTTTAAAGCTGTGCACAGAACATTGATAGTTTATCTGCTGTCCTGCATCCATAGGAGGAAAAAAAAAAACCCTACATGTTTCTGAAGTGTCTTGCTTTTAGTTTGACCACCATGAGCTTCATCTGCGCTTGCAAAAGCTGATGTAATAGCTGTTTGCATTTTATACAACCATCTCCTGAGTGAGCCATAGGGGGTAATCTGAAGATTAGTAGCTCAAATCCCAGCATTTTCTGTAGCATATTTTTCAGTTTTCAATTGTATGCTGTTATTGACACTCTCATTTCCTTTCACTTCTTGTTAATTTTGATATTTGGAAGGACTACAACAGTATCTGAATGACAGCAAAGGTATGTGCACAGAAATTATGTGTTTCTTGCTAAATTTATATATATACATATTTATTAAAAAAAAAAAGTTTACAGAAAACATGGTTAGCATTTGTGATGCTTTCTATTTTTCCTCTATGATCACAATCTCACAAGATCATCTACATTTTGGACCTTGTATCATGTTAAGCATCTGATTAACTTGTGTTACTGATTAATTTAGATTAAATTCATTATAAAATTGTATTTTCACTTGGAAGTTCAGTGGAAAATGAAAGCTAACAATGTGTGTAATTCCCAAGCGTACTTTACAGAACTGCAGAAAATAAATACACCTTTGCAATCCTGGATCCATGTGAAATTTTTTACCTATCACTAGGTCAGGGAGAGACAGACTAAGTGCATCTCCAGTGATTCTAATAATCTAAAGTTTTCTTACAGGATTAAAGTTGTTCTTTCAGTGTAAACACAATTCTCCCGAGGGCTGTGTTGGGTCATTTTGAAATGAAAATAATAAATATTTTTACTGGAGAACATCTAAATATCTAGCCTTTTAGCTTAATGTCAAAAATCACAAGTTTATATTAATATGTTCCAAGTAGCATTTATTTATTTATTTATTTACCTGTATCTACTGCTGTGTTAGTCTTCTTGTTTACTAATGAGTCTCTAACCTAGAAGTAAAGTTACAGCAGTATCCAAAGGCTGGACAGCAGAAAAGAGCTCAAACAGGAAAGAAATGCATGTTTAAAACACTGAGATTGATTAGTCCTTGGAACAGTTTAATTGTGATATATTGTCTATTGCTTTGCTTCTCTAAGGCTGCATACTTTTCAGAAAGAAAAATTTGACCACAACTTGTGAAGCACAAGCAGTTCCCAGAATTACTGGGCAAAGTGTAAGATATGTCGCAGACAGGATGCCGGTCTTGAGAACCAGAACGCTTTCTTCAGGCATGAAAATCAGTGGAAATGGCCTTCTCACCTCTGTTACTTGCCCCTGTGTTTTCCGTACTCCTTGACATGGCTTTAGATATTAGGTGCAAAGGAATTATTGGCATATTACAAGCAGAATAGGATTCTTGTGGGAGATGACAAAGCATGACTGCACTGTAATCAAAGACCACGTAAAAATCCTAATTGCATCCTCACCTGATTCCCAGCATTTGAACCTTATACACTAACAGCACCTGAAATTCCTAATAGAAGAGAATAGTTTGACAGGTTATCAAAGATACTGATTTGCAGGCATCATTGAGTTGTATGTGTATTGAGGAGGATTGATGAATTGCTACATTCTGGGTTATTTTTGTTTGGTTTTTGTTTCATTTTGATTTGTGTTTTTTTCTTACTTTCACATAGATGTTAAGATCAGATTCTGGTCTAAGCTAATAAGACCTTTCTTTAAGCCAGCAAAGGTTAGGATGTGATTTATGAGCTCAGTGATGGGGTAGGCAGACTAAGGGATGTACACAAACCTTCCCTAAGCATGGGATTATTCAGGCAGGTGGCTTCCAAAGCATGTTACACCAGTGTGTAAGGGTCTGGTTGGTGCTGCTTAGGAGAAAGGGAGAAGGAAACATCCCATTAGAGTTCTGAGGCAAAGGACTGGAGTTGCAGTTAAGGGCACTGTGAGCTGTTCATCTGTTATCAGTTATGAATGTAGCCAAATGGCTTTGTTTCAGAATTATTTTTTTTTTTTTTTTGCAACTAAAAGGAAATGCAGANAGAGTTCTGAGGCAAAGGACTGGAGTTGCAGTTAAGGGCACTGTGAGCTGTTCATCTGTTATCAGTTATTAATGTTGCCAAATGGCTTTGTTTCAGAATTATTTTTTTTTTTTTTTTTGCAACTAAAAGGAAATGCAGAAAAACTAGTAAGTTTTACCTATTCCTTCTTTTCCTTCTTCTACAGTGTAGTTGCCAAAGCTGATGTAGATCCAGGTACAGAACACTAAGTCTTCACAGCTACAGGCCAGTACCAGCTGCTCAACCTTCCATGACTCCCACTAAACCATGGTGCCACTTTCTCCCTTACAGCAGTTAAACCATCACCTATTAAAATGAAAATGAACATGGGTGTGTTTGCCTAAGTTAGGATGAAGTGCTTTACTGCAATGCAGATGCATCTTCTGCATGAAACACCACAGTTGTAGCACAGGAGTGCAAGCACAAATGAAAACTTCCGTGTTTTGAAGATTTGTGGTTTGTCCCACATCAAAATAATCCCACAAATAATAACAAATTAAGGAGAGAACTACAGGGGAGAAAAAAGGCATCCAGCAGGCCTTCCAAAAAATGCACACTTGCCATTGCCGTGCTATGAACTACAAATGAAGAGGTCTATGACAACCAGACTTCTGAGAAAGAAAAGGTTATTCTGCAGATTAGCAGCTAGCATAATGACATTATTTGAAGACAAAAAAAAAAAAGTTTTTTTATGCTTAGACCGCTGTATTTATATAGAGATACTAAATTCAGGACACGGAATGGGACTAAAGAGTTCATTCTGGTTTTTTTTATCCTGTAAGAATAACTGTAGTAGATCAGACAAAAGATCTTTCTAACCCTTCACATCTTATCCCTAGAAAATGCTTCATCCATCTTCTTAGCACCCACATCCCTGAAATTCATATTTTTTTTTTAGAAGAGATAAGTCAGTGGATAAGGGGGATTGATGCCTTATCTGACAAAATGACCAAAGCTTGAACAAACGCAGTCTAATTGCCCCTCGCTAACTCTGCAAGCTTGACTGTAGCTGTTCTCTCTCCCTCCTCCGCATCTACCTACATTTGAGCCTGAAATGGCAGCATCTCATGAAAGTCTTTCCTCTGGGGTACTGTGGAGATATCAAGAAAATCTCATCCTTTGCCTTATTTATTTCCCCTTCCTGGAATCACTAAAAGTACAGTAAAGAAAACAGCAGTTAAGTTATCTTCAGAAGATTCAACTTTCATGTTGTAAAATTTTGATTAAAAAAAAATCAGAAAAAAATTAAATGTACTGTATTTTATAGGTTTGTACAAGGAAAACGACAGAACTGATTAATGTGGGAGGTGAACTTACTTTGATAAAGGAAATGGGATTTGCCTGCATTCAGATTCAAATATCAGTTATTCTGTTATGTACATCATTTTTTGAGTTAAAATTATTACAAGACTGAAAAGTGTAAAGATTTGGCTAGATTTATTTAATGAATATTTCCTTGGGTGTTTCAAGTTGATTATGAGAAAGGTATCTAAATACTGTTTCTGTAAACATACCTAAATGCTCTAAAATTATGTTTTGAACAAACTAGAAACAGGTTATCCCTGAGATTGTCAGGAATGAAGCAAGGTACTTTGTAATTCAAGCATTCATGCCATCTTCTTCAGCCTTTATTCCAAAAAGTATCCTCATGCAAATAGAATGAATCACATTGCAAGCCTTTCAGAAATGCCATTTTCAGACTCTACCTTCTGATGATTACTGTTCTCTTTTTTCTGTAAAGTTCTATAGAGAATATATTTTAATTAGCTTCCACTTGATACCACTTCATACACACTGCCCAGATTTGACCCAGTGTCTGATCGTATAGAATGCATTACAAAAGAACTGGTCATTTGAGTGCTTTAATATAGCTTTGCATTAATGTGAGACATCATTTAGACAAGGCATTAAAAGTGTTATTTTAATGACTGAAGAGTGTAGGGTGGGAAGAAGCTTAATCTTTATAGGAAGAACAATTTCAATTAGCTCTAAAATATTAATTTGTTGGTATAACTATATACTCTAATGTATTTGGCTACAAAAAAATCTAATGAATAATACATTGCTAGATCCCACTCTAATTCCTGTGTTGCAACTAATACTGTCAGTTGAAACAAGGAAAATTGTCTTAATGCTCACAATTTTGGTTGGGGGGGGGAGATAGTAATTTGATTGCTCATAACAACAACTTTTTTCAGCGTAGTTTGAAAAGGTATCATAAATAAGGAAAACAGTATATGGGGTTTGGCTTATAAATTAGTCTGTAAACATAAAGTCAACATTTGTTCAGAAAGTGCACATCTTTTGTTTACCTAGTGAATTTAAAATACATTAAAATTGACAGAAATATGGTATCCACCTGTGGCAAGCATGATGACATTATAATAAAATACCTAGGTGCTGTTCATCCATAATGCTGTGTCTGAGAAGCAGATATATTGTCCCTGTGACTCCTGCTAGCTCATAAATTAATATCTTAAGGCATACCTTATATGCCTCATTTCTTACGGCTGGTCGTACCCTCTCAAGTACTTCTAAAGAGAAGTGGAAATAATATAGTTAAAATCATTAAGCACTGAGAATACTTTGTTTGCCATAGGTATATCTAAGGCCTTAGAAACCATATATAGCTTTGGAATGTCACCATTTTTCTTAAAAATAAGTTCTAATTATTCTGCAAAGATGCAGAATTGTGTTGTAGCTTGTTAACTGCACAATACCTGGATAGAGCTTTCTCCAGTAGTCAAACCATAATATCACCTGTGCTAATGCTGGTGATTTTACTGATGAAAAAACTTAATTTTATTAAATCCAAAGTAATCTTATTTCCATTTTTAGTGTCAGAATTGGTCACAGACTGTTCATGGAAAAAATACTGTGAGCCTGCTACTGCAGTGGTTTTTTTGCAGTTCATCCCCTGAAAAAAGCCAAATGCTTAGTTTGTATAAGTGGTGTAGCTGTATTAAAGCCAATGAGGTGACCATCTTGAATTATCCTATATTCTCATATTACTCTAATAGAATACCTATGCAAAATGTAGTGCACACCTCCTTAGTGCTTTAAAGTATCAATACTGCTTATTTAAGTGTTCATACTCAGGAAAGAATTCCTTGTTCCTACTCACAAAAGAATGGAGGCACCCAGTGCCCAAACCTAGTTATGGGTGTTTCATTTCAAAAGAAGATATGATTTCAGAAATACTCCAGTGCCAAGAATTTCCTCTTCTCTATCTTCCAGGTCATCATGCAAGATCTGTCCTCAGATGCACTAATTTTTTTCTCACTGATTGAGCAATGAGATGTTATGTACATTTCTTACATCTCCAAGTGACTTGCTAGAGTCAACCATCTTAACTGGAGACAGCTAAGTCTCTCCAGACACCAGACTTGAATATCTGAAGTGCTTGTTTAGCACCTCTTGGTGTAGTCTGTTTCATGGCATCAATTCCTAGCAAAATTTAAAAAAAATATGTTTACTAACAAACCATGAATTAATGTAATAATTTCTTTCAATAAATAATCTCAGTTTGGGTAGCCTAATTTCTTAGTTTGCATACTCTGGGATAAAAATGCTTAATTTCTCATTTTTGGCAGTCTGTTGTTTTTTTCTTTTTCTCTGCAATATATGATGGAAAGTTAAAGAAAAAAAACCCATGAGAATGTTTTAAAAGAAGAGAAACCTATTTGCAGTTTCAGAAACTAGGTGAAAGAATGCTTTTGTAATAGATTTCATGCAGCAGTTGGCATTGGCAGTACTGCAAAAAGAGATGTATTCTGTCGTGCTCTGTTTGATCAAGTGCTAAACCCGTGTGATCAATAGAGAGACAGATGTCGGGTGCAGATGGCGATGCCGTGATACCTGGGGCAGAGTGGGCCTGCCAGAATGACAGAATGGGAACAAGGAAGAGCAGCAATGCAACAGAATGTGACAAATGAAATTAGGGTTTATACTAGTCGATAATTTACAGCTAATAGAAAGTGACAGAATTTTTCAGCATACAGCAGATTTACTCTCGTAATACTATAGTCAATGCATTTTTCATGCAAAACAATAGGAACTGCTAGAAAGACTAGGCTGTAGCTATATGTATTTTATTACATTGCAACTTGTACAATTGATTTTTAAACAAAGCTAGTAACATCAAATTTCAAGTAAGCGCCAAGTATATGAAAGAAGATTGTATTTTCAACTTTGAAATGAGTCCATCTGATAGATTGTATAGCAGATCTCTAACAAGAAAATGAAGACATTATTACCTGCTTATATGAATATAAAGTAGAGATCCACCACAGCCATGTAAATAAGCATCAAATGGCCATTGTTATTTGGAGAATGAGTTTGTCATCTATTTCATTCTTTTTACTAATTAAAATAATGGAGCAAGCACAGTGAGATCTCTTCTCTCCCCCTCACTGGATTCCAGTCTAAAATCTGTAGTTAATGCACTAGGCAGCTTATTGTGTTCTATTTTATGCTGATATAATTAAGAGTAGAATTATTGGTAGCTTAGAGTTATACCTGTTATGTTAAGTGTTAAAATTATTTTTATTCCCTTTACTGGTTTTGCTGAGTCTCATGAACTATGTATGCATGTGTGTATACATGTGTATACAGAAATGGAAAATATATGCACCCACACACATACATTTGGTAGTACCTCTGTGTGTGTGATGCACACACACATGAGTTTAAATACATATATATGGGATTTTAATATACTCAAAATGAATTATGAACTCTTTCATTATACCTTCCAAGTTTACCCTGAAACCAACTCTAAATAAAAAAATCCTATAAAAGATGAAGGCTGTGAAAGTTTTATTTATGACTGAAAATGTAATGTAGTGGTCAAATCTTCTGTTGTGGAATTTAACACTTTTCTATTTATGGGACAAAAGGAGTGGACATTTTTTACAATATATATGTATTTATTAATAAAAAAAACAGTTAGACCCTATTTTGCAGACTTGATTTTCATCAATTCTTCGAGGGAAGGGTCTTCCTTTAACAGCCTGTGATACGGCATTCAGCAAACCAAACTCTGAATCAGAACAGAAAAATAAAAATGCCTCTTGCTCTTCTTTTCCTGCTATCTACTACTGCTCAGCTTGATAATTTTTTTTATTTTTCACACATAAAGCTGAATACCACCCTAATGCTGAGTCACTTGATTTCTAGGGTAAAATCTGAACTTAGGTTGGACACAGTAAACACAGGAAATCACCATTATCACAGAATCACAGAATTAGCAGGTTATTATGAACACCAATGCCTTTCCTTCAGGCCTCTGACAATCTACGTCGCTATCTATCACACTCATTTCTATGGTGTGTTAGTTCCAGTGGACAGTCATTTTGACTTGATGTCATGATATTCACGCCTAGGTGAGAGAAGACCTATTGGTGTAATTTTTCTTCCTGAAGCTATTCAACTGTCAGTCTTTGTTATGATTACATACAGCATAGCTAAAGTTTCCATCAATGATTCCTTGGATAATGATAGATTAGTTTGACAAAAACAGTTTTGTAGATTGTTGATATGTACATCTATTAGTAAATCAACATGTTTGATGTAGCTTTTGGCAACATGAATCTGTTGCTTTTTCTATTCTTGCAAAAGCAGGTTTTTACACCAACAAATACTGTCTTTCCTTCCAGATTTGGGGCCTCAAATAAATTATTTTAGTCAGAAAAGGAGCTCATATGTTAATCCATCCTATTTTTCCTACACCACATATGGTATGGACAGTTGGAATTTTACAGGTATAACAAGGAAGAGTAAATAGCTATAAAATTTGCCACAGGTGACAGATATTGAAAGTGTATCATACAATTTTTATACTTTGCTTGATTGGTTTCCATGAAACATGTTTTAGGAAGTATGACAGAAACTCACTGTTATTACCAGTCCAGAGTACTAGTGAAAACCTTGCCAAAAGACTTACCTCCAAAAGGTCTGTTACACACACTTGCACTTACTTCAGGTTTATCTGATACTCTAAGCCCACATTGAGTAAACTTCATTGCATTTATCACTTGCTCTGTCTAACAGAGAGAGGTCCTGAATTACTATCATGTTTGGCAAATCAGATAGTCAATCCTGTAGTGGAGAAAGAATTGTTAAGTTTGAGAGAGCCCTAGAAAAAAAAAATAAGCAATTAACCTTGAAACTCAAATATCTTACCAAAGATGGTGTAATGCTTAAAAGAGAACATAATTTTATTGGTAATATATTCTTCCCTTCTCCAAAGTTGCAGCCAAGCAAAACAGAAGAGACAGCAGGTCTTCTCCTGTGAGCACTGGCACTGTGATATTATCTTGGAAAGCCAAGCTGGGAGAAGAACAATCATCTGCGATATTGCGAGTGGCATGTTTCAGGTGCCATTAATCCACATGCATGTGCCCCAGCTGCTACACTGGCTGAAAAGGGGTTCACCTGTTGCAAAGAGATTGTCTATCCAAAAAGTTAGGGAGCTGAAAAGGAATGAGCAGATGTGTCAGCAGGAGCTGGCACCAGATTAAGAAAGAAATCAGGACCAGAGGTTTCATATGACTCTGTTGGCTACAAGTTCAGGCCCATAGAAGGGCTTGACACTTCATGCAGTCAGAAGCATTCTCAGAGATTTATTTTGATTGGCACAGAAATTCTGCTAGTAGAGTAGCAGCTTGTTCAAATGGAAATTGTGTGAAGAATTTCTGTAGAAAACTTTGTTGAGCAAAATTGTATTAAATGCTCACTCTCCAATCTTTTATAGTTACCTAGAAAATTACTAAGAATTTTCAAGCGTGTTCTCAGGTACAGAAAATGTGTATTGGGTATATGATTAACTGAAAAGTTTTCAGCATGACTGAAGCTTTATAGATCTTACCCATGTAATATTATAAATTATATATATGGTCATATTGCACAGCCTTTGAACATTAGTATGATCAAATGGCTTAATGCACAGCTGCATTATCCCAGGTGTGACCTGCTACATCCCTCTGTATACTGTGAAAGAAGTACCAAACAGCTCTATTTCAGTGACAATATACATCTTTATCTGAGCCCCAAAGGCAACCATTCAATTGTGAGACTAGATTTCTAATTTAAACACATCTAAAGATCTTTTGCTACAGATCACAAAAGCCTGTACAGTTTTTAGAACAAGACAGGGCTGTCAGTTTGTCATATATGAAAGCTCAGTGAACCCAGATCTTGAATACCATGTGAGACTCTGATCACAGCTGAAGAAGGACAACTGGAGTGATCAAGGCAGCAGCTATTGTACAACAATAGACAAAAAATCTGAGACTTCTCCATTTGCTGAAGAGAAAGCTGAGGGAGAAATATGATACAGGCTTACAAAATCTTGAAGCTTGTGGATAAAGTGAATGAAGAACTGTTATTTCTCAAATCCTGCAGTGCTACAGGAAACTGGAGAAGAACAATTTAAAACAGATTATCACAGCAGGGAGTTAACTCTCTGAACCTGATGCCACAGGAGCCTGTGAAAGCAGACAGTATCAGCAGGTTCAGAGAGAGATGGGACAAATTCATGGACAACAGATCTGTAAATGGTACTAAGAGGATGTACCTGCTAACATTCCTAATCCATGTGCATGCTTGGGAACTCAGGGCAATGAACTGCAGAAGGAGGCCAAGTTCCCATATTCTTACTAAGTAACATCACCTGTTGCCACTCCAGAGACAGAGTCTGAACTAGCCAGACCACCCTCTGTTCCAGCAGGGTATTTTTTATGTTTCTAAAGATGAAGCAGTAGCAAAAAGACTGTAAGAGAAGTCATTCTCCCATCAGCAGTATCAGAGAGTAGAAGTGCTTCTGAGATGTATTTTTTTACCAGAACTATGAGTAAAGGAGACCCTTTTAAGACATTTATAAGAATAGTAAGTAGGACTGTGTTTTATTCTTAAAAAAAAAAATAGATATTTATTCTTAAAAATATCAGTGTAATTTCTGTTTTTGAAAGGTGTAGAGATAATTATCATCAGCCATTAGAGTATTTAATGTGATTAGTCTTTGATGGTACCTGAGAAAGATGTGTTTCCTTCAGCAAGAGCAGACCAAGCACAAATACTGTAGTGTGAAGACAGGCACCCAGACAGGGTGGACAGAGATAGAAAAGCTAACCAAAGGTTCAAATATAAATACATATATATATATATGTCTTATAGCTATCAGTACAGTACTCATAACAGTTAGGTTGCTACACAGAGGATTTTTCTGCAGAAGACTGATGACTGCCATATTCTAGAGCTTTTTCTTCGTCACTTGCATTTTGATGGCACCTATAGCATGTTAAAACTGGCATATCTCCTTTTGAGTAGGCACAATTCCACCCTAACAGATGGCCATGATGATAGACATGCCAAAGAACCAGTATGTGTATCAAGTTTGATTATTAGGGATGATATTCCTATCCAAGAGTGTTTGAATGGCATTCTGTACTGATCATCTGAACCTCTTGGTATGGGTTGGAACAAATGCTGTTTCACTGAAGTCAAGGGATGTGTTAACTACAAAACAGAAAGATGAAGACAATGTAATTTAAGA
This sequence comes from Agapornis roseicollis, assembly GCA_002631895.1. NCBI lineage: Eukaryota > Metazoa > Chordata > Aves > Psittaciformes > Psittacidae > Agapornis > Agapornis roseicollis. The sequence continues at coordinate 41,228 of NDXB01011666.1, read as the reverse complement.
TCTTGGTAAAAGGGAAATAAAGACCACCGCCTCTGGATTACTCACTCCACTCTAGCAAGAAGCAGTCACAAAGCAAAATTGTTCATTTCTACTGGCTATCTAATGGCATAACTTAGTGTTTCTGGTCTGTTTCCTAGAAAATAGTTGTTCTTTTTCAAATGGCATTGTAGCTGGTTAGGAGAGATCCTAGTGCACCACAGATAGTGCAAAAATCTGCTGAAAATAGAGCTGAATAAGTAGAAGGTCGGAGCAATATGCAAAGGTTTATGAAACCTGAATCACCCATCTCCTAGCAGTGACTCTTGTTGCCACAGGAATTGTGCTGTACCTGTTTTTTTTTTATGGAAGTTTAAAAATGCCACATTTTTTGTAAGAAATAACTCATTTTAAAACAGAAGACACTTGAATGACAGCAGAAATATTTTAGCTGGCTTAAAATAAAGTTGATGTGCTGTGACAAAAATATTATCAAGGTCCCCACCCTTAATTGTGCCAGAGGCAAATATGAATCATGGGTGTCAAAAAAGGCATCTAGTATTCACGCTTTCCCTCTGTAAGAAATTGCTGTGATGCATAGAAGAAATCCTAGAATGTGAAATCTTGTAAAACTAGAATTTCTGTTAACTGCTTACTTACATTTAGTTTTATTATATGTCTTTTTTAGCTGGTGGTGAATAAGATATTTAATTTTGTTTTACACACACATTTTTACTGAAGTACTGCTGAGGCATCAGTATTAATTTCTTTCATAATTGTTTACTTGTTTGTACTTGTGCTTTGCATTTTAAATACAGAAGGAAGGATATTGAAGGCTTCAACTACATGGATTTCACACAAGTTTCTAAAGCTGAAGTTTACAAATTATTTTACATTTTAAATCAAAACATGTTATCTTGCCTACAGGTGTCCATACATTACTTTCATTGGTTTATCAGGGATTACAGTGGTATATCAGAACCAGACACTTATTTGATTGATCTAATAGAGGTACAAATGCAGGTTTTTTGATGAGGTAATAGTAATGATGATTTAACCTTCCTTATTCAGAGTCATCAATGCACTTCACAATGCTTTGTGGGTGCATTAAGTTATAAATTAAACTTGTGGAGTCCATATGGTATGTTGATTGAGGTTTGTAGATTGTTCCCCTAAGTTTCCACTCACTGGAAGGTGTATAAAGGCACCTGGTAACCTGACCACTACTGTCCCTTTTAAGCTAGTAGTCCAGACTTGTGATCTGTGACTGCTGAACACATTTAAAAAGTATCATTTGCAAATCATATAAAAAAAAAAAAAGTTGAGCAAAAATTGTTCAAAAATCTTTTTTCTAATTATTATAAATGCAAGTCTTTCAGAAGTCTTTAGAATTAAGATATGTTCAGGGGGATTTTATTTCTTTTGAGTTTTTCTTCCTCAGAATAATTTCTATTATTTTTTTTTCCCTTGATTAGTAATAGGGACACAGTTCAGTAAGAGGATTGAAATAACTTAGAGATTGGGTTACTTTGGCAGTGGCAGATTGAAATTGAACTGCACTACTTTAGCCTGTGCCTTTTGGAGAGGAAACTAAAACGTGCAAACGTAATGATTCCCATTGCTACTTCTACCACCATTTATCTTTAAGGAAACTGAAGGCAATATTGGAACACATCGATGTACATGAAGGGCTCATTCACTGCCCACAGCTAGCCCGGTCAGCTGGCTGGCAGTGTCTGCTTTTGGGGCTGTCCTGTGTCCTATGGAAATGCTTCACTACAGAAGAGCTTGCATCCCTAATTGTCTCTTGGCTTGTCTAGGAACTTTCTCTTTTTTTGGAGCTTTTTTGGTGGTTTTTTTTTCAGAGAAGCTAAGATTTTTAGCATGTCTGTTTCTGTCCTGGGTTCAGCAGTAGCAGTCAATTTTTTCTCCTTCTTAGTAGCTGATGCAGTGCTGTGGTTTTGACTTTTGGCCTGGGAACAGAACTGATAGCACCAATGTTTTAGTTACTGCTCAAATGTTTAGTCTGAGCAAGGTCTTTGTGAGCCTCATGCTCTGCCAGGGAGGAGGGGAGGCCAGGAGGAACACCTGACCCAAACTGACCAAAGAGGTATTCCATAGCACGGCATGTCATGCACAGGATGTAACTGAGAGTTACCCGGAAGGGCTAGTGCTCTGCAGGGTTGGAGGAGGTATCAGTCGGTGCTCAGTTGGGGTGGGGTGTCATGAGTTACCTGTCGGTGGTTGGAGAGATGCTGTATCCTCTTCCCTTGTTATTTCCTTTATCATTATTATTATTGGTGGTAGCAGTAGTGATTTGTGTTATACCTTAGTTACTAAACTGTTCTTATTTCAACCTGTGGGAGCTGCATTCTTTTGATTCTCCTCCCCATCCCTCTGGGAGCAGGGTAAGGACAAGAAAGGGGGTTGAGTGAGTGAACGAGCTGTGTGTCTGGGTTTAAACCATGACAATTTCTTTAAGTGTTTTCTTTAGTGACGAACATCCATAATGGTTGATGGTTAAATGTAGATGCACTGATACATATTTATTATAATTTCTAGAGAAACCAATGCTGAAAGATCTACACAAGAGGTGCTATTCCATTTCTAGTGCCAAATCTTAGAGTGAAATGTAGCTTAAGGAATAATATTAAGTATTATATGGCAGATAATTTATCTTTAAAAAGGAACTATTCTACCACAGGGTCTGCAAAATGATTGTTGATGACAGATGGGTTTTTTTCACTATATTGAATTTTCAAATACAAGATCAGTTAAATAGGAGCTAAGTCAATCAGATAATTTATCTGATAAGCAATGTTTCTTGTTTAATGGAAATTCTTTAAGACCAATACTCTTAAGACAGGCATAATTTTTCATCTTTTGGAAGTGTTATAGTTAGAAATGCTACTGATATATTCACTATCTGTGCACATTTTTAAGATCAACATATCCACTTTGCATGTCTTTACAAAGTTAATTTTGTGCTCTGTGTCCTCCTTGTGAAATTACGATTTACATTTTGATTCACCATAAAATTCAGTTCAAACTTTTCCTACTATTTCATTCTAAAGATCCAGCTCTTTTTATTTAACAGATTGTCCTTTGATCTCACAGGGACAATTGCTGTTTTACTCCTTTAATGAAGCTTATATTATTATAGGCAAAATGAATATTAGACCAAATGGTAGTAGAAATCCCAGAGGGAAACATGCTTCTCTGTCTGAATCTTGGAAAAGCAGAATAATTCATTTTAATCAGTGATTGCATTCAATAAACCCATAGTCCCTATTCTTATTTACTTTTTTTTTTTTTTAACTGCTATGGGACAGTATTTCTTTTTATGAGAATCAAGGTACTAGTCAGAATTCCTCTATCACCAGTGACATAATGACATGTTGGGCAATTCTTAAGTGTTACTGAGATCATATGGCAAAGGAGGCAATTAGTTATACTTTTAAGCATCTAATGCCCATTGCTTACCTGGCCTCTCAATAAATATCAGTCTGGGTCATGTTTCTATACCTTCTGGACATTTATATCCTAGAAGCTAAGGGGGGTCATATTTAAAAGTAACATTTGAGAGAGGAAACAGAGGGGAAATGGGCACACATGGTGTAGAGAAAGAGGCAGAAGACAGGTATTTGAAGTTAAGAAATAGTTAAACATTTGAGAAAGAAGGGGTAGGGAGAATGCAGATGACATGAATTTTAGCAGCAGTCCCTTTCCCTAATATGACAGAGCAGAAAGTAGCTATGAACCAGCAGATTTATTACTATTTCTGACATTTTTTTAATTCTCTCTGTTGTTTTCCACCTATGATGTTTACTGTAGACAGAGACTCAGCTTTGGGAACAGTGTCATTGTTTGCAATTGCTGGGCTGAAGGTTTAATTTGAAAGCATTTCTGACCATTACATCATTGTACAATGCACATTGTAAATGCAAAAAAAAGATGCACATGCAGCTCAGGGCATGTGTTAAGGACATTCTAAGGTCTGTTACTCTTTGCTGCACATAAAAAAAAAAACCCAACAAGCTGCTCAGAAAGAGAGCCCAGTTTGACAGAAGCAGTGGTAATTATCAGTACAAATCGATTTGATGACCAGAAAGATACCAGTACTTCAGCAGATGTGCAAACCTGAGGAGCTTCACCTGTCTGATTTCTGACCCTACTCTACATCTGCATCCTGAAGCAAGACAAAAGATGGGGAAAAGGGAACTCCTGAATCAGCTGTAGGGAGCGGAAAAAACATAACATTTATGACTTTAAAATTATCATTACACAAAATGGGACGATTCTGAAATATAAAACACTTCCAAGAGTTGAATCCTTCTTAAAAAGTATTGGTAACCCTGGCAATCAATATGTGATCATGACTAGTGATAATGCAGGCTAACCAAACTATTTGTCTTCTGGATACAATGCGGAATTCTTTCTAATACAGGTAAAATAGCTTGCAAACATTTAGCACCTGTGAGCAGCAAAGCTAAATATTCTGTCAATTCTTAGTAGTATAAAGTGTGCTTTTATTTTTGGTAGGATAAAAAAAAATTTGATTTCTCTTTCTGCTGTGTTTCTTGTAAAGTTATGTTAGTGAGTAAATATGAGCTTTGAACAAAGATTTAAAGCGATGAGCTGTCCCATGCCTGTTTACAAGTCAAGATTTCATTTTACATAAGGTTCTCTATAGCAACTTTTTAAAATTTAAATTAGAAACATGGCCAGCAATGCATGCAAAATGTTCATTCATTGTAGTAAACTACAAAAATATTGCTTTTATGCAATGAGAATGGTATTGTAGAATTTTAAAAGGCATAGAAATAAAAGACTCCGGATTGAAGTGATTTAAACAAACTCACTAGGATATAGCAGATGATTAAAATACAATCTATAATTACATTACACTGGTATCAGGTAAGGATAAAAGCCTATAAATACACTGGGGTCAGGGTAAGCATAAAAAATGAAACAGTTATTTGAATAATCTGAGATCAAGTTGCAGTAATTAAAAATGAATGTATTATTCAAATGAAGGAATTAGGTTACAACACTCCTCATATGAAAATATTATTTTGACAGACTGAAATAAGTTGGAAGCAATTTTGATAAAAAATTGGGGCAAGAAATAGAAAGATTTACATTGGGGAAAAAGTAGACAATCTATGTGGATGAGAGTATTTGCAACTCCTCTTTCAAATACCCCGTTGAAACTCATACCTTTCAGGTGGCCTTCGAGAGTTATCCACTACCCCATGCCTCTTCGTGGACTGCACTCTCAGATATATAGATCAATTCATTAAAAATTAAAAGCGCTGTAGCTAAGGGCTGTTCATGTGCTCACAAAGGAATTAATGGGATCTGCACCCAATAGCAGGCATATTGTTTAATCTACCCCACACATTGCTGTTTATCCATTTTTATTGCCATTACCCAGGTCATCTCTGTCATTTGTCTCCTGTTCTTTCTTTGTCATCTCCTGTCAGATTGGAGCCCAAAATCTACACATAAGACTGACATAAAACGATGTTATTCATGTAAATAGTTGATGGCTACTTGCAAATTGAGCACTTGTTATTATAAATAAAGGTTTTTGAAATCTGACCTTTCCAGCTCCTCAGGGCAGTAATCTGTCTAGGCTTGTCTTGAATACATAAACCAAGGGTATTTAATTGCTACTAATAATTAATAATAAAAGAATCAGAAAGCTACTTAGTTGGTTGGTTTTGGGATTTTTTTTCTTTTTTTTTTTTTCTTCAGGTAATAGCTTTCATATCCCTTACAGTAATTAACTTTCATAGATGTGCTTTGAGAGCCAGCTCTAAGTGACTCTTTGCCGTTGCCCATAGCAGAAGGGTTGAGAGGTCCTTTGCAGGTGTGGACCCATCTGAAACTCTTGCTTATGTTTCATTTGCTTATCTAAAACATAAGCAAATAAGAGTACATCAGAAGTTGGTGCAAGAGTAGCTTCATTTTTGCCCAGTGACTGCTGCCTGAAATTCTCCTCAAACTTTTCTAGCATCTGCAAAAGTCTATTGAGAAGATCATTCAGCTCACTTAAAATATGTCCAGCTATGCCCTCTTAAATCCTCACTTGATCCTTTTATCATTGCATAGTATATTTAAGCCTCTCATTCTTACCTATTAAATCCTTCATATTTCTCTTTTCTAGTCTATTTTGTCTTCTCCTAAAAATGCTTTGTTTGCTTTCCCCCAAAAGTGGTTGTTTCTCCATTTTTAATCTTTTTCTCCTGCAGTGACTTAGGCATTTCCAAAAGGTTGTTCATGCTAGAACTTCCTTCTGGTATTGCCAACTCTTTTCTTTAAATTTCTACTCAAATATCATAGTATCATGGCATGCTTCCATTTCCAGAGAACTAGATGTATCTATTAGATATAGATTAGATATTTGAGCTAACATTTAAAAGGCATACAATTATTCATAGAGGACTTCAGGTCAAGAAGCTGAATAGTCTTAAATAACCTGTCAAAACCACCCAAATAATGTATTTAAAAAAGAAAAAAAAAGTTACAAATGCAGCTTGCCATTTCCATTTTTCAAGCATTATTCACTCTTCAGCTGTCTGCACGGTTAATTCAGTTAATAATACCATGCATAGGTAAATGAGCAATGAGATAAAATGCTAATTCAGAGAGATGACTTGTGTAGAACTTCCCTGAATTGATAACTGAAGGATGCAAGGCACAGTATCTTGTATGTAGTGTGTGTGTCTCAGGTAGTGCCATTAAGAATTGTATCCAGACCAGCTGCTGTGTACCTGTGCAATAAACTCTTCAACTTCAAAAAATAACTGTTTGTTTAGCTGAATATCATCCCAGCAGACTAATCACCATGAAGACTTCAAAGAATTCTTGTAATGGACAGTATGTCCTATGCTTGCACATGTATACATATGCAGCAGTATATGTGTTATCTCCTGGCATATAGATGAACAGTAATCAGTTAATATTTTATCAGTTTCTATTTAATGAAAACTAAGAATGTGGAGTACAAGGCTGAAATCAGGGAGGAAAGAAAATGAGAAAAGAGAATCAGGAAGAAGATACCAAATGAGAACCCCCTAGCTAAAAAGACTTAGACATACAGCAAGAAGCTATACTGAAAGGCATTTTATACTGTTACGTCAAGCAGTATTTCCTAGGACTGGCAAAATAGGTCTAAACTGTCTCTTCTACACATGGGCAATATTTTCCATTATGAAGATAGACGCTAAATCCCATTTCCACTTCCAAGGCACAGAGAGCATTGATTTTTCCAGTGTCTTAATAAAGAAGTATGACGACACATTTTTTGAGATGGAGTAGTATAGGGTCACCTTCTCAGGACCAAGAAGGCACATGTTAAGGGAAAGAGTAATGAAGCATTTTAGCAATTCCGAGTTGTAGATGCAGATGGCTGTCCACATGAGTGCTAACTTTTAGCAGAACAAAAAGATAGGAGACAGTGAAGCATCTCCAGCAGGTTGTGGATACTGTGAAGGTTCACTGCTTGTAAACTGGCTAGCATTCAAGAGACTGTGTTTTGGTCTGAGCTATATGTCGGTTAGGCAATGATGAACGGTGTTCTTCCATGGTGCCAGATTGCATTCTGTTTCCATACTCCAGAGAGATTCCAAGTTGTTCATTATACTTTGTCGTGGTTAAAAAGGAAGCAACGTAGATAACATGTACTGTCCAACAGGACTGGTCAGTGAAGTGCATAGATGGCCTTGTCAATGGGGCATGGTGGGGTGTCAGAAGAGCCTCAACAGCAGGGGAGGTTTTCAAGTGGACTGAGAGGCTAATAGGTAACTGCTGCCAGTTCTAATGTTCTGCTTTGTAAAAATCTTCTATTGCCAGGAGCATCCCAAACATTTAATAGAACTTTCTTTTGATCCCCGTGACCCCTTTACTTAAGAGTACCCTCATACCATTCCTCTTAAGATTTTGTGCAGTGCTAAGAAGGGGCCAGCCAGGACACAGGGGTTCATGCCAGCACTGCAGGGCTAGCAGAATTTCACCTTGGTCTGTAATCCCTGCTCCTCCAAAAGCCAGATAGTTCTAGGATCACTGCATGCTTGACATCGAATTTCTTCATTACTCTCACGAGACAGAGATAAGTGTTCAAAGGTTTCCACAAACTTTTAACATCACGATTCCCCCGTGTTTCAGTGGGAGTTACGCACCCTGGAATGCTGGCTTTTCTCAGCAGCAGAAATATGAAGTGTCTGGTGCTGGATAACTTCCAGTTTGAGCTGCATCTTTTAACTATGCAGGACGATTTAAGCAAAAATAAGTACCTACTTGGTTGTAGGTAAGCAAACGCTATTTCTATGAACCTCTCCTAATAAGCAGGGGCCGGGGGACAGGTCACCCAGAGCTGCCTTTGCCGTTCAAGGAGGGGTTTGGCTGTTGGTTTGGGGAGACAGGCCAGAGAAGGGGGGTTACACTCGGGTCTAATCCCTGCGTGTCACGGCCGCGGTGTGCTCAAAAATTCACTTTTGTGAGGGTGACAAATGCAGATGCGCTGCTCACAGCCTGCTTCTGTTTAAGTTCTTGTGGAACCAGAGTGGCCCGAGCACACGGGTGGTTTGCCCGGGTGCTCGTCCGCGGCCAGAGCCCTGTTGGGTTCCGACGCTGTTTTAGGAGCAGGGAGGTGTGATGTTCAGAAGTTAAATTGTCCCTAAATCTCTCCTTAACTGAGCCGACACAATTCGACATCGCATTGTTTGGTTTGCAGATCAGCTTATTTAAATCCCCTTCCTGGCTCGGCGTTCCCCGTGAAGGAGCCATGGCTCCCCTGCACTCTGCCCCGCTCCGGGCTCTGTCGTGACAGGAAAAAGCACGGGGCGACAGTCGGGAAGGCAGCAGGCACGAGGGAGTCTCTCGGAGCGGGTTTAATCGAAGTTCCTGACACCCCGGTGCGCGGTGTGCGCTGTGCCCTAAAATGCAACAAAAAAACGCCGCGCCTCGCCTCGCCTCGCCTCGCCTCGCCTCCCCGGCGCGCCGTCCTAGCACCAGCCTGGCGGCGCGGCAGCGCCATCTGCTGCCGGCGGCGTGCTATGGCCGGCGCTGCGTGCTGTGCCGGGTGCGCTCGCCAGGGGCGCTGCGGAGCGCGGAGCTGTGACCGAACACACACACACCCCCTCACTGCCGCCTTATGTTGGGGGTCCGGCCCGGGCTGTTCACAGATGGTGTCGGTGTATGCAAAGGAGTCAGCGTCATGCGTATGCTTGAAAAGCTCTTCTGTGGCATTAAATCTGCCCTGTTCTCATAAAACTATCAGCCACGTGTTCAGGTTTATTTGCATTAGCTGATTTTTAAGAAACTTGGGTTATACAAAATAAGGTTCTGCATATTACAAGTAATATTTCAACAACAAATTCTTTTAGCATTTCCTTTCATGTGGCAACCACAAAAACTAATAAATTCGAGCTTAGTGTCTTCCAAAGTTGTCTGATTGTTATTTTTTTAATGACCATTATATAATAAAAAGTAATTGTTGCATGAGTCTTCAAAACTGTGACTCTTCTAACTTTGTAACAGCATTGTCATGCTAAACTTCTCATCCTACCAACTTATTTCAGATCTGTACTCCTTAAATAATTTACATATGACTTTTATCTGCAGAGGCTTGAAAGGTGCTTTTCATCACCATGGCTTAGTGTCTTAACAAAATCTCTTATTTACAACATTCCAAAGAAAATTAATTTTGGTACATGTGTTTTCTATATCTGTGCCCGCTGTTGTTCATTCTTCCTTCTTTTTCACCCCTGTTTGAATCCTGTCCTAATACTGTGGATACAAACTGGGATACAGAGACCTGGTTCAACCAGCACATTAACAAGCATATTTAATTAGATATACATGTAAAATTCCAATATTTTACAAGCATAATTGTCTTGAGTGAAATGTATGTTAGACAATTAATTCCATAGGTTCAAGACTGTCATGAGGTTTGATTTCTTTTTCCAGTTCTTGGGAATGGGGTGGTGTTCTGCAGGCAACACTGGTAGTAACAAAGGACCAGACAAAAGCGCTGTGAGGTAGAGAAAGATTATCACTGAAGTAAATGAGACTGCTTCTGGGAGCATGGGTGACAGGATCATCCTTTAATTTCTTGCATTTCAATACAATTAACAGGTCAACAATCAATTAACAGGAAGAACCTTCCTGTTTTTCTTTCAGATCCCCATTTTCCTCCCAGCGATGACCTAAAATGTTTTCTGTACATATGAAAAGCCTCGCTTCAGCTAAATAGATTATTTCAGTCCGAATCTGGAAAGTCAATGAGAAATCAAGTTGCATTTAAAGCATCTGTGCATTTTGTGCAGATATTTCTGAAGAGGTAAACTAATTGTAGGTCTCTGGTCACAGCCTTGCATTCAGAACAGCGGGTGGCCGAGAGGACAGATTGCAGAAATATTTGGTCAAGTGCTTTGCACTGAATCGTAGTGGGATTCTCTGCTAAATTCAATTTTTAATGCAGACACATCTCGAGGGGCTGCCATTCTCTGCACGGTATCAATTCTCCTGTTTTCTCTTGCTCATACTTGAATATTTTAGGTGTTGAACAAAGTGATTCTTCCTTCGGGGTCTATCAGCTTTAGAGCATCTGAATTGGTTAATTTTGAACTTTGTCTAAACTCTACTGCCTTTCTCAGGGGTAGGCTGTCAACAGCTAGAAAATAAAAGCGTGTACATTCACTTAATTTTCAGAAAGCCTCTCAACAAGAGAGGCAAAATGCTCTTAAGTGTGACCCTATAGAGGTCCATGGAGTCTGCAGAATCCCTCAGGCTCTGGCAGACACACCCCTGGGGAGCCAGCGTGCTTTAACTGGCTTCCCATTGAAGCCGCTGTAAGAAGTCAGTGCATAAGAAAGAAAGGTAATGAAAACTGACAAGTTGAAAAGAAATTGAGAGTTTAATCTGCAAAGTTGTGCTTGAGGGGGCTTCCATCATGATATTCCAATGGAGTTGCAAAAAGAGAAAAAAATTAAGAAACTGCAGAGTATGATGAATTTACATAATTTTTTCTTGCACCAGGCGGTATTTATTAATTTCTTTTCTACCACTTTACAGCACCTCTTTGCCTCTCAAAAAGGGAAAATGAAGTATACAAAACCTGGCAATCATAATGAACATGTGAAATGCTCACAGATTATTTATAAGCACACAAGTTATGTAGTTGTTGGAGATTCTCTCCCTTCTGCTCCTGCTTGGTGATGAAGAATGGTATTTTAATAGGCAGATGGTAAAGACAATTACAGTTTGGGGCTCAGCTGGGAGTTACATCAGTTTATTGCAAATTATTAGTTGATAAATGCTTTTGTTTACAAGCAAAGTCTTAAGCAGCTTTGTAATCAGTTTATCAGCAGCAGCCTGAATTTTGACAGCTTGCCTTTGGGTATACAGTCACTTCTTTCCTGGCCATTTAGAAATCATGCTGACCAGGCAGGCAGAATGGCAGCTCCTCTGCACCTGTATGATGCTCAGTAAACTGGTATTTCTCATTAAGCCTGTTTTGGAAGAAATCGTTAAGTACAGAATCCTCTCTAATTGCTAATCCATGTTAGTGTGTATGCCAGGAGTCTTAAGTATTTGCTCATTCATAATATTTTTTTATTTCAATTGTGACCAGCAGTAGCTCAGTCTTGCTGTTGCCGTTACAGGATTTGCTTTCTGCTGTTAACAGTCTCTCTTACTGAAAGAACTAAATGGTATACTAGCAGTGGTTTACAATGCTTGTTTACTTGGACACTGCATGTAGCTTGGAAGGTGGAAATGCTTTTGATAGTCACCAGTTTTCAGTCTTTTTTACTTTTAGCTCTTACTTCAAAGGGCAGAGCTATAATACCTGGTTTTCAAGACATCTAGAGGAAATCTGGGGGTTTGGTGTGAATTGTGTGTGTGGTGATTGTGGGGGATTTTTTAAAATGAGGACCTTTCTAAATAGAAGAGACTGGGTTGGATGCTTATTGCAGCTTCTGTTACATTTTAGAACATACTAAACATGCAAATTTACATTTGATGCCTTTTACTTATTTGTTTAGTAAGAGAGCCATCGATTTGTCAGTCTTGTTTCCACATAGAGAATATTCTAATGGCTTACATGGGAGCAACATTTTTTTTTAATCAAGAAATTCTACTTTGATTCCGTCATTGTTACAGCTGAGGTAAACTAGTTCCTGAACTTCAGCCTGTGAGCTGAATGTTAACATGATAACTAGCAATAATAGTGACTCTTTTCTCAGCATTACAGTGCACACAACTAAATGCTCCAGCTTCTATTCATTACAAAAGGTGGCTTTTGTTTCACACAGCCTCGAACTTCTTCTGGAGTGTGATCCCTGTATTGAATAGCCAACCAGCTCTCATAGCCAATATTTCTTACAATGGTTTTGCCACTCTTTAACTTCCTATTTGTCTTTATATGTAATGTGTTTCTTTACAAATGCAGCCTATCAATCCAGCTCCTCCTATTCAAACCTTTCTCCTGCTCAGATACCTTTGCCATTCACTTTGCTTTTGCCCAGGGGCAAGAAATGAGCCCTACAGTAGCAGGTGCAAGACAGCAGAAAATCCATTGATAAGGTGTAGCATACTCTGCTTTCTCTGTAAGAAAGAAGTGCCATTAAAGCATATCTATTGTCTCATTTAATCACCTCCTTTTTTTCTTACACTCTAGTCTCACAAAATAACTCTGAAAAGACAATCCACAGGCATGATTGTGTTTGTAAGGCTACTGAAAGGTCACCTTACAGCTGTGCTGTTAGGGAAGCAGGGATTGTAGAGGAATGTGTGTATCCAAAGCTGTGCTTCAGAGTAGTTGGTTTCAGTGGTCCATTTTCTCTCTCTCTCTGAAACCTGGTGCATCCACAAAAGCTGGGGGAAGCAGTGGAGGTCACCTGGGAATGTCTCCTGGGATGTTCTTTGGAGAGTGCCCATTCACTGATTCCTTAAGAAAGGGAAGGAGAGTTTGCTGAGACAAGTCCTAGCCCCTTAGCAGCGGTGATGGGAGTGCAATGTGCACAATATAAGCATGGGTTTATTGTTTGGGGTTTTTTTAAGCTATTTATCATTTCTTTTAGGAAGGTTTAGTAAATTTTGAACTAACACTCAAGTGAGACCCAATTCAAATGTAAAAAAGGTGCAGCACTCAATTCAAAACAGGAATTTGGAAAGAAAATTAAAGAAACAGGAAAAAATTGCTAAACTTGTGAAAGAACTCCTCTGACTTCCTTTTTTGATCTTATGCTGAATTAAGGAAATATAGCAGGTTAGCATTTGTGGCAGGCTTTAATTTCAACCTCTGAGCAGCAGACTTAACTTCTTGTGATGTGGGAGGATATTACAGTTTCCAGCTTCATTCTGTAAGTAGTGCCATTTGTGCCAAACATTTAATAGTTTTACGCTGTGGACTGTCGTCCACCAGGAACTGATATCACCTAGGAGTTTTTAGAGCCATCTAATAGAAAGATATGTATTCACTCTGATTAGCCCAGGATTTGAACGAGGGTCCCAGAAGAGATATATAAGCCTCTTAAATGCATAGAACTTCTAAGGATATGGGTTTAACTGTCTCCCCCTGTGGTAAATAAGCTGTGACAGCTCTATCGGGGGGAAAATGGCAAATAAAATTACCACATTATTTTCCTGTGAATATTTTCAGAGCACTAATCTATTTTGCCTCTTTACCTAATAGAACTCTGTTGAGTGTTACACATGGGCATTTAATTGGAGGAAAACACGCAGAAATTCTCAAACTAACAAAGAGCAGGCAGACAACAGTGGAAAAAATAAGAGGTCAAATCTAAGTGTTTGTTATACTGCTTGCCCTTCAGAAACAGCATGCTTCATTGGGAGTTCAGCTGATTAAGGTGTTTGCAGAATTAATTTGAGAGGTACTGCAACACAGATCATGATGTTCACAGTAGTTGCACTGCAGCAAGGGAAAGACCTACCCCTTACACTGAAACAGAGGCACCAGGTTTGGGAGTTTACTCCCCTAGAACTGGCAAGTTCCTCTAATATTTTTGGTTTTTATCAGCTGTATAAAGCCTGACAGTCTTTAACTATAAAATCATCTATTCAGGTAAAAACATTGCCAGCTGTCAGTGTATGACTAAGCTAAGTCATACCTAAAACTCAGGTTGACTAGGTGCAGGACTAAGAGCTATATTCTAAAGGAGTATTTTTCTTCCCTGTTTCTGGTCAGACATTTTATATCTCAAAATGTGGGGATTTTAAAGCTGCCTTCTTAAGTTTGACTAGTGCCTTGAAGCTGAGTATTCTTGTGTTGGTTTGTTGTGAAAAATGTTATTACAATTCCTTTATTTTGCAATTTGTTCAGTGAGTTCAAAGTAAAGCAGGCTCCATATTTTATACTGAACATAATGGTAAAAGTGGCAACAGAACTAGTTTGTCCACTGTATTGGTCTAGTTTTGTAGAGTATAATGATTTTACATTTTTGCAGTCAGTACACTGCAGGCTTATAATAATGCAGTGCTTTAGTTAAAATTAAAGGTCAAGTATCTTTTGGTAATCTCTTTATCAGTAAACAAGGAAAAATGATAGAAGATGCTAGGAAATCATCTCATTAATCTTAATGTAGCACTAAAACAATTTTTTTTGTGAGAGTTTGAGAATTCTGCATTTGCAGGAGTGATTTTGGAAACACTTCACAGAGAGATGGTTGGAACCCTGGCATTAAAATACATGAATAGCAAAATGCTGTGCAAAGTATATATTTTGTGTACGCGTGTGAAAAATGCGAAGAATTATTTAGCAACTGGAAAGACTGTTCGCAAAATGCTTTTGATTTATTGCTGTATATACCACAGATCCATATCACTTATTCTTACATTATTTTATTCAAAAAACTTGTATGAACCATGAGTTGGCATGTTGTAGAATACTGAAAAGGCATTAATCAACCTAAATAAACAAGTACATAGATCTATCTAGCAACTATGAAGTAGTTAATAAATTTTTAGCAAATTTATTGCAGAAAAAAAGGTCTAAAAGAGTAGTGCTTAATTATCTGGACTCCTCTGTGCTGGGCTCTCTTTTGATTGTATTAATGAAGCAGCTGGCCTATTGTTTCTCTTTAATTCCTCTATTGTTTTAAGAATATGTCACAGCTCTTTATTCTTTTATCAGGTGCTGTGCAGGAGGATCCACACAATACCTCATACTCCTACTGTATTTGCCAATGCACAAAGAAACCTCCAAAGCATTTTTCAAAGAAGGGGCACACATAATTTATAAGTTCTGTTCCTTGTACCACTCTACTGTCAAAAATTTCAACAGTATTGGATTTGAATTAATTATAATTTTTTATTAAACAAAGTGCCTACATATAGATATATGTACTTTGTTCATGTCAAAAATTAGAGACCTACCCAGTAACTTGTGCTGCACTGAAAGGGCTTTCAGTATGTTGAGTCGTCACAACCCCATGGCTGAGATGCAGGGGGAACCCAAATATGAAGATCCCATCCTATTGTGATGAGCAGATTCTCTTTAAATGCTTAACCTGTGCAGCAAAGGAGAGAAGATAATAAATTAACTCCAACCCCCATTACCATTACTAAAAAGCATCATTTTTAACAAACTGGAATATTTCATTAGGAGAGAAAGGTTTAATTCAGTTGATGGTGCCTGGAAGTCGTGAAGAGTAACAGTCTGTTGTTTAAATAAATTCTGATAGTCTTTTGACCCTTCTTGCAAAAAGATGTGTGTACAGGAAATGGGCTATTATGTTGTTGCAGCAACACAATCAAATCCAGTAAGCTTAATTTTTACTACACCAAATAGTACTTCTGAATTAACTGGCACTGGAAATTGTGAAACACGTCTGTCACTGCTGGGTCAAAAAACTAGACTCAAATTGTTCAGCAAGGAAAAATTACTGTTAATAAAGACAGGAAAACTGGGATTGCCTTTGAGTATGTGTTTATATTGTCATTACGCTTCTTCATCTGTGGAAAAAATAGCTCCACTTCCATCAAACAGCTGTACTCAGCGGAAACGTTGGGTTTAGGTATTTACTTTCTTAAGTCACTTTTCCTAAAAGCAACTCTATGAATGAGGCTTTATGGCTCTATCCATTTTGAAGCTATTTTCTCCCAGTTGAGTTAATAGTGAAGTCTGTCCTTAAATGTTTTCTTTTTCAGTCTGTTATCCACAAACTCCAAGTGATCATTTCTTAAGGTCTGCAGGAAGTAAGTGGGGAAAAAAAGAAGCCCACCATCAGAAGGTTCACTGTGCTTGGATCTGTGTCTTCCCTGGAAGTGTTTTAGGGTTCTGAGAATCAAACTGATGAAGAGCCATCACTTTAGTTGCAAATTGCTGATTCCAAATAGGATAATAGAGATCACTTTGTTTAAAAAAAAAAAAAAAAAA